>CM062804.1:251903424-252503424 GCA_031772625.1 Pinus tabuliformis
GGTCAAGAAGGGGTATTACATTCCTCCCCCCCTTATTTTATGCACTGTCCTCAATGCATCAAATACCCATAATCTGATTTTTCTTATGCAAAATGACTTGAGCTCCCACTCTGTAGCTACAAGTCCATGTCCTCGTACATGAATTTATTCTAGGGCCTCCTCCATGATTCCTGTGCCAACTACAAATCAACAAGATTTGGAGGTCCTTTCCCCATGTCGGTAAGCGTGTAAGCTCATCAACGTCTTCAACACATCTAGAGGACATCAAATTGAAATTGACAACAACAACAATTAATTTCCATCCATATACACATATTTTTCATTTTAGAAAGAGCATCAATAATCATATGCATGCAAGCATTCATCTAAACACGCAAACATCAATTTGCAATTTTCATGTAATGATGCACAAATCCATGCCATGCTGGCATTGTTGTTCCTCAACTATGAAGCATTGTTCCTGCATGCCAGCACTGTATATCATCCCTGTATACAATTTATATATTTAACTCATGTATACAATCACCCTGTGGTCTCACTAACTATTGTTATTGTATGCAATTGCTGCATGCAAACATTTTTTCTTACTGTTTCTGCCTTCATGGATGCCATTACCCTTGTTGCTTTGTCTCTATTTCAAATAAAAATTAAAACTAACACAACTATTGTAGATCATTTCATGTCACCTAATTTCCAAACCATCTACAATTGACATTTTTTCATGTATCCACCTAGGTAAAAAACCCCTAGATTTTATTCCCTTTTTGCACCAACCACAAACAAACTCTCTTGCCCTTTGTCTTATTCAATTGACGTACCATAGTGTACACATACTTTGTACACCATGTGCATACATGCATTATATAATTCCAATATGCATACCAATGCATGCATATCTCAGCCATACTTACTCTTTTGTACTTATAGCAATAAATACCTTAATCTTTAGATTTTTTTTAGCTTACATCTATGTGCCTTTTTCATGAAGAACTAATTTACTAGACAAATTTTGTCACAGTTACCTGAACATGCATGTTCACTCTGGCAGTGCAAGAAAACAATAACTCCCTGCTCCAAGATAACCATAGTACTCAATTTTTAAACCCATGCCTTGGGTACTTATGGTGTTTCTATATAGACACCCTAACCCCATTGTAATCATGTTACAATTTGTCAGAACCTATTATACCACATGTTATAACTTGGTCACATTTATTATCTTATACACCTATCATGACCTGCCAAAAGTTTTGCTAACCTGTCATGACCTTGCCATCATACCCATTAAAGCCTAGGTATAATTCTATTATATACCTGTCATGATCGGTGAAAGGCCTATCATAAGCTATGACATACATGTTACCATCTTGTGATAACGCCTACCATAACCCTGTGTAATCTGTTATAAAACTTGTTACAAAAACTGTTGTAGACCTACTACAACACCTGTATACATGAACTATCAGAAAACTTGTAAACCTGCTACAACCTCTTATATCCTGAAATGCACTCGTCACTTGCATGGACCAACTCACCATTTGGGACATGTGTACCTATTATACCCTTGTCACCTACCTGTGACCACCTAGTAGAACATGTTACCTACCTGCATCTAATTCACATGTTGTAACCTTGTTTAGAATCTGTCACTCACCTGTGACAAATCTATCAGTAGTATCCTATTATTATTGGTTATAACCCTGTCACATCCTATGAGATCCTGTGACATTTGGGTGGTACTTGTGATCAAATCTTCTTATGACTGTACTATGCTCGTCACAATCCTATCAAATAACCTATAATATACATGTAGGAAATTTATTATACCCTCTATGTCCCGGGTATATCACCTATACCTAGTTATACTCCCTACATCTCTACAATAGAATTTATATGCAAGGTTGTTACAATACATGTCCCAACTTGGATTTAACCTATCATAATTTTACCATTATCTTGTGCCTATTTTGCAGTCAACGTGTTATTTTTCCAATACTTGTCTTGTGTTATTGCACAACCACATTAAATTCCTATATATACACCAAATAATAGAATACCCAACTTTCAATTGATAACACATATCCCAATATACAAGAATAAAGTATGTAACGAAACCAATATGTAACACCCTCCTCCCACATCTACCCAAGTAACCGGCCAACCAGGGTAAACATGTGACGAGAAGTTACTATGATATGATTTGACCTCCTAAGTCACGTTAAGGAAGTGGAACCGATGGAAACACACCATATAGACCTTCAACATCAGCAACAGGACTCCTAAGAACCATCCCAACCTTTCTAGTAACTAGTCCCTGGGTCCCATTGAGGTTTTAGACCACTTGACCCCCAGACACTCCCATGCTATGGGCCTAATAGCGTCCAGGAGGCTCTGGATGCTCTCATGACAAGGCATGCCAGCGTCTAGGGACTATTTTGCTCAGTGTTGTGCCAACATCCCCAAGATTTGAGCCACCTTTTCAGGCCCAAAGCCTAAGTCACTGCCCAGAATTCAATGACACCTTTAAAACAAAAAGATAACAAGGGAATGATGATACAAATGTAATTACTTGAACAAGCCCTTGACTAGACCCCTACTAGTCATGATAGGTATTTCGTTAAACATATCACAAATATGTAATCTACATGTGTAAACAATGAATCTAAGCATAGGGGTCTCACACTCATATGAGAATCACTATGAAGCATTGTTCCCTTACGTCATTAGCTGCATTATCATCTAGTAGGTCACAGATACATTGTTCATTCATTTTCCAATCAAAACATAAGGAGAACCATACACCATCATTTTCATGATACATGCTTATAACTAGCATAATAACAACAGAAATATCAAGGATACATTAGCCATTAGAATCTACATATAAATCAGTATAATACTCATGAAATACCAAGGACAAATAACCTCATATTAATGATGCAAAAGTCAACCCGGTATGGGACTACCAAGTTCCACCCAACCATAGAATGGCTAAGCCAATACTCTCTTCATCCATTCACCCATGTGCCATATTCCAAGCATGAATATGAAATCTCATAAAACACCACTCAAAACCATCCAGGGCTTCTAGAGGCAAAACCACCTCAACCCATCAAACAATGATTCCACCTCATGGTCGAACATCACAAACCATTACTAGATTGGTCTCTACCCAAGCCTTCCAAGGCCCCAGAGCATTTGTTCCAACCAAAGCTTCAAAGACTAGTAACTCAACCAACATCTAACACCGGGCTTCTAGAGCATTTGTCCAATCAGGGCTTCTAGGACTAGTAACTCAACCTACCAAAGGCTTCTAGATTGTTTGTTTACCGAAGCTTCCAAGGCTAGTAACTCAACCCAAGCTATTACAGGGCTTCTAAAGTGTTTGTCCAACCAAGGGTTCCAGGAATTAATAACTCAACCCAAGATAAAGGAAACATGAAAACCAACCAGGCAAAAAAAAAAAATCCACAACACCATGGCTATCCAGGAAATGGCAAGGCTAGACAAATCCACTATCACTCCAGGCAATCCTCCATGCCAATGAAAAATCATAACCAAGAAACCACATGCATGTGTCATGCATGCCAAAACTAGTGAGGGAAACATATATGCAACTCAGTACTTGCAAGCAAAACTCATTGTAGTTGTTGATCCTGATGTCCTCTTGTGCTTTCTTGCTCTTCCTTTGACTTCTTGCTCCAAAACTTCAAGTATACCACACTCTTCAAGAGTGCTCCAAGAAAACTCTAAGTGCCCAAGAGTATGAGAGAGAGATAGAGAATAGAGAGAGAGCTCCAAAACTGAACTTGTTAATCTTAGCCACTGATCCTTAGAAGCCTTTTTATTAATGAAGCCTCTACTTTCTTCATTTTCCATTATTTTCTTTCATTTTCCTCCTCACATGCAACCTATGACCTTTCACCTCGTTTTTCTCCTAATTTTCATTATTTTCATAAATAAATGTGCCAAAAATGTCATTTTGTCTTTCCAAAGCCTTAGCCATTGCCTTTGCCAATTTCCTTAGCCATATTAACCAAAATGAACACTCACACTAGGATGTCTTTCCCAACATTCAACTTGGAATAAGTGTCCTATTAATCGTGGTTATTATTTTGCCTTTATTTACTCTTATTACATGGAATTTTCACTAGTGCTATTACAGAACCCTTCCCCTTAGGGGAACACCATCCTCGGTGTTCAACAACCCCTATAACCACAAGACTATTGTAAGCAAAACATACTTCTGATGGAGCTTTATAATTTAGCTCATTGCAGTATTTACAATGATCATCTGCTAAAACATGACAAACATATCGTTTATTGGAGCTTTATAACACAACTCATTACGGTATTTACAATAATAACCACATATACTCATACACATTTGCTTCAACCAAAAAATAATCATATTGTCTATGGAGCTTTATAAATCCAGCTCGATACAGTATTTACAATGATACACACATATATACATATGCACACTTGCTCAACCATCAAATAAAAGGATATGATGCCTGCATCCGCAACAAGGGAATCCAGAGGCTCACACCTCCACCCTCAAAAGTAATATCAGGATTCACCTCCTTCTCAGGAAGTCCAGAATCCACTACAAGGTCAAATATGCATCCAATGTCTAGCGCTACAATCCAGCACCACTTGTCCTCTCAGTGAACAGTTATTGACTCATTGTTCCAGGGCACACTCCCAATGTGCATCTGATTCCATCTGGAAATGTTAATGACCAAAACAAATATATCTCCAACCTTCCCTTCTCTGCTACACAATCCCTCGGGAAATCCAGTCACCCCCTTCCATGCAGTCACACACCTTCCAAGTTTCGTTGGCACCCCCATCCCAGGTAGTCCATCCCTTGGCAAGGTTTCCTCACATCAGAAGGCCCAAAAACCAAGGCATATCTCTGCCTTAAAACCATCATACCATTCATAACATGTTCATGGAAAGAAATGGACATTATTGGGTAACAATGTGCCACAATGGCCCTGCTCCTGAATACTTTACCAACATACTACTGCATTTTCCAATTCTTTTTGTTGTTGCGAATTCTTGCAGCCAATTTCAACCACCCAACCCAACATTTCATGCTTTCCTATACCAAGCACATAAATGCCATTAGATTCAGAATAAATTGAAATAACTTCAAATCACACCTCATTGGTGGCCCGTCAATAAGGTACACTTGCAATTATGCTCGCTTCCCGACATATCACATCAGTTTAGCTCAAAACACAACCATCATAGATCAACATCATAAATCAAATGTAACCATCATAAATCAAAATTATAGATCACATGTAATCATCATAAATCACATGCATAATTAAACTGAAATAAAATATTGATATTTATCCTTTAATCAATCCTTAGCTTCTACCTTTTTCATTTGTCCTTTTCTGTATTCACTCTGGATCAGTTGCCCCACTCGACAAACACTCAATGCCTTTTCTTCAACCATGTGCACATACACATTGTGTGCATCACATGCATACAACACCATGCAATACCTGCACCTACACCTAACATACAACACATACATTTACATGCCATGTACAATACAACACAATAGATGTACCTACACCTGGCATACAACACAACAAAATATATACACCTAAACTCGATGTACAACCCAATACATATACATGTACTACATAGAGTACAACACAATGAATACACATGTTACGATACCACGACTACACAATGCACATACATAATACCGTATGTACACAACACAACATGCATGACATGCACATAATGCCACATATACATCAGTACCACATGTACACAGTACCACCTGCACAATGTGTACACATCACATGTACACGACACCACTTACACATGTACACAATGCCACATGTACATCGTACCACTTGTATAGCATGTACACAATTCTAGACGTACACAACACTGCATATCCAACATACACACAACACCATATGCACACAACACTGCATATCCATCGTGCGCTCAGTACAATATGTACATAGCACCGCATATTCGACATGTACATAGCACCATCTATACCCAGCGCTGCATATGCAATATTCACACAACACTATCTGTACCACCCTATACATAACATTGCATAAACAACATGTACACACACACACACACACTATATATATATATATATATATACACAACACCGTATGCACACAACATCACAGATGCAACATGTACAACATATACACAATAGTAGTACCACACACCCAAACCATATTGTCTCTACTAAGCAACCTTGCATCCAGTGTCTCTCTGCCATCCATGCTTATCCTAAAATGCCGCAAAGCACACTGCTTTCATTATGCTGATGTATCCTTCATTGTTACCTGTCACAACATAAACACAAGCATAATACAAGCACATAATATCAATTCATATCCTCATGATACTGACCTCGTAGATTTGTCAGGACTACTCTCCCATTTTATTCTTCATAAACCAGGGACCTTTTCATGTCATTCACTTACATAAGCAATCATTCCTCCACAAGAATGATCCATGACAACCTTGTCGTTGGGAAAATTTTAGCGGCTAATATTCTCAAGTGGGCTAATTTTCCATGGTTTTTCCAAAAAAAAAATCATTAATTTCAATTTTTTTCCAAAAATGATCACCCAAGTTTTATATTATAAAATTATTTTACCTTAAAGATCGCATAATGATCTGAAATGATCATATGTTAAAACTGATGTACAATTAATTATGCCATTAATGAATAGAATGTTAACTGAAAGTGCTGAAATTGTGAGAACTGCTTAAGAAGATTGACTTTACGACAGTTGATAAAACATAAGTAAGATGCAAAACAAAAGTGTAAATAGCAAAAACACAACGATACCAGACAACAATATTGATTACAGAGTTCGTCCCTGATGGACTACGTCTCCGAGTCTGCTTTCAAGATGGGCGACCATTTTATTAGGATTGAAACCAAAGAGGTCGATTACACAGAAATTTGACCGAACTAAATTTACACACAAGAACTTCTGGTCATTGTCAAAGGATAGCTCTCTGAACCAGCTTTCCAACACCTGTCACAGTTCCCAATTCCGACTATGGATGCTCCTGTTACACTGAAAACAAAATTGATGATAACCTCCAGAACTTGCATACAAAATCCAAAACCACTCTTCTCCTCTACAATGAGCAAAACTACCTCTTATAGCCCTGCAAGTACATTCAAACTCCTTCTGCTAAGTGTAGGAGTGAATAGGTTGAAATTAGGGTTTGGTTAGGTCTCGGTCTTACCATGTCTTGACACCTACATGGTGGTTGAATTAGTTCTGCACCATAATTGCAACGAAAAACCCAAATAAAACCTTATGATCAAATTTAACCCATTGGCAGTTTGTTGACCGGGCGGAGGAGGTTGACCGCCTGCATGTGAACAAGGCGGTCTAACCATTGTTAGACACCTGGTGGCTATCCCCTAACGGCGCGGTAACAAACCCTGTTCACATGGCGCATTTCCGCTGACGGTTTCGTTCCGATGTGGTTTCATTGCTGACGGTCTACGATGACTCCAGCAGTTACCACAACGTTGTTCACATGATATCGATCGTGACTTCCCTGTTGCAGTTAGCCTCAAGCCCTAACTCCAACTGTTTATTCATAACCATTCATATGACTCGGTTCCGACACGGTCTATCCCCGCGATTAGGGACTGCCATATGTTTTTCGCAATGTTTAATGTATTACATAGGCCAAGAGGGTATATGACTTAGGTTTAACACATAGTTTGTAATGTAATGAGGTCTGATAGGTTTAGAACTTAGGATAAAAGGTTTGGACTTAGGTTTTAGCATTTGATACATGGTTTTGATAGGTGTAGGACTTGCATGGTGTAGACTTAGGTTTGATGTATTAGGTGTTAAGTTAATGTGTTAGGTCTTAGGTCTTTAGACATAGGTTCTAGGGTTTAGGTTTTAGGATCCAACATTTAGAATAGGTGTATTATAATGTTGTAAAACCAAAACCATCACCATGTCAAAAGAACTTGAAGAAGGTCGTGACGACCATGAAGATCACATCAACTACTTACATCAAATTGTCACAAAGTGACATTTGTGATAAACATCATATGACGACGAACCCATATCAAAACCCCTGCAACGGACGACACACCCATGTCGATGATCAACCCTGGCAAAACTGACGATGAACACTTATTGACAACCAGGTACAACACCATACCAATTGAACACCATGAAGAACCATAGACATCACCTGAACAACCTAATCCATAACCAACACTATTGAAGCTGAACGACACCGAACTGAATGCTGACAACGAAACTGAAACTGTGTAACCGATTTGACGAGATCCTCTTGGATCACATAAATTATATAGATACTATATATAGAATCATTATAAATTTGAATATTTTTATAAAGCTATGACCAAATATTTTATAGTTTTCATATTAGGGATTAGTAATATTCGCCAAGCTTTCTGAAGTTTAAGATAAATTTTCATCCTTAAAATTTTCCCTACCTATCGGGCAGTGACATAGATACATAGATACATATACATAAACATTAGCATAAATCAATCATGATCATGTTAGACAATGACATAATACACACATACATACATATATAAACATCAACATAATCATGGTCATAACATAATTATCAAATAACATAAGGTCAAGGTTAAAAGAACTCCCTTTATCCATGCACAACATTGAGAATAATCATTCCAAACATATCCAAGGCATATGATGCCTCAAATCTATTTACTTTACCTTTCATGTTACATTTCTCATGATTGTACTGCCATTGTCCATTTACACCAATGGACCAGACCAGTTCAACTGGTTGTCATACTCTTACCTTCAACTGCCTTTATACATACACCAGCTTCATTTGAGTCTTACATTGCCTGTGGGATTTTATTCAACTCTCCCCAAGCTCCACTAACTTTCCTCTTTCCCAACCAATTCTCAAGACTCTCAAAACAATAAAGGCAAGACCGAGAAGAAAACAAGAAGAAAACGATGAAAACCAATAACAACATGACACCACAACAAAGTGGCAAGACCTTGCACCAGACATAAACAAAACTGCAAATCAAGCTCAACAAATCACAAAGGAACAAAAACAAAATATTAACAATAGACACCATGACTCAATCCCCATGGTTCCTAGTGCTTCCAAAGGAAAGCTCAACCTGAGTATTTCTTCAAAATTTCATGGCAATCTCTTTGCCATGCAATCCCCTGCACCGTATTTACCATAAACATATAATTGTCAATGCATAAATAAACATAACAATACATTAGTTACCTTACCTTGCTATGTCAAGCACGTTTCTTGCAACTAAACACATCCACACCGTCTCTCAAGGGACTCTGATCCTTTGACAGATCCACCTATAACTAGAGACTAGCTAATATACCTGTCAAATACATGTTTATGAATCTAGCACATATCCACATAATGTCAGACAAGATTAAGGTTAAGAAGACTTCCTGTATGCAAAACACTCATTCCTTTGGAATTAGGGTTTCCAAACATAGCCAAAGGAATTCTTTCCCAATTCCTTTATTTTACTTTTACTTTGTTGCAACTGAGCCTTACTATGTACTGTCACATCACCCAATTGTTAGTTATATAAACACATCAACTATTACCTTGTCAAGCTAATACCAAACATGTTGTCCTGCAATTGCTCACACATGTCAGTCTCACATTCTAAAGATCAAGACATCATGTATATTAATTTGAAATCAACCTTTACCAAGTCTAATAACCATGTCATACTCAACAATCAACTCACATTCATTGGTCATAATACATAATGCTACAACTATCACCTACTTACACTCAAGTACATATTAGTTGTCTCAACACATATGTATTAGTACAACCATCTTAAAACAAGATCATTTCAGCAAGAAATCTTATAGACACATACTCATATCATTCAAGTAATCAAACATTCAGACAACAGATAGATGACATAATAGACACCAAACACTCAAACACTAAATAAACGACATAGTCAAACATTCAAACACCAAATAGATGACATAAGAAAACTCATACCTTAATGTATCTTGGGGGAGATTATCTTGTATGCACAATCAATCTAGATTAGCGTGATAGAACTTCACAACATATCAACTCAAACATAAATAAGGTCATGATATCCATAACAGTAACTAACTAACATGTTCACATCATAAGCTCATAAATCATTTTCATTTATGCATAACAATCACATATGCATTGTCAGTTTATATTAGTATGACATAACATCAAAACATATTAACTCATACATGAATGTCATAACCCTAACCAACCAATCTGAATTAATATGATACATATAACATCAAGATCTTAACGTAATAACCTTAATCATCAAGTTACTAGCATATAACAAGAAGTTATATATCATGCTCATCAAAAACATATAAGCTAATCATCAAGCTAACTATCATATAACAATAATAAGTTAACCTATAACATACTCAATCATAACATAATCCCGATGTCCTCTTATGCTTTATTGCTCTTCATTTGCCTTCTTGTTTCAAAACTCCAAGTATGCCACACTCTCTAAGAGTGCTCCAAGAAAACTTTAGATGTCCAAGAGTATGAGAGAGAGAGAGAATAGAGAGAGAGCTCCAAAACTGAATTGACCAAGCTTACCCACTGATCCTTAGAAGCCTTTTTATTGATGATGCCTCTATTTTCTTCATTTTCCATTATTTTCCTTTGTTTTCCTCCTCACGTGCAACCTGTGACCTTTCACTTCCTTTTTCTCATAATTTCCATTATTTTCATAAATAAATATGTAAAAAATTTCATTTTGCCTTTCCAAAACCTTAGTCGTTGTCTTTGTCATATTAACCAAAATGAACACCCACACTAGGATGTCTTGCCCATCAACCATGGTTATTATTTTGCCTTTATTAACTTCTATTACATGGAATTTTCACCAGGGCTGTTACACAATATTTATCTTGTAAGAGTTAATGGAACATTGACTCCACGACTATTCGAGCCATAAACCAAAGCCACCAAGCTCCTGAAGCTTCCTAGGAGCTCACATAAAAACCAGATGCATTTAATTCGGCATGGTTAACTGAATAAACATGCCTCGGTCGATTATAGAGTCCAAGCACAGAGCTCACTAACTAATCGGTTAGTTACAAAGTCCAAGCTCAAGGCTCATTGACTCTCATTAAACCAAGTTCCCTTTAGAACACCACAACTATAAACCAGAGCCTCGAGATCTCAGAGCCACCTAGGCTCTCAAACTAGGATGCATCATTTGGTGTGGTTAACTGAATAACTGCACCTCAGTCGGTTACAAAGCCCAACCCCAGGACTCACCGACTACTCAACCAGTTTCAGAGTTCAACCTTAGAAATCATTGAGTAATCAATCATTGAATCATTCACTGCCTTGAGATGCTCCAAGGTCTTAACATATACCTACAATATTCAACAAATAGACAAACACATTATTATCATGTCTATACAATGAATATTATATCCATAAGGATTCTAATTCCTAAGTGAAGTACATCTATTCATAATACAACAAAAGATAGCCAAACACTTATCTGTAAGAGTTGATATGATGTTAACTTCATGGACATCTACTCACCCATCATCGGGTACATACTTAGTAACCACCACCATCTAGGGTACCAAGCCTCAACAACCTTCAAGTTGTTGTTTTTCAGGGGCCTCCAGGTACCCTCCAAGCCCTTGAACCATTCACTTTGCATTCAAACGCGTTAATCATGTTGTCTAGTTTCACTCGCCCTTCCAAGATTAGGAATTCCTTCTCTGATTGACAGTCCCTCAAACAATCTGTCTCCTTGGGGCCCTCATGAGCACAGACCTACAAGGTTTGTGCCTCATACAATTGTTGTCCTGACAACTGCATGATCAACAACACAACAACCTTGATTAGATTGCCATAATAATTTTTGCATAGATACCACACCATTTGTTGTTAAATAGCCTGTAATCATCAAGCACATGCTCACTCAATTACATGCATACACTTGCATATATATATAGCCTACATATGTGCATATGTAATGTTGGGTTGTGTTATATTCTTTCCACGACTAGCCCACGTAGTTAACCAGGGGGGTAGAAAGGGGACAGAGCCCCCCCTTTGTTGCGTTGATTACGTAGCGGGGGGGTCACAGGGAGTTTGAGGGGTGCAGGTAACCCCACTTTATGGGGTCCAGGGCAGTGCCCCGGAAAATTTTGTTTTTGGACCCTATATTAGGTTGGGCAGACCTGCCTATGGTTTTGTGCATGATTTTTCGCACATGGTTTTGGATGCGATGGTTTTCGGTCCATGGTTTTGGACGCGATGGTTTTCGGTCCATGGTAACGGATTCTTCGGCATGTATAAATATGTATTGTAACATTGGAAGGAATATGATGAAAAATCAAGCCGGTAGTTTCAGTTTTGGCATCTAGGGGAAAATCTATGTGTATATGTGTTTTATGTGTTATGCTCTCGCATTGTTTATTTTCTGTGTTTTATAATTCGTATGCAGGTAATTTCTGTACAGGGTTAAAACCTACATATAACACATACACTTATACATCATATTCAATTTCATAAGTCAAACAACAAGGGGAAGGTTTAAAAATATTCCCTTGCTCAATGATTGTCTTGTTCAAATTTACCAGTGACCTGTACCTCATATAGTTGTTTCTCTTACAATTGTACCTGTATCTATTGCGTGGTTATATTGGTAGCCATTTATCCAATCTTTTCCTATTCCAATCCCCATATCATTGTTAAAGTCATCATGAACTGGAAATTTCCATGTTTTTTTCTCCCACATTTCCTTCCCAAATTCCAATTCTATGTTCACCATCATGATCTTCCAGTCAATAGCTTTCCATTGACTACTCACTTTCCAATTTCTGATCCCTGGGTTGAAAGATATGCCCCCTAGAAGTCTTAGGTGAACTACTTATTTTCCAACACCTATAGCTTTCTGGGAGATTTTGTCCCAAAATTCTCATATGAATATCAAGTATGTGTTTTCCTGGATATTTTTCTCATCAATAACTCTCCATTGACTATTCACTTGTACCATTCTGACATCGAAGCAAAAATTTAACACAGCTTGTCAGGCCATTTTTGCCCCTTTAAGACTGTTGTAGATTTTATGTTGAATTTCTCAAAATGCTTCGACCTAAATTAGAAGTATGGGAAATAATCACAATCTGGTTGAAAAATCCTTTCTTTTAACTGGCCATAAGCCAAAATCTAATTTACGAGCTGAAAATTATGGCCCTCTACTGTGTTACCTCATGCAACATTATGTAACACGTTATATAACATATAAAACATTACTTTTTCCATAATTCACCTTGTAATTCAAGGTTCACCCCCTTTAGTTTTACATAAAGAACATTAACATAATAACATTCTTCACTTTTGGCCTTGTGTGTCATGCATTCGGTGTGGGGGCTATATGATTATAAACCTTTTAACCATTATATACAAATTCTAAACCCCAATTCCAATTCAATACTACCAACGATTTCCATATAAGGGGACTTTATTTATTATACACATATTATATAATCATATTATATATGTAATTAAAATGAGCATTTAAACATTATTAAAAATAAAACCCCTCTTTTTCCATGGAGGTGATACCTATGCACGAATTTTAGCCCTTCCAGACTATAATCATTTAATCTCCTTCAACTGACCCTATAATTGAATCTAATTAACCATCGTTTTGTCTTTCTTGGCACCAATAATCCAATTCCAAGGTGATTTTTCACCATTGTTAACATCAATATTTTTGTCAAACAATTGATAAACAACCTGTAATTATCCAACCTGCCCCAATCTGGCCTAAAACTCGGCCCAACCAAGCCCAAAAACCCATCAGTTTTCTGACCTTCCATTCCTTGTAAACTACCAGATATCCATTTGTAGCATCTTCTCTCAAATTAATAGAGATTTATGTTAATTCCACCTTTGACACTTTCATCAAACACATGGTGGACAACCTGCGAATTTACAAAATTTTCCTTAACCAATTCCAAATTTGGCCCAATTCAGACCCAGTGTTGAAACTGGGCTCTGATACCAATCTATAATGTCTCTGGCTCCCAGCCAAGAAACACCACTCAACCAACACTGCTTAAATATCATCAAATCAACTGCAGAAACATTTATACTCGAATATGCCATCATTGTCATCTTGTACCTGGGAATTATAATTGTTATGAAAAGTAGTATTCCATGCAATGCAAGCATTATACATCATGTATAAATGTAATTACAAAACCATAGTGGAAGTAATAAAACATACACAACACATAAACAATTGTGTACAATAATCAAATACTTCATGTATAATATGACAATACTCGACCAACATGTACCAAACAACAGTTAATTGTTTATTCATACACTTAATAAAAAATTATGGCCATATCAGGGAAGCATGCACACAATGAAAACAATACATATGTAAACCAAAATCTGGCTAGGGTTTACAACCAGATATCACATATAACTAACGCATGGCACATAATCACCACATATACCTATTTTACAGTTATTATTAATATCACATAAATATACACATAAAAGATATCATTGCACAGAGAACACTTATCTATATCCAAAAGTTTCGACTAGTTGTGGGCTCTCCATATTCCTCATAGTCGTAGACCGTGTGGCTCATAATCTCAACCACAAGTAACCCCCGAGCTGAGGCAACAACTCTAGGAAACAGTTGTACAACAAACAACAAAACCTTGGCTACGACACCAACTCTAGCAACCTCAGTCTCCAACCATAGGCTCATGTCTCCTTGACCAACACCTAAGTAACACAACCCAAATCCCTCAGCGGTGCCCACTTTCTAGGGCAACTTACAGTTGGCCAGGACAGTCTCTACCTGTAACTTCAGGAGCTATGCTATTGTCCGGTGTCCAAGTGCCAACCACTGAAATAAAACCCCTCAGTCAGTTTTAGAGCCCAAACCAGGACTCTCGTACTATCTCCAAACTCAATTCCTAGTAAACTCCATGGCACCAAGCCATAATCAGGGCCAACAAACCCTTGGAGCCACCAAGCTCTCGTAGCCACCAGGCTCACAAAAACAATATTTATCTGTTTCAGTATGGTTAACTGAATAACTGTGCAATCAACTAGTTCCAGAGTCTAACCCCAGAACTGCTTGGCTCCTTAGCCATTAGAATGAATTATCACCAAATGGTCCCCTAGATTCCCCCCTCCCCTCGGAAAATTAATCCAATAATAATCCATTTGATGCTCCCCAACCATAACAATAATCACAGTTACCTACACTCCTTTTAAAATACATGGTCTTCATTGGCCATGTGGCACTCCCTAGGGCCATGTGGGCCCTATGGTGCACTTGTCAACCAAATAAATACCCAAATGTTGCCTTTTACCTCTGGAGTTGCACCCCCCATACTCTTTCCATGGAGTGGGCTCCGCAGCCAGCCTTATTTAACTACAACATAATTACACATTCAGGCTCTAAGGCCTCACAACCATTAAAGGCATTAAAATCTGAGCACACTAACCCCAAAGTATGTTTAACACTGTACATGGGCACATAGACCTCATAATGCAAACTATGACTCAATAACCTAAATATTGTTGTACATTATTTACATATGCGCTCTAGCCTTATCATGTCATAACTCAACCCACTAGCTTAATCATGTTGATACTTCTAGAGACACCCCAACCTCAATATCCACATACATATGTTTATTATACAAGGGTCAGGAAGGGGTATGACATGAGCGGCCTGTTGTGTAGCATCACAAGGAGGTTGGATATTTGTCTCAGCAAATTCCCATAGGTTCTTCTCCATCATAATAAGTGTGATACGCTCCTTACACAGGTTGAAGTTGGACGCCCCTTCTAGCCAATCCTCAAACCTCAAACCACTTGATGTCATTTTGTCCAAATCAACTTGTAGCCACAAAACCCTTGTTGTAAATAAAAATTTTGCTAAATAGAAATTGTTGTTTCAACCCTTGTTTACTTGTCTTCCTTTCACAGATCTTGATGTAGCTCTAATACCCTATTATTTTTCAAGTGCCAAATTCAGATTTAATGTTTCATGTAGTTATCTTACCCTAAAAAATTATTGTACCCAATGAACGGGTTTTTTTTGCAGTAAATAGCATATGGAAACTAAAATAGAAAATATGTTGGCACTTTAAATCAACAGAGAGTAGCCGAAAATATTTCATAAAATAACCCATAAAAAAAAAATCAATCAAGAACAACAATTAATTTAACCCTCCAATCTCCCTTAATTAAATTTTCCTCAAAGAAATAATGAGCTCTCTTACCAAGGAAAATGGCCCACATAATTGCAAGAAAAATATAGCAATAAAACCTAGGATTTTTCTCTAGCAAAAATATAACAACTTACTTCACACATGTGACCTTTCCTTTCTCTTTGGCGTCACA
Organism: Pinus tabuliformis; assembly: GCA_031772625.1. Taxonomy (NCBI): domain Eukaryota; kingdom Viridiplantae; phylum Streptophyta; class Pinopsida; order Pinales; family Pinaceae; genus Pinus; species Pinus tabuliformis. The sequence continues at coordinate 251,919,925 of CM062804.1, forward strand.
TGTACGACCTCTCCTTGGCTCAAAAACTCTCTCAAATTCCCATGTGCAATCTCCCACTTGTAGAAACAATTTGGCCTACTCACACATGCAGGTTCTCTGCAATTTTTTTCCATTGAAAATTTCCTTGTTGCTCCATTTTCCTCAACCTGTGAATCTCTCGCTCACCAAAACCCGCAGGTGTTAGTCAACTATCGCATCACCAAAGATAAGGATCCACGAGAGGGGGTTAGTCCATGTCACGAAACACACGAGAAGCGATGGTTTATCCAATGTCCAACAATCTCCCCCCAGCGCGAGCCAAGTTTGTATCGAACTCGTAACCTATGTTCGGAATACCACTTTTTGGAAATCACGATTGTCGTTAAACCAAACCTTATAAGTGTTAGTCAACTATCACATCACCAAAGATAAGTATCCACGAGAGGGGGGTAGTCCATGTCGTGAAACACACTGGTAGTGCTGATTTATCTAATGTCCAACAAATTGCAATATAATTCATGCAAATTCTTCATAATATCTCTCTGAATTTCTTTTGCGTGTCTCCATCATCTCCCTTAGGTTCTCTTTAAAATTTCTCCATAAGCCAAATCTCTAATCTCCAAAGTGATAAAAAGCTAGGATTAAATCTTAGCCTTCTTAGATCAACGGTGGAGATTAGATCCAAGTCACTTAAATAATTTTATATTTATACTTAAATAAACATTAACCCAAAATCAACATTGATCAAATAATTAATCATTGTACTTCTCCTTTGTTAAAAACTTAGGAAGGAGATCATATTAGTTTCTCCTCTCAAACAACCACCTAAAGAGGCCTTCTCTCTTGCATGCCAAAACACCAAGCTTATGTAAAAGACCTTTTGAAGCTATAAAATCAACAATTAGTTTGTATCCTCCAAATCTAGAGAAACTACAACAAATCTCATGTTTGTCCTTAAAATAATTCAACGCCTCTAATGACATACTAAAATAATCATATTTGGTTAGATCACATGGCAATGAGAGAAACCAACTTCTCTCTACATAGACCATCTAAAAAATTCTAGATCCTATTACAATATTAGAAAAATAAAATTTTAAATAATGCTCCTACATCATTTCTACCTCATCCTTCCCACATATCTAGCATGTTTTTTACTCCCATACTTCAATTGTATCCATCTTCCTATGTTCAAAGCCTTAATCTATGTTAATGTATTGAATTGTTCTATATAGTATAGTTGTTTCTCTTGTCATATTTCCTCCATTTCCCTTTCCTATAATATTGATGTGATTGTTTTCGATGCTTTCCCACCAATAACACAACTTTCCTCAAATACACCTGACTCCTCTAACTATGTCTTACATTTTTTGTTCCATGTGTTTTTTCTTCTTTGCAATGCTTCCTTGCTCATCTTCATTGGCATCCTAGTGGCCACCCATCATTGCCACCCCATCCTTGTACAAAATCTACCTAGCCTTCTAAATGCCTCCATCTATATTGGATAAAGGTACATTTTAGGTAGAAACATTCTGTAGGGGGTTTTGATTTTCACCCTCAAGCAACATGGTATTTAGCGCTTTTGCGCCCTTTCCTCTTAATTCCACCAAGCCTTCATTGTGTTAGGCCCTAATACATCACAACCATACAGGGAAAGGACGATGATGAGTCCCTTAAAAAGGAACCTAGCATATCCTAATCTCATACTTCAGTTGTTCTACATCTATTTTGCAATGAAAAGAGTCATATACATTACCATACAATGTCTTTCTTGTGCACTTGTCCCATCTTAACCTTTCATTAAATTCCAACCCTAATACATTTGTAGTTTTGGGTGACTTCTAGTTGTTCCTATCTAAAACTCATCTAGATTTTCTTTGGATTTTTTTTACTGAAAAAGGAGCATCTTTGTCTTCACTATATTCACATTCATCCCCACCTTTTCACAAAATCTCTTCAAAACCTATAAGTGTTCTCAAACACTGCATAGCACCTTGGTTACCAAGATGGTCCTACCTGCATAAAGAGATTTTTATAATGATCCTACTATACACACTCCTCACCCTCCTTTTGGATCTATTCATTCCTCAAGTTTTTCAATGTAGAGTCCAAATAGTGTGGGAAAAAAGGTACCCATGTTTCATGTCAATGTCATCACTAAACCATTATGATAGCCCTTCCTCAGCTCTGCCTTTGGCCTTAACCTACACATATAGGTTGTGAAACAATGCCTCCACTCATTTGGAACCTCCATCTCTCCTAGCCTTTCCCATAGCTTTTAATCCTAGACACTATATCAACCACTTTCTAAAAATTTACAAAGCAACACCATAACTCCCCATCCTTGTTATCCCATGTTTTCTCTATCATGTGCCTTTAAGCGACATAGTGGTCTACATTATAGTGTTTTGGTTAACATCTTGCTTGAACCTTGACAAATTTTCCCTCTTCCTTTGCACATTTGCTAAGATTCCACCCACTATCCCTCCAAAGAGTTAGAAAATGTCATACCAAGTTGTAGTTTCCCAAGAATTCCTCGACCCTAAGTCAAAGATGGGAAACATGAGACTTGTCCAAGAATTTAGGAATCCTTCTACAATTATATAATTGAAAAATGATGTTATATGTTTCCTAAGGGGATCCTTAGACCACTTCATATGCTTTGTCGATATCCTTTGCTTTCCCTACATCCAATCTTTTGATTCCAACTTCCACAACCTCCTTTGTGAACATTAGCTTTTCTATGGACATTTTTGATGGTTTCCTCCTTGTAGATAGGATTTTAATAGTCTTGTTGAATGTCACAACCACTACTCTAGGGTCATTTAATTTTTTCCATCTTACTTTCATATATGCAACTCCTCAAAAAATTCTTTCGGGCTCTTTCTTGCCATTTTGAGTAGCTCACCATATCTAGTTTTTACAAACTAAATTTGCTTTATTCGCCCAACTATTATATGGGAAGAGGTTTTCAATGTTTTGTATTTCTATTACATTGTCCTTGCCTCTTTGCACTCTACATCAAACGAAGGGTTTATAGAGAAGTTGTGCAAGGCTTTCGCACGCTCCACCATTTCTTATGCTCACATTGTTTATGGGTTGTGTTTATAGTTCCCACAAGCTCCCTACAATGGCCATCTATGTTTCTTATTGCTCCCATCAAGTCAAGTTTGGGGATATAAATTCCTATTTTTGGTCATAATTTTTATGTCTTTTCACTACCAATAATTGTTGTGTTTTGGTTTGTTGTTTGTTAATCTTATTGTTCACGACGTAGTGTTCCTTCTAGGCATTGATGTTTTATGTAATATAGGGCATCATTTGACATCAACTACCCATGGCATCACTTAATCAAGAAGTATCTAATCCTTTTGATAGTGTTGGCTTAAATAATGTAGTCCACTACACTATCCATTGTGTGTGGGGAAGAAGCTTTGCCAAGCATTGCATATTTGAAGATTTTTTTTCCTAATATTAGGACATCTCCTTGTTGGCATTTGTTGAGTCTCTCTTTCTTACAGCCTCTTCCTCAATCAACAATAATGGGTACTCATTCTTAGCAAAGCTTGTGTGCTAGATAACTTTCTAATTGATAAATCCATCTACTAGAATGATGTCTATATTTTCTTAGTGTATCGATGTCACTATGTAGGTAGTAATATGGGTCATCGCTATCTAGTCCTTGCCTTTCCTAGAAATATAATCTTTCGGGGACATGTTGGAATGAAGATACTATGATCATTGTCTTGTAGACACAACCATGTGCACTGGTTATTTTTGTCCACTTTATGTAACTTACCACATTGTGTAAGCTCTATTTTTATAATGTATACGATCCCTTTGTGCACCTTGTGATTGTCTGATACCTTGTTCCATAAAGACCACAATTTGAAACCTTAGATTTCCAAGATCTTGCACCAATTATGCATGTGAGTTTCTACTAAGATTATGATACCTTGGTCTTCTGCTAATGACCTAACTATGACCCCTCTTACATGGGTAGCCTCTACAATTCCATACTACAAATTTCAATATACTTAGAAGGAGAGGGAGAGGGGGAGAGAGAATTTTGTTCAAACATTGACAAAGATCAAAAAATTTATGGGACAAAAGAGTTACAACTCAAAACTAGTGTATTCATAACAATAAAGAAGTTGAAAAATAGTGATATGAAAACACCTCTACATGGTCTATCTGATCATGGATCGGAGAACTACTTAGCTTCTAAAGGACACGTACTCCCCTAGTGTGCTGCCAACTGTCACCTACTGACCACCATTTTAGGATGTTTGGTAGTGGATTCATTCCTTTGAGACCTCAAAGAGAGTAGAATTTAGGGTGTTTTTTCCAATGTTGCAAACATCGACATCAGATAAAATCAGCAAGGGTCCAAGAAAAGAAAAAATCGTAAAAATCAAGAAAAAAAAATCGGTAAAAATTGGCAAAACATCGAAAAAATTAAATAAATATAAAAATATTCAATTTTTTTAGTATCTAAGCATCCACAACATAAAATAAATGCATTGACACATAAATAAGAAAAGAAAACTAATATATAAAATGTGTAATATGTTTAGTGCTACATCACACATAACAATGAATCATGTCCTAAATCTTGAGTACTGACTCAACCTCAAAATATCAACAAAAAATATAATAATGTATCTCATATCATGAGTCATATACAATAAAATGAACCACTAAGTTCTAACTTCTATTTAATGATTTCCTCTACCACTTTTGCAAGAAAATGTAATGGCTTTTCCTCTACATGAAGAAGGCCCTTGGGTTGGCATTGGACTATGATGTCCTCTAGAAGTAGGAGGTAGACTACGTCCTCCACTAGTGACCATGGTAGGTGGTGTCACCTCCTCCTCCTCCTCCTCCTCTCTCTCCCCTACAACTGCTACCTCCTCCACTACCTCCTCTAAAGAAATAGGGGTCGATTCCATGATAGGCCTCTTGGCCTCAACCCTCCAAGCAGCAATGGTGTCAATCCCATCCAATGAGATGACCTCCACGTCAGGTGTATTTTGAAGTTACCTCACCCACAATTAGAGATTGTAGTAGATGTAGACCGTGTCATTAAGGCGTTGGGACTCTAGTTTGAGAGTCGAAAATTATAAATTAATAATTATAAAAATAACAAATTATAATTTTTAATGAATTCAAAAAATTAATTTGAAATTTTTTCACTTGTTGTGCTTCTTGGTGTGTATTTTTTCAAATACAGTCCAATTGCGCTCGCAAACAAAGGAGCTACATGTTTGGATGAGCACTCGAATGGAAAGTTTTTGGAGATTGGGTACTTTGCCACCAAGATTCTCCACCACGCATATACAACAAATAAGAGAAACATAAGAAAAAAATAAAATTTGAAAGTTGAGGCAAAGTATGAAGAGACAACAAAATTTGAAACAAACTAAAACTTACCTAGAATTTTGGTCTTCCTATCCTGGATAACCATGTCAAAGCTAAATGTGCCACTTGCCATCTTATATATCTCCATTTATTTAGAAATTTCTGCACATTTTGTTGGAGATGACACCATCTTCTAAACACAAGTAAAGCATCCATCCATTATCTTAGCATCGAATATGAAACCAGAGGAGTAAGAAAATGCAAGGTTCAGGTAGATCCCTGCAACATGAATGGGACGATGGAGTATGTTGTTTAATCGCTCATCAATCACTCTCCATATCAGTTGTTGTTTTTCAAACCCCTCTTCCCCCTTATCTTCATAATAGCTACGAATAGATTCTTTGGTTCTATCCATGGCCTCATACAATTAATCCATTGCGGGCTTGTCTCCATCAACTAATCAAAGAACCTTTACCAAAGGTTCAGTAATGGTACACAGCTCCTGCACTCCTGCCCAAAATCTTTCTTGGTATGAAACTAGCTTGCATATGGCCTCTCCCTATGGTTTGTAGCTAAATGATAAAGCACATCATTCCTTTGAAAGAAACATTTTCTTTATAGCCCATACAGAATTGAGGAGAGATTGAAGAGATATGAAGCAAGTGGCAAACCATGTGATAGCAGCGCGGACCAACTTCTTGTTATTAGTGAATCTTCTTATCAAATGAAACACAGATGCATGATATATATAAATTTTGTTATGCTTTTTGATGATTCAACAAGATCCCTGACATAAGGAATTTTTCCTATGTCCTCTAACATCAAGTCAATACATTGTGCAACACAGGGTGTTCAAAACAAGTTAGGATGCCTCTCCATAAGCATCCTGCCAGCAACAAGATAATTTGCAGCATTGTCCATTATGACTTAGACAACATGTTGTGGACCTACCTCCTGAATGAACATGTCCAACAAATCACAACTAATAAAATGGATTGTCCCTAGCAATGTTGAAGGGAATGTCACTCCATAGAAAACACCTACCCACCATCTTGTCAGCGTCTTCTCCTTTGTTTTTTAAGAGTTGGCCTGATAGACAGTTGTGCACCAGATGTGGTTTTAGAAACAAAAAATGATGAGGCAGCTATGGGGTTGATTGTAGAAGCTGATGTAGAAGAAGAACCATTGCAACGGTCACCTACCATCACTCCAACCCTTTCCATTTGAGTCTTCATAACTTCCTTGTTAAGTTTAGCTGACTCTTTATCATCTAATGATTTGAGGGAAATACGGATAATTTCTGGACATGTGTTTGGGCAAAGTCCTACTTCATGTTTTGGAATTTGTCCAAGGTGGTATTTCAATCGGAATACTACCCCTGTCATACACTTCCCACACAACTTGCAACTCAAATTTGCTCTATCGAAACCCGATTGGGTTCACCATATTCCCACATAAAATCCAAATGTCTTGGCCTGTTTATTGAATTCTTTAATGTAAGATTGAACCTAGGGCACAAGAAGAATTTAAAAAAATAAAATTAAAAATCAGCATTTTGACAATAAAAAACCCTCTCCACTCAATGAAACAATAATGGCAAAAAAACACTCCCTACTCTAGCAAAATCATGGAAAATATATGGGTGACTGAAACCCAAGAAAAAACAAAGAGAAAACAAAAAAAACATGGCCGAATTTGATGCCCATACCTACAAATCCGCGGTCTGTTGAGGAAAGTCGGTCCACAATCTAATTTTCTTTGAGTGGGATCCTAAATATCGTCGGTTTTCTCCTCTCTCAGCTTAGTGGGATTCGTTCTCCTCCTCTTTTGCTCTCTAACTTGACCTCTATTTGAAAAATGACACAAATAAAACCAAACAAAATACATTATAAGTTAGTTGTGCGTGCACTGGTGATTTTTTAGGGTTGATGCATGCCATAAAAATCAGGCAATAATATCGATGCATTTAAAAAATCGTGATTTCTCGATTAAATCACGATGTTCACAACATTGGTTTTTTCTACTCTCAGCAGACTTAATAGCTTATCAGAAATTCAACGCATCAAGATTCAATAAAACAAAAACTTCTAAAACTTCCGTCTTTTACCACTTGAACTACATAAATGGACACAGTAGTGAGGTGACACTGCGTCATGTACTCAACTAGATTAAAGTGGAATGACACCTGTCACTATAAATAAATAAACAAATAAGTCAAAACAATTATTGGAAATTGGGAAACGGAATTGTGGTGCCAATGCACCAGAGTTTTCATTCAAGGGTTCAGGTCTAGAGAAATCTGCATGGAACAGTTTTCTGAGGCAGTCAAATGGAAAAAATGGAAAAAAGAGCAACAAGGATGATGTTCTCTAGGACTAAGGTCTTGCAATCAACAAACCCTGGAGGCACCACACATACGTGTAGTCATATGATGGGAATTAAACCATACCTCTCCACTCACCTTTTTGTATATCTTAACTATGTATTTTTCTTCTTTCCTTATTTTGTTAAGGATATTACACTTCATCCCATCGGCCAACATGGTCTTTGCAAACATTTAATAAAATCTATTATATTGTATTGTATTCTCTCTCTCGTGGTCTCATGGACATTTAATAAAATCCATTCTATTCTTCTCTCTCTCTCTTTCATGTTTTCACAGTGTGCTCATACCACTTGATACTACCACTAGTTAAATATACACTATGAGATCTTTCATAATCATACTCAGTTACATCCAGTGTTGCGAAAATTGCGTTTTTTTGACTCAATCGATATTATCGCCCGATTTTACAAAGTTAGTTTTTTTTTTTTTTTTTTTTCAAAAAAATCGCGTTTTTCTCAAAAAAATCGCGATTCGAACGAAAAAAATCGCAACCCTCTGGGACAACGTGTTTTATAAGCAAATTGATGAGTTTTATTTCTCATTTTTAACAGACAAGGGACTTGTTTGAGAGCTGAGGAGGAGAGGAAGGCGTCTACTAAGGCAGAGGAGGAGAAAAACGAGAGATTTTAACATCCCAAGCAAGAAAACTTCGTGTTTGGACCAAATTTTTTTGACAAACCGTGATTTCTAGGTATGGGCACCAAATTTGGCCATTTTGTTTTGGTTTTTTTTTTCTTGTTTTTGCTTAGGTTTCTATAACCCATTGATTATCAATGATTTTTGAGTGGATTTGATGGTGTTTTTTTTCATTTTTATTACATAGAGTGGAGAGGTTTCATTTTGGTCAAAAATAAACTTGATTGTTAGATTTGTTAGTTTAATTTTTTCTTGTGCTCTATTTTTTGCATCATTTTTTATTGGGTTTGAATATGCATTTTTTCTATTATTGTTGGATTGAGTTGAAGTTTTTTTTGGTCAAAAATTTAATGTGTTATGTCATGTATGTAATTTTTATTTTATTTTTTTAACTTACAATTTTTATTGTGCCATAAGTTCAACTTCAAACTTCATCTTACATTAAAACTCAAGAGTTCAACCAAGTTACAAACATGCCAAGGAAATTGGATCCTCTGTGGGAATTTGGTGAACCCAATGGAGGATTTGTTAGAATAGACGTGTCTTGCAAGTTGTGTGGGCAGCGTATGTCGGAGGAGTTTATAGATTGAAGTATCACCTTGCACAAATCCCTAGACATGATGTAGGACCTTGCACCAATACAAATGCGGAAATCATCTAAAGAATCATGAGATCGTTGGAAGAATTAAAGCAAGACAAAGTGACCAAAGCAGATCTGAAAAAGCAACTAGTAGAGAGTGTGTTAAGATGTGAATATGGAAGTGGCACTGGTTCTACTTCAGCGTCAATGTCTACAACCAACTCTGTAGCTACCTCATCATTTTTTGTTTCTATAACCACGGTTGGTTCACAACCATCTATCATTTCGATGCTTAAAAAAAATTAGAAAAAACAAGCTGACAAGTTGTTGGGCAAGTTTCTCCTTTGGAGTGATATTCCTTTCAGCGTTGCAAGGAATAATCCATTTTTCCAATCTGATGTTGATGTTATTGCAATTGTTGGCCCAAGGTACAAAATCTCTTCTTATGATGACTTTAGAGGCCGCATTCTTCAAGATGAAAAGGTTGACTGCACCAAAAAATTGGAGGAGTTTAGGGCATCATGGGCACAAACAAGATGCCCTGTGATGTCAGATGGTTGGACCGACTAAAATGGGAGAACCCTTATAAACTTTTTGGTTAATTGTCCTAAGAGGACAATGTTTATGAAATTTGTTGATGCATCTTCACATATCAAATATGTAAAATTATTATGTGATTCGCTGGATGTGTTTATTTTGGAGGTGGGTGCAAAACATGTTGTCCAAGTCATAACGGACAATGCTGCAAATTATGTTGCTACTGGAAAGATGCCTATGGAGAGCCATCCTACTTTATTTTGGACACCTTGTGCTGCACATTGTATTGATTTGATATTGGAGGACATAGGAAAAATTTCCTTTGTCAAAGATATTGTTGACTCATAAAAAAACATTACAAAATTTATATATAATCATGCATCTGTGCTTAGCTTGATGAGAAAATTCACCAACAACAAGGAGTTGGTGCGCCCTGCCATTACACGGTTTGCCACCAGTTTCATATCTCTTCAATCCCTTTTGAATTCTATGTGGGATGTGAAGAGAATGTTTCTTTCAAATGAGTGACATGCTTTGACATTTAGCCACAAACCAGAGGGAGAGGCCATATGCAGATTAGTTTCATACCAAGAAAACTTCTGGGCGGGAGTGCAGGAGGTGTGCAGCGTTACTAAACCTTTGGTAAAGGTTCTTCAATTAGTTGACGGTGAGAAGCCTGCAATGGGCTATTTGTATGAGGCCATGGACAGGGCCAAAGAATCCATTCGGACCTACTATGATGATAAGGGAGATGAGGGGTTTCAGAAACAACTCCTCCTATGGGAAGTGATTGATGAACGATGGAACAACACACTCCATCGTCCCATTCATGCTGCAGGGATATACCTGAACCCCACATTTTCTTACCCATGTGGGTTCTTATTCGATGATGAGATCATTGATGGATTCTTAACCTGTGTCTAGAGGATGATGCGATCTCCAGCAGAACGTGCGGAAATCTCCAAAGAAATGGAGATATACAGGATGGCAGGTGGCACATTTAGCTTTGAGATGGTTGTGGTTGATAGGAAGACTAAAATGCCAGGGATTTTTTAGTTTGTTTCAAATTTCATTGTCTCTTCAAGTTCATAACTTCATACTTTGCTTCAACTTTCAAATTTCATTTTTTTTTTTATGTTTAGCTTATTTGTAATTTTATTGTAAATGCATAGTGGACTCGCTATGGTGCCAGAGTACCCCATTTGTGAAAGCTTGCCATTCGAATCCTCAGCCAAACATGTAGCTCCTCAGGATGCGAGCGCAACTGGAGTGTATTTGAAAAAATACACAACAAGAAGCGCAACAGGTTAAACTTAAAACTTAAAATATTCCAAATTTCCAATTAATTTTTTGAATTCATTAAATAATATTTTTTTATAATTATTATTTTATGATCTTTGTACAGGTTGGAGTCCCAATAACTTAATGACATGGTTTATGTCTACTACAATCTTCGATTGTGGGTGAGGCAAATTGAGAGGATACCTGATATTGTGGCCATCTCATTGGATGGGATTGACATCACTGCTGCATGAAGAGTTGAGGCCGAGAGGCCTCTCATGGAGTCTGTCGATGATTGGTTAAATCAGGAGGTAGTGTAAAGCGTAGAGGGGGAGGAGCAACAAAAGGAAGAGATGACACCACCTACACAAGCTACCCCTGCCACCAGTAGAGGACGTGGTATACCTCCTATAGCTCCTAGTTCTTCAGCTTCTAGAGCACAGCAGAGTACACTACCAACTCCACTGGTATCTACATCTAGAGGGAAAGAAAAAGCTATTGCATATTCTCGCAAGAGGGGCAAAGGAAATCAATAGTATTAGTTATTTGATTCATTTCATTGTATATGACATTATGACTCATGATATGAGATACATTATTATATTATTTGTTAATATTTTGAGGCTAAGTTGGTACTCAGGAGTCAGGACTTACTATTCAGGACATGATTCACTATTATGTGTGATGTAGCACTAGAAATGGTATTACACATATTATATATTAGTTATTTTATCATATTTATGTGTCAATGTATTTATTTTATGTTGTAGATGCTTTAGATATTAAAATAATTGAAAAAAATTGAATGTTTTTATATTTTACGATTTTTTTTCGATCTTTTCCCCTTGCCGATTTAATCCCGATCGTGATTTTCGCAACATTGGTTACATCTGCATAACATTTTCCAAGTTAAATGGTTAACATTTTTCCTTACTCATGGTTTATTTTTCCATGCATTATCATATTTATCCTTACTTAAATGGTTTAACATTTTTCCAACTTCCTAGCCCAACTACTTGTTGCAAGTTCTAAAGCCCACTCGTGATTGTTTAACAGGTTTCACCTACATAATAATTGTAAAGTTTTTTGAACCAGTGTTGCTACAGCGTTAATATTATCCTTATCATGCAAGTTCTAAAGCCCACTCGTGATTGCAAAAATACTCTTTCCAATTAAGAAGTACACAAAGAAAACAAAAATATGAAAAAATTTCCAAAAATAAATTAGGTTAGTTTTCCCCCAATACATCATCGTAAATGTTGAAGTTTTACATGTCCAAACAATGTCCATTTACTAATAAAAAAAAGTACCTTCAATTGTTTGCACTTCTCTATAATGAACCTAAAATAAAGGAAAAATGGTCCAAAAATCAACATGGCTGATTTTTCACCCTGCATACAGCCAAGATGCTTTGTCAAGGATGCAGAGATTTTCTATAAATACAAATACCGATACTCTTTTCTAATGAGAAGAGCTACATCAATCATTGCATGTATTGCTCTGTCATTGTTTGTGCTCGTTGCAGCTTTCATCAGTGATAAAATTCTTTGCAAGAATAAAAGAAAAAACAAATAAAAACATATGCCAAAGCATCTTCAAGACCTGGCAACACATTAGGAAGGAAATATGTGAAAAGTATTTATGCCTTCCTTTGTAATCACTGTAGGACCTTCAGACCATTTTCCTCATTATCAGCCATTACACCAGCCCCCATATACCCGCAGTTCTTTGGCCTTCTTTGCTTTAATCTCACCTTGATATCTACACCATGGTCAATGATCGACTGGAGGACTACCATAAGTTTCCCTTCGAGTTTGTCTCCTTTCCTTAGTGTATAAACAATTGTATAAATATCATCTGCAAGTGCACGTTGATTAAGGATGCCACCCACTGCTGCACATGCAATTAAATCCTTTTTAGATATCAGATTAATTTTCATGTCCTTAGAAATTGATTGCGCCATTGCCACAACATTACAGGTAACTCTGTGAACAATGCAGGCACAGACGGAACTTTTTGAAATGAAAATGTCTAGGCAAAAAGGATGCATGTATGCATCTGTCATTTCTTTGAAGGACATCAATTTCTTCTTTCTTTCTAGGGCCTCTTCCTCACGCAACCAGAAGTCCGCTGGAACAGACTTGGACTCCTTGTCCACATTGTCATAATTCTCATTGCCTGGTTCCTGCTTGCATGCCATATGTTTGTTTTTATTCTTTCTCAAGTGAAAATTTGATTCTGCAAACTTCTCATTATCTTGGACGGATTTGGTTTTCATTTGGTGCCTGGTGCTTTGACCTTTTGGTTTCCTTCCACGAGAGTCGAAATTGCATTCCTCAGGCTCTCGGGAGTCAATATCCAACTTGTACAACAAGTCTCCACGAAAACGCATATCCTGGGGAGATTTTAAAAAAGAGTCAGGCCCTATTTGAAAGGAACATTTGATGAAGAGGTCTTTGACAAATAAGTATAGCAAGTTAATTCTGAATAATAGTATAATCGACTTCCTATATCGGTGTGCAGTTCCCTCCTGAATTCTGCAGTTGAATAGATAGCCAGCTCTGAAGGATGTTGTTCAAACATTGGGCATATGTACATTCAGATGCCTGAACATATTTGGCTGGTTTATTTAAGATTAAATTAGTATAATAATTATCAGGCTATGCATGACAGGCCACAAAAAGGCTTTTTTGTATAGAACTTCTAGGCCTGACTGGTCAATATTTCTTCTACACTACAGGACTCGTTTTTTACTATGGATAATTATCTGAGATATAAATATATAAAGCATTTCGACACACAATAAACATGATGTAGTTGAATGACAAACAAGAACAGAGTGGAGAAATAGAAATCGAATATAAGAATCAGATCTTACATAAAGAGTACCAAAAATTGACGAGGAAGCAAAAACAAAGGAAACAATTACATAGTTGATATTTTATCAAGATTAACTGGAAGGAATCATCCGCAAAAATAGCCCTCTCAAGTATTCATTGTTGTGCCTTTGACAGACTACCAACAGTATAGCAATTACAGATTTAAAATAGTATAAAACATAAATCATATAATTTGGTGACAATTGTAATTGTTAATGGACAAAATTTGTAGTGATTAGTTCAAATTGATTTAAACTCTGAACTTCAGCTTTTAGGACAGAAACATCCGATTGGCTTCATAATATTCACGTCATTTTTGCTGCAAGCAACTGATCCTAGCTGATATTCTCACAGGGAAGAAACTTGGAAGGTAAGAAAAAAAAAACATGTTGGAAACTTCTTACCTTTCAAGAAGCTTATAACAATTTGACAATATAAATATAAATCAATACAGATGCTTCGCATAATCATGAATGATGCTGAATAATGTATGAATATTCTTGTGCATTAACAGTGATGCAATATATATAATTGACAGTAAGATGCTTATACAACAACAACTAGATCATGCAAGAAACAACGTGCTATTTAGTGCTAATAGCATTTATTGCTCTCAAAATATTTAATACCAAGTTGCAGGAAATGCCTATCCTGGCCATGTCCCAGTACCCAAAACACTGGGAACGCTGAAAAGGATACAAACACCTTGGAAATGCTGCCAATCATACCATATGATGTTTCCAACTCTGGAAACACCATATGGTACAGCAAGTGGTGTTTTCAAGGCATTTCAGCCATTTCCAATGATGTTTCAGATGCATTATCTCTTGAAGCATTATAATATCAAGTCTATGGATCTCCCTTGACTGACCTGAGGCAAGCTTTTTTGAGAGCTTTCCTATATCCCTTATATCGAGGGATAGAATCAACAAAAGCAAATAAATTCCGATGCTAGCCCTAATCCAAGTGTCCCTTCAATGGTTTGTTGGTTCCCCTCCTTGACCTCTCTAAGGGCTTTATTCTAAGCCAAGTAAATGTGTGATTTCCCGCCCCTTCCCAGATGGGAACCTCCCTTGCCCACATCCTTATCTATCCCCCCTTCAACACCAATTTTTTCCATAAGCTTTGAACCCTTCCTAGATTGAGAAGGGTATCTACAAGGTTCAAAACAGTGCTACCCTCACCAGCTTACATGGTAGCAGAATATCCCAACACTCCTTTAGACTCTTAGACCCTTACCAAACCTTAGGGTCTGGGATTTTTCAAGAATGAGGTCTAAGACTCTTTACCTAACCACCCTAAAACAGATATAGAATAACCTTCCCCCACCTTGTTGAACAAGTCATTCCTAATAGGGCTTTCCTTACGCAAACCAAGCCCTGGCCACTTATCAGAAACGATGATAACTAGGTCTCTTTCTAAATCATTAATTTTGGCGGGGAGGGGGGTGTAATTAACTTATCCTATTGATTAGTAGCCTACATGGAAGAATTCTCCATGCTCGAGGACTCACCAATCTTCACATTAGGCTTCTCAATTGACATAGCTTCCAACAAAGAATCAATTTCCTTTTCCAAGACCACTTTAGCATAGTCCACTCTTGCAATCCTTCACCCATGGCCTAAACAACATTATACCCTCCTAATTCTAGATTACTTGTCGATTTATCCTCTTGGCTTCTCAACCAACATAGCTTCCAACAAAGAATCAATTTCCTTTTCCAAGACCACTTTAGCATAGTCCACTCCTACAATCTTTCACCCGTGGCCTAAACAACATTATACCCTCTTGATCCCAGGTTACTTGTCCATTTGTCCTCTTAGCATCCCCATTTAGAGATTAAGTGATGATGCTTCCTTTGACACCTCCAACACCTCCCCTACAAATCCTTCTTCGACCATTCTTTCCCATGAAACTTCAAAGAGTAGGCATTAACTAAACAACATAGTCCACTCTTGCAATCCTTCACCCATGGCCTAAACAACAATATACCCTCCTAATCCTAGGTTACTTGTCCATTTATCCTTTTAGCTTCTCAATTGACATAGCTTCCAACAAAGAATCAATTTCCTTTTCCAAGACCACTTTAGCATAGTCCACTCCTACAATCCTTCACCCATGGCCTGAACAACATTATACCCTCCTGATCCTAGGTTACTTGTCCATTTATCCTCTTAGCATCCCCATGTAGAGATTAAGTGATGATGCTTCCTTTGACACCTCCAACAACTCCCCTACAAATCCCTTTTCCACCATTCTTTCCCATGAAACTTCAAAGAGTAGGCATTAACTAAATGTCCATATACATGACATCTAGAACACCGAAAAAAAAAGCCGACATAGGTCCAACAGTTGAAGATAATCTTAACTCCCAACCATCATTTCTATATCCTCACGCAATCCATCTTTTACCTCCAACTCCACCAAATGCCTTGTACATAAATTCAATGTTTTGTAGTGTTCATCCACCTCCAAGAAGGACCCAACACTATCCCAATGGCCTTCAAAACACCCTCCAACCATAGCTCCAACACTAGACCCGGCAATATAACCCAAACAAAGACCTTGGTGATCCCTACTTTAGGGTCAAAATGGGGAGTTGATTTTTTCAGAGTTAATAAAGCCAAGCCCCAAAACCACATTGCTTCTAAAACTTAATAGCATCCTCCTAGAAATGGAAATCCAACCATCCTCTTACCAGGGTATGAAAACCTAGAACATAACCTAAAATCTCACTCCAAGTCCTTTCTCTTCATAATGCAAGATTCTTCTCTATTGTAAACCTCCCATAGAATTTCCCTATAAAGTTTTACCTGTCATCCCAACCACCTGAACCATAGTGATATCCTAGCCCAATACTAACTCTGCCTTTGAGCTTAGCAATTTGATATACTTTCTTCCCCTCTTTCCTTGTGCTAATTGTGGCCCACCCAACCTCCACAAATGGCGGGAAATCCTCCTTACATAACATCTCCTTTGCATTACCTCTAGTTCTTGTGCGCTAACTACATAACCTCTAACAAGTCTACAAAGTTTTGATGCAAGAGCTCTATGGAACTAGAGACCTTCCTTCTAATACATGCCTTGAAAACAACCTTCAAGTAGCTAAGCAAGGAGAGGCTTGTTGACTTGTCAGTACTGAAAGGACACACCATCATATCAACCCTTATTCCAAGCTGCACCTTTAAGACAAGTCCTGACCTAGTGACAAATTTGTCATGTCCACCTCATACCACCCATCTACCAATGCCTTCCAAAGTAGGAGATGTGTGCCCTAAGTTAAAATTACAAACCCTGTTGACCACCACATTGATCCTCTCCATATGCTCTCCACCTTCCTTACTACTTATCTGACCTTCATTTGTGAAAATCGGGATCCCTTCTAATGGATTACTGGAGTAATCTACCTGCTCTTCCACTGAATCTAAACTCTACAAAATCCAAAACCTCCATTTTCACTCTTCATCCATCTTTCTCACCCTTAGTAAGCTCTAAATGTTTATATTTACATTGATGTGCATGAATATATTTTTTTCTTATATTGGAAATTTTATATATTGTTAAGTCAACTCCCAATTAAAGGTGGAGTCTCAAGTCAACTCCAAGTCTAAGGTCAAGTTTCAGTTCATGTAGAAGGCCTCACCAAGTCTGATTCTGATAACTTTGTCCTCAACGTCAAGATTGAATGATACTCTCTAACTAAAAATCCATGATGTTGGGATTTGGGAACATGAAGAAAATGCTTGGCAACCAATAAGCCATGATAAGGAACAGTCTTTTGGCATAATATAACCAAGTAATTGACTTTTTGATTTGCGGAGTTCTTTCTAACGCTTAGCATGGTAGCAATAAAGCTAATTATGAAGAGTCAATACTCATGGAAGCATGGCAAAAATGCTGACAATGTTTCAGTTGCTGCTTGTTGTTCAATGAATCTTGTCAGTAATTAAAACAAAATTGAAAAGTGTGACCCATCTCTTTGCAATGTACAAAGAAATGAACTATGAAGCACAAATATTTTAAAATTGAACCAATTGACACTAACCTCTTGAAAATGAGCCCTCCCTATCCAGTCTTGTAACTTATGCTTCAATTTTTTATCTACAAACATAGATACGAACCAAAGAATGTATATAATGAAAACAGACGATCACAAAAATTTCAATATGGCTAAAGAGGAAACACCCAAAATTTGCAAAATAATAACCGTATGGCTTCATTTCACATAGTAGGTGAATAAAAACAAGATCACTTCTAGAGTTCTAACAAGACAACGCAGAGGTTTACCATAATCGAAGGAATACAAATTCAGCAAGGCAAGAGCTAAATACAAACAAACGAATAATGCCAGTAATTGACACTACATTTAAGACTACTTGTTTATTATAGAAAAGTAGTAACTCAAGTTAAGCCTTCCAAGAACTTAGCCAAAATTCAAGGTGGGAGAATAGGAAAAAGCCTCAAGTGCAAGTTAAAAGAAACAAGGAATGTTTATTGTAACTAATGATTGCAATGGCAAAAAATGCCTAGCCAAAACTAAAATGCCAACAATACATTATTCCCGAAGATTCTTCCAAGTTCTCAAATAACTGCTTTAACAAATGATGAGCAGACAGTTTTTGCAGAGATCTTATTAAACATGAGCTATCATACAAAAATTAAAATATTGAAAAACATTTATCAGTGCATAAAGCAGGGATCAAAACTGTTGAATAGGGATCTTGTCCATGAAATCAGCAAAATATAGAGAAGGAAATAGGTCAAACACATATATTTCATTCCAAAAACCTTGAAGGAACATTAAGGTATAAATTACAGTTGATGGTTTGTATAGAAACCTACTTACTCTCCAAATATGTTCTCCAAAATTGTTCGTCAAATACTCCTGTAGAGAGTTACGAAATGAAAATTGAAAAAATAGGGGAGCCAGATTTCCCCAAGCACCCATTGATTGTGGGAAGGCCATCTGGGCCAGTGTCCTTTTCCCCTCCAAAAAGGGAAAAGCCTATTTTTGCTTTTTAAATTTTAATTGTTTTTACTTAATTCAGAAATTGTTTCCTTTTGCAGGAAAGAATCTTGAAATTCATAATTTGTTTCTTGCTGCAAAAAAGGTTGTCACATTGCCGGGAACAAATCAGGTGACAAGAAATGGTTTCCAACAACAAAAATTGTGGGATCTTGGTGATTCCACGTTCCTGATCTACATCAAAAACTGGATCGCTACCCTAGGGGCACAAATCCAGTTAATATGTTTAGAATAAAATCACAAATTTCTTTAACATCATTCAAAAAAGAATCTCCTGGACTCTAGGGGATGTAAAAAGTTTCCTCATGTGGGAGGATAGAATTCTTGCCAATCCAACCTTGCAGAAAACATAAAAATTCATGATTTGCAAAGGTGGTTGAAGATCCAGCAGGTAATCTGCATATTAGATACTTCAGTATGGGAAAATGATTCACTCATGTGGTTAAGCTAGACAACAGGCAGGGAACTAAATGTGCCTCCCAACTTGATACAAAAATACCAGCTGTTTCTGTCAGCAATCAAGGGATTAGTGCCAATTAGTGCATGTACAAGGTGTTATTCGGTGAGGTGACAATAGGCTCTCCTCTACAGTAAGCGAAATGAAACCTTCTTTGGGACAAATTCTGGAAATGCATTTCAGTAAAGTGTTCTTTGCCAAAGGTGAATGCCTTATTTTGGCTCCTGGCCCACCAGAATCACTTCGGAACTGAGAATCTAGAGAAAAAAAGAGATCCATGGACCCTCAAAATGCATTCTTTGTAAAGCAGAGGAGGAAACATCTCAATTGCAAAGTAACAAAGTATGTAAGGGCAAATGTTCTCACAGAGGCCAACAAACCTAAGTCATTCATGGTCATGGACCGATACTCTTTATTCAGGACTTGGCATTCCTTGTACCTGGTTTCATCAAAGAAAAGCCCATTATTTCCATAATCTGGATTTTGTTGCCTAGTTTCATATTTGGGAGTTCTGGTTGGCCAGGAACAACCTAATCTTCAAGGGAAAGGAATCCAACCCTCCAAAACTGACATTAAAGCCATAACCTTCATAAGAGAAACCCTAAAATGTAATTTCAAGGGCTATGACAAGTTCAAGGCATGGAACATAATGAAATTCATTAGCTCAAAAGCCTATAGTTATGGAGCTAGCTCCACTGGAAGTTCTGCATACACCAAAATTTCTAGCCAGATAGAACCCCTTGCAGGAAATATGCAAAGTTGGATCAAAGACTAGAAAAAATACATTCTATTTTTTGATAAAGCATCAAAAGGAAAACCAGAGTCCAGACCATGTTGGAGTAGGACAACTTATTAGATTTTAGATTGTCTTGCCCATACAATCTGTAAATTCTCTTGGCAGATAGGACAAACCACAAATGATTTAGCAAATACAACAACAATCTTCTAGTGCCTTCTTTTCCTTAGAAGCATAAACTTGGACCAAGTTCGCTGCAACAGGGATCCACTAACAATTGCCTACACTCTTTGAGGCCAGTCCAAAATCCCTAGCACTCAAATCATTCAGCTCTGTGAGAGGGTACACAGATGCTGCTTGAATCCATTGAAAGATTTATCGTTCTACAGGTCAGAAGAAAAATCAACAAAGAAGCGGATCACATGGCCAATGGTGTAAACCTGAAAGAGGGAGTGTTAAGGAGATATAAGTGCCGGTGGAGACAGTTGAATTCTCCCTCCCATGACAAAATGCAACAAGAGTATGGAAGGAAAGGGTGGTGTTGAATGTGGATGACCCCCTGAAAGCTCCTTCACCTTCCACTTTAATTCAGGAGTACAAGCATGGGAGGGTTGGACAGATTGAATGTCATCAGGGTTCCTTGGTGCAGAAGGCAAAGGATACCATTCTCTCATTTGATCCTTAAGATTTTGGAGAGGCATGTGGAGGCTGCAAGCCAGGACATGGGATTCAATTCAGGGTTCTGGCTATCTTATCCGCTGAGGAAAACAAACTCACCACCTTAGTGGGGCTTCAGACAAAGAGCCACATCCTCAAAGCAAGAACCCATCAGAGGAGGTACTGATCAATCATAAAATCAGGTAGATTCCCTTTATGATCAACAACATCTCTATTATCTTCTTTAGTGGATTTGGAATGGCAGGCAACGATTTGGCAGGTAAGTTGCCATTATGACAAGTAATCATTCTTTACAAGTTGATCCCCCTCACTGCAGGTATCCTCAGCTTGCGCAGGTCATGTTCACCTGTCATACATGCTAAAAAAATGTTTGGACAACACAGTGCAAAGTCTAATGGTCCCCTTTTTGAATTGAACTATTGGAGAAAGGATAAAACAACCCTACAATATTGGCATCTTGTCATTGGAGGTGAACATTTTGCACTAAAGAATTGCTGGGATATTAACACTCCAACATTATGAGTCCAAGTTTAATAAGGTTATTTAGATATGTAATAAAGGTCTCATTAAAATTCAGCAACCATTATAAATTAACAAGGTATCATTAGCATCTAGTGGTTAGGCCAAATAGTTAACACAACTACCTAATGAAATAAGCCAAATAGGTGTCCTATGTCAATATATGAAATGACTCCATTGAGCAGTATTACCCCAGCGGCCCTGTGTGGCTGAGAAACTCAGCCAGAGGACCAAATTTTTTTTTTTTTTTCTTCCAGATTTTGTCACCATGCCACCAAAGGGCAGACAGTGTCATGATCCGGCATGGGCACATGGTCAACGAATCATTGCCGGTAATGACCACCATATCAAGTGCAATTATTGCAATGCCACAATGCATGCAGGCATAAACAGGCTGAAATACCACCTAGCCAGAATTCCTGGGAATGGTGTGGGATGTTGGCAAGTCACTACTGAAATGGCAGTTGCTTTGGAATCCATAAAAGAAGAAAGTTCTAAGAGGGCAAAAAGTAAGGATGAGATTGTTGGGATAGGTAGATCTTCATCTCAGAGTGAAACACAGTTTCAAAGTCCAAGTATTGGTAACTCCTCTTCAAGTGTTGTGGCAAACAGGAGTATAACCTCTTCTTTCTTCAGTCCTCGTACAACTCCAGGATCTCAACCAACCTTGGAGAGTTTTAATGAAAAGAAGAGGAAGGAGGCAGATATGGCAGTGAGGAGGTTTTGGTACCATAACAGTCTTTCATTCAACTATGCAAAGTCTTATTTTTATCAGCCCATGGTGGATGCCATTGCAAGTGTTGGCCCTGGATACAAAGCCCCATCTTATAATGCACTTAGGGGGAAAGAGCTAGATGAGGAGCTTGAGTGTGTCAAGGAACAATTGGAAAGCATTAAAAGCTCATGGAAATTTACAGGTTGTACAATTATGTCTGATGGGTGGACAGATCAGAGGGGTAGAACAATAATAAATTTTGTTGTAGCTTGCCCTAAAGGAACCATGTTCCTAAAATCCATTGATGCATCTGCAAATGTAAAAGATGCACATTTGATTTTTTCATTGTTGGCTGATGTGGTGGAGGAAGTTGGGGTTGCAAATGTTGTCCAAGTAATCACGGACAATGCAACAAATTATGTGGCAGCTGGAAGGTTGATTTGTGCTAAATATCCCACCATTTTTTGGATTCCATGCGCTGCCCATTGCATAGACTTGATGCTAGAGGACAATGGGAAGTTGGAGTGGGTGCAAGATGTTGTGCAAGAATGCAAACAAATTACCAAGTATATTTATAATCATGCTTGGGTGTTGAACCTTATGAGGGAATTCACACAGGATGAGCTTAGTCACCCGACTGTCACACGGTTTGCTACAAACTTTCTTTCCCTCCAAATCCTTTTGTATGAGTACCAAGCTTTGAGAAGAATGTTTTGTAGCTAGCAATGGGTATTTTGGAAAGATAGCACAAAACTAGAAGCATTGTCTGTGAAAGCATTTGTCTTTGGTGATAGTTTGTGGGACAAAGTCACTGAGATTGTCAGCTTCACTAAGCCCCTTGTGAAAGTCTTGAGATTGATGGATGGAGAGAAACCTGCAATGGGATATATTTATGAGGGCATGGATAGGGCCAAAGAGGCCATCAAGACTTTATATACAAGAAATGAATCTAAATATCTCCCTATATGGCAAATTATTGATTCCAGGTGGGACAGGCAACTACATTCACCATTGCATGCAGCAGGAGCATATCTCAATCCAAGCTTATTCTATAATGAGGGGTCTAGCATTCAAAGAGATCCCGAGGTGATGAGAGGTGTCATGATATGCATTGAGAAGATGTTCCTGAATCAAGATATTCAGGACAAAATCAACATACAACGAGATATGTACAAGGAAGCATTTGGCATGTTTGGATTCAGCTCAAGCCAATGTCTCAAGGACAAGAAAATGCCTTGTAAGTGCAAATTGTTAGAACTTAGCTTGTAATTTTGCTAGTTCTCTTTTATATGTTTGACATTGCAAACTGATAATCTTTGTTGTTATTTTTTTACAGCTCATTGGTGGATAGATTGTGGTGAGCCACCACAATTACAAGAATTCGCCATCAGAGTTCTGAGTCAACCTTGCAATGCTTCTTCTTGTGAGCGCAATTGGTTAGTGTTTGAGCCAATGTTGCACTAATCGTTAACGGGATAATATCAACGCGAGGAAAAAATCGTAATAATCGGAAAAAATCGGTAATAATCGGGTAAAAACAGTTTGGTACAAAAATATTCATTTTTTTCAATTTTTTTAATATCTAAACCATCTACAACATAAAATAAATACATTGACACATAAATATGATAAAAGAACTAATATATAAGATGTTTAATATCATTTCTAGTGTTAAAATCACACATAACAGTGAATCATGTCCTGAATAGTAAGTCCTGACTCCTAAGTCCCAACTCAACCTCAAAATATCAACAAAAAATATAATAATGTATCTCATATCATGAGTCATAATGTCATATACAATGAAATGAACCAAATAACTAAAGTCTAATACTATTGATCTCCTTTGCCCCTCTAGATGTAGATGTCGGTGGAGTTGGCAGACCGCAGTAAACTATGGAGTCTGTTGTGCTCTAGAAGCTGAAGAAGTAGGAGCTACAGGAGGTAGACCACGTCCTCTACTTGTGACAGGGGTAGCTTGGGTCACCTCCTCCTCCTCAAATATATATATATATATATATTCCCACAATTTTTTCCCAAAAAATCGGGCAAAAAAATTTTGATCCGATTACTACGTGCGATTTTATCGTTTAGTTGAAATAATCGCGATTAAACGATATAATCGCGATTATTTCCCGATTAGTGCAACATTGGTTTGAGCACATCCACAGCAAAAAGAGAAACATGTTGGAGCATGAGAGGTTGGAGAAGTTGGTTTTCATCTACTACAACCTTTGAATGCTCACAAAACAAGTGCAACCAAAGGATACAGATCCAATTTTATTGGATACTATTGATTTAGAGTTTGATTGGGTTGTGGAGGAGGAGGCCCCTAATTTGAGTTGGCTTGATGAAGAGACTGAGGATTTCTCTAGTTTGCCATCTCAAATGGAGATTCCAAATACACTTGCCTCACAGTTGCTTCAACGTTCTGATGTTACCACTAGCCCCACGAGGGCTTATTGTAGGCGTGGTCATCCATGAGTGATGAGACTCAAGATTGTTATGAGACAATCATTTATCATTTATGACATATGTATTTGAATTTTGAACTTGCTGACATTTTTTTTATTTTAATTATGGAATCATGAGTCATTTTCTTATTCAGTATCTAAATGTTTTACTTACAAAAATCGAATATGTTATGTTGTACTTTTATAGATACGAGATGATGTTATGAATTATTGCATATATTGTGGATTTTGTAACTTATAACAATTGGAATTGTCATTAGTTTCTTTTTTGTGCTTAAAATGTACCATATTTTAAGTTTTTTTTGTATTTTGACGAGTCTTATATGAGACTTATAAGGGTCGTTCCCCAGTCTTATACGAGTCAACAAGTCAATGCCGTGACGAGTCTTATACGAGTACAATTCATGCAACATTGCTCAAAACGGCTCCAGAAGTTCAGGAGCCAAAATATTGCCAAAAATAGTAAACTGTGCTATAATTAAGGAAACTGAAAAACAGAACAACAAAGAAAACGAAAAAAATAAAAAATAAAAAACAATGGTGGGGGTCCAAGTGGAATAGGCAGGTGGCCACCAATATCCACCTGGATCAGTCCTCCCCCATTAGGAAGTAATGGTCCCCATTGCATTGGGTGCCTCCATGAGATGGGGAAACTTTTGCTGAACTTGGTCCCTGGTGAGCCACTTGCCTTGGTGCAAGAGTTGGCCAGCTTTGACAACCTGATACAGTTGGATCTTCTGCTGGCAAGTGTTCTTGATTTGTGTGTCCATGATCCGATCAGTTGTGGCATGTTCCATGCAGTCTAGGTTTAACTCTGTTGGTGTGAGTTGTTCTGCAATGTTTGATGTGTCCAATAATGGTGGAAAGTATGGTCGAAGGCGGTTCACATTGAACACTGGGTGCAGGCCAAGGAATGGGGAAACACTGAGCTCAAAAGCATTGTCTCCCACAGCCTTGGTAATGGTGTAAGGCCCATATCAGAGTGGTATGAGCTTCTGATGGGCTCTGGTAAGGCATTCTTTCTACAAATGCAACCAAAATTTTTCACCCACCTGAAACTTGTGTGGCACCCGATGTTGATCTTGTTGTTTATACTTGGCATTGGACTTCTCCAAGATGTCGTGAACCTGCTGGTGGATGTGTTGGATGCGTTCAATAAATTTGGTTGCTTTATCAACCTCAGACAGTACATGTGTGGATTATGTTGTTGTAGTCGCATGAGGCATGGCAACATCAATCAGAATGGTTGAAATCCTAGACCCACTTGAAAGGGACTGCGACCAGTCGAGCTATGGAGAGCTCTGTTATAGTTGTGTTGCACATAGGGAAGGCTCTCATCCCAGGTTCGTGGATGCTTGGAGTTGTACATGCGGAGTATGTGCACTATCATCTTGTTGACGACCTCTGTCTAGCCATTAGTTTGGGGATGGAATGCAGTCGACTTGGTGAGCTTGGTGTCCAATAGTGTCTAGAGGCCTGATCAGAATGTGCTCAGGAACCTGCTATCCTAATTTGATATCAAGGTCTGCGGATCCCAAAATGTACCCACACTCGTTCAAAGAAGAGTTTGGTAGTGTCCTTTGCTGTGATACCATTCTTGCAGGCTGCCAATATAACCATCTTAGAAAATTTGTCCACGACCACAAATACACAGTCATTGCCATGCTTGGTAGAAGGGATGCTAGACAGATAGTCCATGGAGATGGATTCCCATGTTGGGCTGGGAGTAGGAAGAGGAGTGTATAGGCCTTGCTTCTTGATGGTTGGCTTGACGATGGCGCATGCAGTGCAAGATCTGATATATTTCCCAACATCCTGTCAGATTTTTGGCCAGTATAAGTACTTTTGTAGTACGACCACAATTTTATTCACACCAAAGTGTCCTGCAACCCAACTGTAGTGCGCCTCCCAAATCAGCTTGGCACACTTGCTTGAAGGAACACAAAGGTGGGCCCAGGTAGCATAATAATGCGTCCTGGAGGTGGAAATCAAGAACTTTCTTGCCATCTGCTAGCATCCGGTATGTGGAGGCAAACTCTGGATCATTTTTGTATAGTTTCAACCATTCAAAGGTCTTGTGGCCACAAAAGTTGAGAACAGTAGTCAGTGCTGCAACTGGGAGTCAGCTGAGGCAGTCTACAACATGATTGGTGCTGCCCTTTTTGTATTTAATGTTCAGGTGGAATTGTTGCAGATATATAGACCAATTCTGATGGCGATCATTTTGTAACTTCCCTTGTGTCTTTATAAATTGAAGAGGTCGGTGATCGATGTGGATGACCGTCTCCTTCCCTAGAATGTAATGCTCCTGCACGATGGAATACATCTCTTTATCATAGGTGGGGTACTTCTAATTTGGGTCGGAAAGTGTCTCACTATGATAGGCCACTGGATGCCCGTGCTGGGTGAGCATCTGTCTCAATTTCAAATGGTTGTCGCAGGTCTAGCAATGTGAATACCGGTGCAAAGCAGAGGTGGCGCTTCAACTCAATGAACACCTTCTATTGGGAATTGGACCAAGAAAACTTTGCTTTCGCTCCACCCTTGGTAATCTAACTCAAAGGCCAAGTGATATGGGAGAATCCCAACACGAACCTCCAATAAAAATTTGCAAGGCCCAAAAAGTTGTGAAGCTCTGTTAGAGTGGTCGGGGCTGGCCAATCCCAAATGACTTGGATCTTAGTCAGATCCACATGCACGCCTCGCTCATCTATGATGTAACCCAGATATTGGACCTGGCTCATGCCAAAGGTGCATTTCTCCAAGTTGGCACACAGTTTGTGCTACCGCAGGGTTTGAAGGACCTGTCGAATGTGTTGCAAGTGTTCTTCCCAACTCTTGTTGAAGATGAGGATGTCATCTAGATAAACAACCACGAATGAGTTGGTGAAGGGCCGCAAGATGTCATCCATTAGCCTCATAAAAGTAGCAGGGGCATTTGTCAACCCGAAAGGCATAACCAACTATTCAAAAAGGCCTTCCTTGGATTTTAAGGCGGTCTTCCATACATATGTGGGCTCTATTGGAACCTGGTGATAGCCAGACTTCAAATCGATCTTGCTGAAATACTTAGCCCCCTTGAATCAATCCAGAAGGTCATCAATCCATGGGATTGGATACCTGTTCCTGATAATGATTTTGTTTAGTGCCTGATAATCAATGTAGAACCTCC
This sequence comes from Pinus tabuliformis, assembly GCA_031772625.1. Classification (NCBI taxonomy): domain Eukaryota; kingdom Viridiplantae; phylum Streptophyta; class Pinopsida; order Pinales; family Pinaceae; genus Pinus; species Pinus tabuliformis. The sequence continues at coordinate 251,947,341 of CM062804.1, forward strand.
AGGTCCCATCCTTCTTCTGTACAAGTACAATCGGGCTCCCACAAGGCGAGGAACTTGGTCGGATGTGCCCTTTTTGCAGCAACTCCTGGATTTGCCGCTTGATCTCTTCATTTTCCAGAATGGAGCGACGATATATCGGCCCGTTGGGTAGAGGTGCTCCGGGAGTTAGATTGATCGAATGCTTGACCTGACAGTGCAAGGGTACCCATGTGGGTGAGGAGAAGACATCCCTATATCTTCCACGAACTGCTGCGTGGAGGAGCCATTCCCAGGGGCCATGGATGTGGCCACGATCTTCTCCTTACTTTGAGAGTGAATTAGAAAGAAAACAAATTTCCTAGTCTAGGAGATGATCTTACCGCATTACTTAGTAGAGAGCAAAGAGATGGCGGTAGGTGGGGCTACCTCCAGTATCCTATATAACTTATTACCCAAAGAAATAATAAGAGTGCGAGGCCTTGACTCATATACAGCATGGCACTTCCACAAGTATGGTTGGCCTAATAATACATCACAAACTTCAAGAGGAGCAACATTACACAATACCTCATTCGTGAAGGGCTTGATGTTGTAGGGAAGGTGACACTGCTAGTTGAAGCGGAGATCTCATCCTTGGTGAAGCCACCCGATGGTGTACGACTACGGTGTGGTGTGGTCGGTAGGCCCAACTGCTTCACGACCTCTACTGAAATGAAGTTCTTTTGGCTCCCATTGTTGACAATGAATTGCAGTGGCGAACCCTTCACCCACATCTGTGAGTGGAAGAGACGCTCCCCCTCCTGTGGATCTTCACGCTCAATCTTCTAGATCTTGGTGCTGGCAACAGTGGCGTTGGGCTCCGCATTAATAATCTGCTTCCCTTTGTCATTCCCCTTGTCGGGTTCTGACTCAGAGTCGGAACATGCATCTGATTCTAAAGCCTTCAACTTGGCCACCAGTGACTGGTTGGTCTAATAGTCACTTGTGTTGTGAGTGGGGCTCTTATGGAACTCACATCACTTTCTTGTGTCCTTCTTTGTCTTCGTGGTGTTGTTCTTTGCTTGCAACTTTGATGGGCTGTCCTGGCTTTGTTCTTTGTTCTGCGGTTTGGGGGCACCTTTCCCTTGCTTTAGATTCGCAGATCCAAAGTCTCGTTTCTTCTATTTAAATCCATCTCGTCCTGGATGTATTTGTGCAGATAATCGCGGTACTTGAGTACCAAATGTCGCTCAAAATCCTTGATACCCAACTTCATATGAAGGGTATGAAAAATATTTGTGAACTCCGGCACATCTTAATCCCTTCCCTGTCGTAGTGTGGTCCACTTTATTTAGTTATCTTCATAGCTTCCGATGGGGTAATACTGCTCCTTGATGGCATCTCAAAAAGAGTTCCAAGTGGGTGCGGCTGAAAACAGTGAGGGTTCCCTCTCGTCCTTCTACTCACAGTAGGTTTCCCACCAGTCCTTAACGTGGGGGGCAACTTTGAGGAGTGAAAAAGTAATATTTTCCCTATTGGAAAATTCATGAATCGAAAAATACCCTTCCAACAGATTTAACCATCTATCTATGACATCTGCATCTATCTGGCCTTCAAATATGGGAATATCAAAGTTGACTTGTACCTTGAAGGGAGTGGTGCCTCTAGAGTGGTTGTCGGATGAAGATGCATCGTCTGTGGGCATCCACCGAAGGATATGGGCAAAGTTGTCCATCATCACGTTCCTCTGTCGCTCGAGGGCTTCTTCAAGCAATATTTTGAAGGAATCTCTTGCTCCCTGTCTTTCTTTTCTTCCACCATGGGAGGTTGTCGGGGTTTGCGAGGTTGGTCTTGCAAAGGTTCAACCAGTTCAAGCCCTAACTCCTTATACCCTGACCTCGTTGGGGACATGCAAAGAAAAATAGAGAAAGAGCAGATCGCTCTGATACCATTGATCCGAACTTATGCAGGAACACAACAAAATATAGATATAAACATAAACACAGAGATGCAGCAGAAATAAAACTTCATTTCATTAATATCAAAGAATTGAAATATGCTTACATAGAACATGGAAATAAACTAGTTCAGGAGATTGTAGTTTATCTCAGAGAAGAGATATCGCAGCTACATGCCTCTGAACTGTGTTACAATGAGGCTCAAAGGCCTATTTATTATTGAGAAACAATGGAAAACCCTAAACATCCAAAAACCTAACCCTAGGAGATGAAGCGTCAAAACTATGGGCCCACTGGGGTAAATTGGTACATCAACTTCCCAGGGTTGTAACTTTGGCATACGATCTCTATTTGATGCACACGATACCTCGTTAGAAAGATCTATCCGAGAACTATAACTTTCGACTCCAATGTGATTCGAAGACTCACGTTTGCTCGTTTTCCAGAAAAAACGTCATTTAGGCCCTCAAAACGGCTCTGGCAGTTCAGGACCCCAAAAACTGCCAAAAATAGTACATTGTGCTATAATTAAGGAAACTGAAAAACTAAAAGAAACAATGGTGGGGGTCCAAGTGGAATAGGCGGGTGGCCACCAATATCCATCTGGATCAATTTTAGGTTGAAATTAGCTTGCCATTTGAAAGTTGTCAACAAGCATCATTGCCTTGGTAGCTATCCTTCTCTTTCTCTTCCTTGGCATGGTTACAACAGCAGCAAAATGGAGAGATTGATGCATGAACCTGGGTTTGAAGGGTTTTTGCACAACAATTCTGATGATGAATACATTTCAGCTGTTGGTTGGAGGACTTTCTATTCTCACTATTTAAATTTACTTCATGGCTATGAGAAACACGAAGAATATTGCTCAAATCTACAAAAATTTCAAAGGTACATAGACTTTTGGTAGCATTTCTTGAGTGGTTTTCATATTTAAATCTATTTGATGCGCTTGGTAGCAGTTGGTATGGAGATACAAGCCCATATTGGAAGAATTGGATCATTGAATCTAGTGTAAATATATAAATTTGAAGAGCTTTGGCATAAGTTTTAATGTTAGAGTTTTTTGGTGGTATTGCTCTATCGATTACCAGCTTCTGCATAGATCACAGTATAAATAGCAATTTATCTAGATGGTTGAATGATGTATTGGCATTCTAATTGTATTGTCACTCAGTCTCCACTATTTGACAACAGAATTTAATGGAAGAAGAGATGTGCAACTCTCAGGTGAGGCTAGCTCAACCTGGAGATTGTCTGCACTCACAACTTGATTCATTCAATCAAAAAGCACATACATATATAGGATTACAAATTAGTTGAGAAGTTTGAACAACTTCTTCATAAATAGGATCTAAAAACTAAATAAAACCCACAATCTTAATGAGCACAACAAATAGCTAATAATAATATAATCTAGAAAAATCCACAATTCTCAATTATTCTAAGTCTCCCCCTTAATGGAGAAATATGTTTTCTAACACACCTAACATAGTTCTAAATGATTCATACTTTGCCTTTCCAAGAGGCTTTGTAAAGATGTCAGCCACATTATCACTAATATTACAATAAATTAAAGTAATTTCTTTAGACTACATCTTTTCCCTGACAAAATGGTAATGAGTCTCAATATGTTTTGATCTTGCATGGTACACAAGATTGTTGGCCAATTTGATGGAGCTTTGATTGTCACACTTGATAATTGTTGGCATTTTTTGTTCTTCTCCAACATCTTTGAGAATTTGCCGCAACCAAACTGCTTCACATGTAGCACTACACAAAGCTTTATATTCAGCTTCAGTTGATGATAAAGAAACAGTTGGTTGTTTCTTATTGCTCCATGCCACGATCCCGGATCCAATGTTGAATGCATATCTTGAAGTTGATCTTTTGTCATCAGGATTCCCAACCCAATCTAAATCAAAATAACCTACCAACTCAACATCAAAAGCATCAGTATATTTAATACCATAATTAATAGTTCCCTTAAAATATCAGAGGACCCCCTTTGCTGCTTTCCAATGGCTTTTAAGAGGCTTGGCCATGAACTGACTCAACATGCTAACGAAATATGCAATATTTGGTCTAGTTGTACTGAAATAGTTCAAACTTCCCAGTCACTGACAATACAATGTGTCATCCACCTCTCCTGTGCCATGATCCATCATCACTGTAGAGTTTGGCATTCTGTTCTAAAGGTACCGAAACTGCTTTACATTGATCCATTTTGAACCTTTTGAGTAGCTCTCTGATATATTTACTCTGTGTAACCATAGTTTGTCCAGCTTCTCTCCATACCTCAAGACCTAAACAATAATGCAATTCACCAAGGTATTTCATTTCAAACACCTGTGACATCTTCCCTTTAACTTCATCAATCAATTTATAAGAATTGCCTATTATTATAAGATCATCAACATACAGGGAAATCAAAACAACATGCCCCTTTTGATCTGTTTTGATATAGAGATTAGGATCACTTTGACTTTTCATAAAACCTTTCTGAAGAAAGAAAGAATCAATATTTTCATACCATGATCTTGGTGCCTGTTTCAACCCATATAAAGCTTTCTTTAATTTACAAACAAGGTGTTCTTAACCCTTTTTAACAAACCCTTCTAGCTGAGTAAGATATACTTCTTATTTTAGTTCCCCATTCAAAAAGGAAGACTTAACATCTAACTGATGAAGTTTCCATTTATGTTTTGTAGCTAAAGCAATCATCAATCTAATTGTATTTAACTTAGCTACAGGTGCAAAGGTTTCATCATAATCAATTCCCTCTTTTGTGAATAACCTTTAGCAACCAATCTAGCTTTGTATTTATCCACACTCCCATCAGCTTTAAATTTGGGTTTGAACAACCATTTGCATCCTATGGGTACTTTATTTTTAGGCAATTCAATTAATTCCCAAGTATCATTTCTTATTATTGAATCATATTCTTCCTTCATTGCATTTCTCCATTCCACATGTTCATTAGCTTCTTTAAAGTTCAAAGGTTCTATGACATTCAACACATTAGTCATCAAGGCATAATCTTTATACCTTACAAGTGGCTGAATCTGGCACGATGATCTTCTTGGGAGTTCACTACTCTTGTTCCATCTCCTGCTTTGTGGTGACTCATCTCCTTCTCTGGGTGTGCTTTCACTGCTTGAGGTGTCCATATCACTAGATTCTTCTTCTTGTTTCTACTCTCGTTGCCATCAATTTCCTCTTTGACATCCTCACGATCATGAGGAATCTGCCATGCATCATAGTTATCCTCCCTATGGCCTTCATCTGCATGTTCATGAAACAAAACATCTCTACTTGCAAAGACTTTATGTGTAGAGGGATCAAACATTTTATATGCCTTATGATCATAATAGTAACCAATAAAGATACACTTGATAGCTTTCGCATCAAGTTTCCTCCTATCTTCATTTGAAACATGAGAAAATCTTTGCTTCCCAATATTATTATGTGGTTTACTGCTGGTTTATAACCACAAAGCGCTTCGAATAAAATCTTATGGTTTAAACTTTTTGTTGGACTTTTATTTTTTAAATAAATAGCAATACTAATAGCTTCAATCCAAAAGGTATTAGTTAGATTTTTACCTTTCATCATGCTCCTCGCGCATTCCACCACAGTCCAATTCTTCCTTTCAGCTACTCCATTCTGATGTGGAGTATGTGGCACCGTGTATTGTTGTATAATTCCATGGGCTTTGCAGTACTTGACAAATGCACCTAATCTATATTCTCCCCTTTGATAAGATTGGAGGATTCTGATGTATTTGTCTGTTTGCTTCTCCACCAAGTTTTTAAACTCTTTAAAATATTCAAATACATCACTCTTCTTTCTCATAAAGTAAACCCATGTATATTTTGTGCAATCATCAATAAAGATCAAGAAATAATATGCTCCTCCTAATGATCTAGTCTACATAGGCCCACACACATTTGTATGCACAAGTTCCAGAACATCCATTTTTCTTTTATTTGTATTAGTAGGGAATTCCTCCCTATGCATTTTCCCTAATGCACATCCTTCACATGCAGAATATTCATTCTTTAATAATGGGAGACCCTCTACCATTCTTTGTTTCTGAAGTAGCAGCAAGTCATGATAATTAAGATGGCCATACCTTTGGTGCCAAAGAGCTTTTGTTGTCATGGTTGTAGATGCCAATGCTTGATGGAATTTGCTTGTCACGTCAAGCTTATATAAGCTTCCAACTCTCACAACTCTAGCGGCAACCTTGAAGTGATCCTACATATCTTTCACCAAACAGTGTGACTTCACAAACTCTACCTTCAAATTATGGTCTGTTATGGTAGAAATAGAGATTAAATTCTTCTTAATGCCAGGTACATACATCACATTATGAATATGTTTCACCCAGCCATTTGGTAATGTTACAGGCACATCACCGTACCCTTTAATCTGGTGTGGATGATCATCCCCAAGATATATGTTTGCACCATTGTTGGTTTCATGGAAATTTTCAAACCAATGTTTATTACATGACATGTGAATAGAGGCTCCAGAGTCAACAAACCATGCATTTGAATCATCGGTCTCAACAGACAGTGCAACATTTGAAACAAATAATCTAAGGTTCATAAAGTCATTATTCATAGCTTCTCCTCCATCAACAAAATGACCTATATGCCTTCTACTTCTATGTTTTGATTCATCATACTTTCTTTTAAAGCAATCTCTAGAATGATGCCCAGGCTTGCCACAATAATAACATTTCATTCTAACATCACCCTTTGAAGGTATTATACCGTGTTGAGGCTTCGTATAAGATGGTTTTCCAAATGATGACTTTCTTTGTGGTGGCTTTCCTCCTTTGCTTCCTTCCCATGGCTTTCCCTTGGAATATTGTTTTCCCTTCGCCATTAATGCCAGATCTGGATTTTGAGGCCTTAGATTTCTTCGTCTTTCTTCCTCCTGCATTAATATACCTACCAATTCATCAAAAGTGGGAGCTTTCTCCCTTGCTGCAAGGTCTATAATGAACATTTGATATTCATCTAACATTCCATTTAAAGTTATAGTTACATTTAAAGTTATAGTTACAAGATCAGTGCTAGATACAAATTCTCCTATGTCTCCTAGCTTATCCTTCAAATCTTTAACTCTTGAAATAAAATTACTAATAGTTTCATTTTCTCTCATCTTAATGGAGAGGAGCTATGATACCAACACAGAATTTAATGGAATTTAATGGAAGACAAAGTATGGAAGAAGAGATGCGTAACTCTCAGTTGAGGCTAACTAAACCTGGAGACTGCCTGCACTCACAACTTGATTCATTCAATCAGAAAGCACATACATGTATAGGACAAATCAGTTGAGGAGTTTGAATAACCTCCTCATAAATAGGATCTAAAAACTAAATAAAACCCACAATCTTAATAAGACACAACAAATAGCTAATAATAATATAATCTAGAAAAGTCCACAATTCTCCATTATTCTAAGTATTTGCATCCATGGTATCTATCATACGCTTATAGCTCTTGTCAATGAAGTTGATTTTAGATCTCTGAAATCACTCGAAGATTAACCTTTTCAAGAATCAACATTACATATGGTAATCTTCTATAGTTATTAGCTTGTGTTTTGAGTCTATATGAACTGGGTAGATATCTAACAGTCCAGTTAAATGGGAATATGGTCATGGTTATGATATCTGCATCTCTCGATAGTCAAAGAACGTGTATCACGATGGTGTAACAAAGGTGCATGCAATAGTGGAGCTTTCCAATCTAGGGGAGTGGATCACCGAGACAGTTTTGAGAGAAATTTTAAGTGGAGAGACTGATGACCAAAAATCTGTAGCCGGCTGATGCAAACCTCCAGAATACCAGGGCGATTGTAGGTACTTAATAAGAACATGGAATTGCATTTAAGCATTGAGCTTAGCCAGTTCAAAATCAAAATTGGGTGCCACCGTTCGAGCCAGGGGCTAGGCCTCAGTGATTTGGGAAAACGTATTTATGTCCCTTTCGAGAAATTGAGCTTTTGTGGGCACCCAACCCCACAACATGTAATTGTTTCAATATATAAAGCACAAGTTTAGAGAAGAAAAAACCTCCAATTTGTCGATATCATGATGTTCTTGGGCTTCCTTCAACTGAATTTCTGCACGATTGCCAGCCACACTAGAGCAATCAGATGAAACCCTCGAGACATCAGCAAATACAGATGGCGCCCAGAAAAGGTGAGAGTCCAGTAGCTCAATCTTCACGCCTTCCAAACTGTTAGTTCCCTTTGAGTTTGAAAACGCATTTGGAAGCGGGGATGGCCCCAAAAAATTGTTCAGACTGGCATTTCCCTTGTGTTTTGAAGGCTCGGAATGAAAGGGAGCTCTGGCTAACGCACGAGATGATATAATAACTCTCTGTAGATCAAGATTTCTTCGAATCAGTGGCATAGCCATTGTAATTAAATCAATCCCTGCGACATTATCACCGTTAAAGGCCTGCAAATTGTAGAAATGGCCTCCTGCAGGTTCCAGGTTCGATACACGCAGTGTTCCAAAGATTGTTGGGAGCCGTGGCTGAGACTAGGCGAGAAAACATCGCGATACCATGCAATCGCTATGACTGGTAAAAGTCTGAAGGCTGGGCGGACCTTTTTCTGTTTTGATAAAAGCATTGAAGTTAAAGTAGCTGATGTTTTCATTTATATTAGTTTTGGGTATTTTGTCCAACGTAGTAAAATAGCTTTATAATATTGGAAGGTTATAATTTTAGATTGTATCAAAAATTATCAGTGTATTTAAATAAAATTTAATCTATTTTTATTTTCAATGTAATAATGATAAATATAAATGGGTAATTAGTTAGAGTTATTTGAGTGAGGTTGAAAAACAAATATTAATATTTCTGTTTTAATATCAAAATTAAATGTTATTTTAGTCAATAATTTATAGGGTAAAATTATAAATAGTTTATTAATTTATAGGGTAGAATTATATATAATTTATTAATATATGTATTTTTGTATTTAAGAAATAAGATATATTAAAAAAAGCTCATGGGTGGTTTAATTAGTATTTATCGTGTTATGAAACATTTTGTAAATTATGAGATTCAGAGTCTAAATCTCTTGTTAAAGCAAGATTACGACAATCAATTTGCCCTTTCATTGCTATTAGTTTGTTTTTTTACTATAGCAATCAAATTGTCATTTCATTGCTATTAGTTTGTATTTTTACTCTAGCAATCAATTTGTCCCTTCATTGCTATTAGTTTGTTTTTTACTAACACAATATTTGATATCTAACTTTGAAAATAAAAACATTTTTTTTAATATAACAAAAAAAAAAAATTATTGGAGAATAAGTTCATAGTCTTGTTGTTGCTTTCCAAAATGAAATGTTGTATGTATAGTTGTCTCATAGAGATATTGTATATTGTTTGTCATAGTGGGGGTTTTTTGTCATCTGTATAATTGCCTAAGGTGTGCCTCAGCTGAAAGCTTGGCCATCTTATAGGTGGTGAAACATCATCAAACATGTTTCTTCCTAGCCACTCTCCAACAATGTTGATAACACCCAACAATATATTGTTAGATTGTTCATCAACGTATCAATTCAATTCTTCTCATTCTCCACATTTTCATTTGGAATTCTTAGGAAACCAGTTGGTGATCATGAATTCTTCTTTGCTTTCTAGATTATTAACTTGTTTATTTGTCGATTGCATGAAGAATGCTTCATTTGCTCAAGCTCGTGTAAGCATCATATGCATCACTTCCCAAAATATTATATCACTATGGGTTTTTAACTCACTTCTTTTTTATGAAGTTTTTTTTTGGTGTACTCTCAAAGGATATCTATATATATATATATTTCACGAGCTAGAATGAACTCACAGGCTAACTCAATTTTTGTGCGAGCTCACTGGCTAACTCACTGGTCAACGTCTTATTAGCAAACTCAATGGTTAGCAACTTAACTAGCGTCTCAATGGTTTTAGGTTTTTAAGTCACACACATTAATCTATGTAATGAACTCACTAGTTAGCATCTTTTTAATGGTTTTATGGTCGATGCATTAATTTAAATTGGTTTTCGATCTAGCGCATTAATCTATTAATTGATAATCTACATGGGTTTCGGGTTGGTACATAGATTAGGTGAATGAATCTACAGGGATTTTCGGTTGGTTCATCAACTAACTAGTGAATTCATACTAACTTGTGGGTTTCGGCGTTTTGGGTTAAGTGCATAAGATGCATCATCTTAATGCTTGAGTTAGCATCTTCTTAATGCTCGACTTAGGTGGGGTTAACATCTTCTAATTCCACCTGTTCTATGGATTAGTTTATGTAGATTTTGGGTTGATGTTAGACTCAAGTGCATTAATCTACATGAGATTGGGTTTGGGGAAGGTGCATTATTTTTCCTAGGTTTTTCCACTTTGGTTAATTGCATCAAGTGCATTTGTCTCCCTTGGTTTCCTCACTTTGGGTTAAGTGTTGTAGGTGATTATGTCACTTGTGTTTGTCTCCATTGGTGTCCTCACTTGGATTAAGTGCATCAGGTGCATCAATATCCATTGATTTCCTCACTTAAGTGCATTAATCACTTGGATTATGTTCATTTTATTACATTGGTGTAAAATGTATCGACCTTGTTTGGATAACTATGATGTGTAATGTCCTAAGATGGTTTGGACACCAATACTCTTTGGAAAATGGTTTTGTTAATGTACGTCATTGTCGTTTTGTTGCAAGATGCATTAGAGTGATTGGCAATAGATCAAATTGTTACTCAGGCAAACACATGGCGAATGAAGGTAGTGGAAAACATGAATGACCTGTTGGGTAGGTTGCAAGAAGGGGGAATAATAGAGATCGTGCAAGATGCAACAAAATTCAATGAAGCCCATGGGTTCATGGGGAATCCCTAAGTCTCGATGCCTTCTTATATATTATACCTAAATCTTTGTAATCGTGCATATATCCATGAGATATTGCATGATTTTGCAACACAATAGACAATAGGTAGTCTATGAAATTAGTCTTTCAAATGTAATAATAAATGAAGGTTAAAGTGCCTTAGGTTTTAGGTTATTTTAAATTGTTAGTGTAGATGATGCTTATTTCAGTAATTGCATTCTACAATTCTACAATATAATATATAATATCCACATTATGTTATATTTGAAAAAGTACATTTTATGTATCTTAATCATCTCTCATTGATTTTGATGCTCAAATATAATGTTTGAGGAGGTGGAATGTTTGGAACCATTTTCTTGTTGCATTACTATAAATTTGTGCATTAGCATGGTTGGGGAGAGAGTAGTGTAACCATTTAATATTGCATTATTGCAAAATCATACATCGTTATGGTTGGGTAGAGAGTAGTTTTCACATTCTTCTTTATGACATTTCATGCTCCACTTTATACCACTTAGACTATACATTGAAGCTTTGAAACCAAGTGAATGGATTTTTGTAACTGAGATCCACAGGGGTGATTTTCTTTTTTCAGTTATTACTTATGTGATTTATCCTTGCGAGAAAGAAGAGCTTGCATTTGAACTACAAGCTAAGCTATTATTAAAATACTTATAAGTTATGAATTATTCATATTTTGTGATTTTTTTTTTCATTTTCATTGTTACATTACCATCAACTAGCAAAACATTGGAAGGTACTTCATCCTATTTTAAATAGGACATGAAACATCGATATTTACGTACCTTATCCTATAGGACACAAAACATCCATATTTACATCTAATGGAAGGTTTAACTAATGTATTCTACATCAATTATAATTTATAATTGGTTTGCAAATTAAATATAATGGTTTATGGAGAAGTAGTGTATAATGTCTAGCTAAGCTATAATGGCCTTGCAACATACTAATGATAGTTATATTGCTACATTGACTTTATATTGAATGCATAGATCTACCTTCTCGTCGTGAATCTTGAAAGCATATAAATCCCTGGTTCATGGTAAAATACTTTATATTGTTTAATAACAAGTAATAAAAATAACAATATATTGCTTGTTGCAAGATAGGAGTCTCTAAGTGTCTCTTATTATCTTAGTTATTTTTTGACAAAGAACACATGCTACTTGTGCACTTGGTCATATTAATTTTAACTATTCATTGTGTATCTTCTAATTTCTCCAAAAGGGACTAAGCTACCATGCAACATTTGTTTTAGCAAAGTTGAATTCCCTCTTTAAGTTAGTTACAACAAAAATATATTTTTGATTTTATAAATTAGGGTAATGTTATCTTTATAGTATTTTGATTTTTTCTATTCTAATTTTTTATTGTACCACAATTTCTCTTTAAATTTAGATGTGATAATGTTTTTAAGGTATCAATATTTTTTAGAGTGGTCTTATCTTTTATTCCTCAATGGTTTGATAAAAAATTAGCATCTTTATACCACCCTCTATTAAGTCGCAAGTGACTTTAACTAGAATTTGGAGTGATGTTAGGAAGCATATTGTCTCTCATTTTAGTTATTTTCTATTTATATAATAGGTACTTAATTATAGCCATACTCCCAATGGGTAAATTACTAGCATGTAAGAGGAGGATTGGATAGGGTATTGCTTTTAATCTTAAGATTATAAGTTATAAACCACTTTTATATTTGCTTGATTTTCTCGCAAGATTCTCTAGAGATGTTGCAACACCAAACTTTATATCCATTTAAAAATTGTTGGAGTAACAAGTGTCTTAGAGAGGAAGTTTTTTTCCTATACTAGAAATATATGGATTTAAACTTGTTCTCAAGTTCAAAAGAGCCTTTTTATCCTCTATTAATCATTTTCTCAATAATATAGTCTCAGTTAGTTTGTGGTGAAGGTTAAATCCAAGATACTTATTTGAATTAACTTCGTCTAAGTTGTTATGACCATACACAAAATCAGTGTAAGCAATCTTATTGGATATGATTATCATAACCTTTTCTTACTAGTATATTCTGACACAACAATGCTAGAACTAAGTTTTTTAGAATTTTTAGTTGCTTGTCAAGGTCACAAAGGAATTTTCTAGGTAAAGTAGAGCCAACACACTTTCTTCTTTCAAACATACATCTAATATGCCAATAGAAATACCAAAAAGAGTAAGGGAAAAGAAACAACCTTGCTTAACCTCTATATTACAATTAATTTCTTCTTATCAACCCTCATTATTCCTAAACTTGGCAAGATGTCTGGTTGACTTACAAAATTAATTGAAGATGCATACAACAACAAAAAATTTGGGCCTACACATTCAATGAAGAAGCTTTGGGTTAAATTAATTTGGGTGGGGCTTAGTTTTGAGTAGGGTATATATTTTTCATCCAAGGCTACCCTTGTTTGCATATGAGAACGTGTTTATAAAGGATTCAAACCTTGTTGAGGAGAATATCCCCATCCTCGCTTAATCATTTATTGTAAAGTTCTATTTTTAAAATATCCCACCCAAGACTTAGCCCTATTTATGTATGGACATTGTTTATAAAGAATTGGAACCTTAGTGAAGGTAATATCACCATTATCACTTAACAATTTATTGTAAAGTTAAAATTTAAAATTTTATCAATGATATTAGTTTGGCTAATTGAGATAGACTTGTTCTCTCCACTAAATTAGGCCTTATCTCAATTGACCTAGTATGCCCAATCAAGATATGCTTGTGTTGGAATGGGTTAAGGAGACTACTCCTTATCTTTATGAAGTTAGGATTTAGCCCCAAATAGGTTGGTGTAAGGATAAAATTGGAATAAGTCTTAATGGATTTAAGAAATACTAGTTGGTTGGTGGCTACATGTAGATTTATCATAAACAATACTCATTTGAAAAAGTTTCATATGCCTAAATCCAAGCAATTAACTTTTCTCTTTTGGTTGTATCATGTAAATAAGTCTTTGGTCATACTTAAGTAAGTTTCCTTTGCCTAGTTCCTTTTGGGGGTTTGATTGTCAACCATTCACTTGTGTACCTTGACATCCCTAACACAAATTTCCTTTATTTGATCACCTTGAAAGCTTAAACATCTCATTGGTTATATGTATATGTTAAGTTAACTTGGTACTAGGTGATTCAATTATCCAGTTAATGCCTTTGTACTTCCACCGTTTAGGATGTTGACATCTTAGGTCATAGAGTACCATGGGCCATCATGTTTCCCGCAACCTAGTAGCTTATTAAAATTAAAATATTATTTCTAATCTGGAAAAAGCTTGAAATGAACCTATGTTAAACTAGACTCCTATTTAGGCCTTTGATTGTTTCATAGTAATTGATGTGTTCCAACCTCTAAGATTGATGTCCATAGTTTGAAAATTTGTAGAACCCATACCTAACACTCAAAACCTCCTAATGGCACCAATATCCCAACTTGAAGGCTAATGATATACCCAAGAGGTCCTATGTGGTGGTTCTGTTGAAAATAGCAACAAGAAATGATAAAAATAGAATCCATATATTCCAATTTTAATTTGTCCTTGAATTAAAATTCGAATTTAGTCTCACTAGTTGCTTGGAAATAATTAAATTAATTCATTATGGATTAATTAGTTGGAGAAATTCAAGTTAGAAGTCTTTCTGAAGTCATGCAACAGTTATCCCTTAAATTAAGGAGATTATCCCTTAATTAAGGAGATAAGATTGAGTTATATTTGGGTTGTAATTAGTTAGCTCAGTTCACTAAGTTAAGTCCAGTTAAATTAGTTCCAAACTGTTTGAGGAACTAATTGTGAGTTATCAGTCAGTTGATGCATGCATGCACTCAACCAGTGTACTCCAGATAACTGAAGATTCTCTCATCAGAAACTCACGCATGTCTATTCTGAGAAAGACCCGGCTGAGATTAAAGACAGGGACAATGTACTATCAGTTGCATGTTTTCTCCTATAAAGGAAACTCATGCATGCAAAAGGAACAAGGTTCCTTGAGGATTGCACAGTTTTACAGGGTGTGAGATCAGTGTTACACCTGGTAACAAGAGGATCACCCAAAGAAAATGTGCAAGGAAATAGGAGGCTTGGAGGGCAGAAGAGAAGGTTTGTGAGAAGCCTTGTTTACCTATGAGCATCCAGGAGGATTGTACTGAGAGCTGGTTAGTTGTGAGAGCTAAGGCTTTGTATTATTATGATATATTTCCACCTTGTATGATAATACAGATAGTGGATTGAGGCTTTCCCCTGAGCATTCTTCTGTGTTTCATGTGCATTGATTCTTCTTCTGGCTATATGTGTTCAGCTCAATCTTGATCAATCTTTAAAGCTTTCGCAAGTTTGATAGTAGAAGTAGGTTATAATATTTTGCTTTGGTTATATTGCATTATCGGGTTGACTTACAGTCAGATTTTCTACATGGTCTTAGAGAGAGATTTGTATAGAATTTGTAGGAAATTCTACATGGTATCAGAGCCTAGTTTATCAGAACTATGAACAGTATACGGAGAAGAGAATTCGAAGTTTGAAGTTCGGGGTTGCAGGTGCAAATCGAATTCATCTCATACTTCAAGGTTGGTCAATGGCGTTCTATGGCTTGAGACTCGAGTATGCCTTGGAAGGCAGCTCAAATTACATAGCATGGAAAGATCACATGGAGGTTGTATTAGAAGACAACGGCTTGAAGGATTTCATTGATCAAGAAATCCAAAAGCCAGCTTCAACTAATGCACAAGAGTTGGCTGAGTGGAAGAAGTGTGTGGTGAGGGCGAGACAGATCATCCTTGAGGGAGTTCGAGACCATATTGTCTCGAGTCTCCATGGGAAGGATACTCCATATTCAATGTGGAAGACATTGAAGGACCTCTACCAGAATAGTAGCGACCAGAGGAAATTGGCGCTCAAGGATAAGCTTCGAAGAATCAAGATGGAGAACTGCGATACTATTTCCACATATCTGAACAAGCTCACCACTTGCAGAGATGAGCTTAGCAGTGTGGGAATAACTACTGTTGATGATGATATGGTGAGCCTCGCTCTCCTTGGCCTTCTAAAGAGTTGGAATAGCTACCAGGACTCTGTGAATGGAAGGGAGAAACTGTCAGATTGGGAACGATTGTGGTCGAATCTCATGTAGGAGGAGATCAGGAGGAGCACACGAGATGGTTCTTCATCTAATGATGATGAAGAAAATCTAGCCTTAGCAAGTAAGGCAAGGAAAGGGAAGGAGAAGGATTCTCATTCCAAATCAAATTCTTCTCATGGAGGGAAGAAGGTTGACAAGTCTAAAGTGAGATGCTTTAATTGTCACGAGATGGGTCATTATGCAACTAATTGCCCATCGAAGAAGTCCAAGAAGGGATCCTCGGAAGGATCTGAAGGTGAGGCATTAGCCTCTTAGTTCGAGATGGACTTTACCCTCATCGCATGCATGGTGTCATCGATGATGGGTTGTGGTTGGTATCTTGACAGTGGAGCCTCATTCCACATGATCAGTGATAAAATTTTATTTAATACCTTGGAGGAGAAAGACCTCAAGATGCGCATAGAGATGGGTGACAACGAAAGGTATAGTGTTTTAGGAGTGGGCACAGTTGCTTTTAAGAGGGAGTTTGGACCTCCTATCACCTTGACTGATGTGAAGTATGTTCCTAGATTGAATAATAACTTGGTATTGGTCGCGATGTTGGAGGAAAAAGGCTACGATGTTGTCTTTAGTAAGGGAAAGGTTTTCCTTAGACACATCACCGTGATACAGATCTGTTCACGAGTCAAGAACCTGTATGCTCTTGAGGTTCAAGATGCATGCACAACCTTAAGGAGCAAGGCAAATGTTAGAAACTTGGTGGTTGAGAGGGAGAGTAAATTACCTCTCAACATGCAGCCCCAGAAGAAGTCTCAGAAAATTATGGAGGAGCCACAATTGGAGATGCTGAGAGGAGACTGTTATGAAACCAGCTCAAGAAAAAGATAGAAAAGATAGATCAACGCCTTAGAATTTAGCCTCTTCGAGGGGGCAACCTCCTTTACATTACATAAATGAATAATTCTTGGATGATTCAAATGACAAAACCTCCTTTCTATATATAGGAGTCTAAGGAGTCACAATATAACCCAACCGACCTAACAATAATAATACAAAGCCACAAAAATAACAATAGAGGGATTCTATGGGACATAGTAATAACAATATGGGGGCAATAGGGGCACAACAATACTAATAAGGGGTACAACTACAATAGTAATGGGGTAATCACTAGTATTATAGGGACCCAACATGCCTCTCTCCTTCAAAAAAGTGTTGTCCTCAACGCTTGAGTAGTTCTGGATACTTCTGTATAAAATTCTCATCCTCCCATGTGGAATCCTCAGCGGATAAGTTCTTCCACTTGATAAGATACTCCGAAATTGATCAATTTCGTAGCTATCGAGTTCTTGTTTCTATGACTGCTTCCGGTTCCAATATAATTTTTCCTTCCTCGTCAAGTTTTGGCAATATTGTTTGAACTGGGAGCTTGTCGCCTATAACCTTCTTCAAACATGAAACATGGAAAACTGGGTGCAATCGAGAAGCTGCAGGAAGCTCCAATTTGTATGCCATAGTACCAATCTTTTGCAACACCTTGTACGGACCATAATACTTTGGTGATAATTTATTATCCTTCTTAGCTTGCTTGAGGGACATTTGCTTATATGGTTGTAGCCGTAGGAATACCCAATCACCTACATCAAAACTTCTTTTGCTGCGATGTTGATCTGCCTGTTGTTTCATTCTATTTTGTGCCAACACGAGGTTATCCTTTAAGAGTTGGAGGACTTGTTGTTGATGTTCGATGTGATGTTCCACTGCCTGAACCTTAGAATTTTCTCTTAAATATGATGTGATGGATGGTGGTTGATACCCATAAAGTGCCATAAATGGGGTCATTTTTGTTGCTGTATGGAAGGAAGTGTTATACCACCATTCAGCCAGAGGCAACCATTTGACCCATTGTGTCTGTTTATCAGATACAAAGCAACAAAGATATCCTTCCAAACATTTGTTTACTATCTCAGTTTGCCCATCAGATTGAGGATGATAAGATGAGCTATGAGCTAACTGAGTACCAAGACAAGAAAATAATTCTGTCCAAAAATTTCCAGTGAAAATGGGATCTCTGTCACTTACAATAATCTTTGGGTTTCCATGTAGCTTTTGAATTGTTTCCATAAATGCAGTAGAAAATGTACTGGCTTTAAATGGATGTGATAATGCACAAAAGTGTGCATACTTGGTAAGTCTGTCAACTACCACCATGATGACACTCTTTCCCTCAGACTTGGGTAAACCTGTGATAAAATCCATTGAAACCTCCTCCCAACGTTGGCTTGGAATGGATAAAGGTTGTAATAGACCCGGTGTCTTAATTGTTTCAACTTTATTTTGTTGGCAAACCAAACATTCCGCCACAAACTTTTGAATATCTGATTTAAGGCCATCCCAAAAAAATTCCTTCTTAACCCTGTGGTAAGTTTTTAAAAATCCTGAGTGCCCTCCTAAGGGAGAAGTGTGCAATTCCATAAGAATCTTTTGTTTTAGCTGGGAATTCTTACAGAGGTATAAGCGATCTTTGTACCATAACGAATCATTTTGCCAGCTAAATGTATCAGACGTACTGGAATCTTGTTGTAACTTTCGAATAAGTGCCCACACTTCTTCGTCATTCTTCCATTCCTCCCTTGCTTCGTTTATCCAATCTGGTTGGATAATAGAAATAGCGCACAACAATGCTTCCACATCCTCATCCTTTCTTGAGAGTGCATCTGCCACCACATTTTGCTTCCCTTTTTTGTAGATGATTTCAAAGTCATAACCCAACATCTTTGTGACCCACTTTTGTTGCTCTTCAGAGGATAATCTTTGTTCTAAAAAGTATTTAAGGCTATCATGATCCGTTTTTACCTTGAAGTGTCTTCCCATTAGGTAGGGTCGCCATTTCTTAAGTGCATGGAGTATTGCCAACATTTCCTTCTCATAAATAGCTTTGTGTAAAAACTTTCCCTTGATTGGACGACTTTCAAAAGCAATGGGTCTTTCATCTTGCATTAGAACAACACCAATTCCATTTCCTGAAGCATCACATTCCACAATAAAGGTTTTTGTGAAGTCCGGTGTAGCTAAGACAGGTGCTTGGCACATTGCCTCTTTAAGATGTTCAAAGGCCTTTGTTGCTTCCGGAGTCCATGAAAATGCATCTTTCTTCAATAATGTTGTTAGAGGTGCTGCTATTCTCCCATAATTCTTAACAAACTTGCGATAATACCCTGTCAACCTGAGAAATCCTCGCAGATGCTTTATGGATGTGGGGATTTTCCATTCCTTAATGGCTTTAATTTTGCTAGGGTCTACCTTAACTCCTTCATGAGATACAATATGACCCAGATATTCCACCTCCTGGACTCCAAAGAAACATTTGGATCTTTTTGCATATAATTGTTTCTCCTCCAATAGTTGTAACACCTTGTCAACATGTTCAACATGATCCTTCCAAGACTTGTTGTAGATTAGTATATCATCAAAAAATACTAACACAAATTTTCTAAGGAATGGTTTGAAAATTGAATTCATCAAACCTTGAAATGTTGAAGGTGCATTGGTAAGGCCAAAAGGCATGACCAAAAATTCATAATGACCCTCATGAGTTCTAAATTTTGTTTTCGGAATGTCTTCAATCTTCATTCTGATTTGATGATATCCTGAACGAAGATCCAACTTGGTGAAGTAAATTGATCCATGCAATTCATCCAGTAATTCATCAATGACAGGAATGGGAAACTTATCTTTAATAGTGAGCTTGTTGAGCTCCCTATAATCCGGACACATGCACCATGATCCATCCTTCTTGTGCACCAATACTACTGGAGCAGAGAAAGAACTTTGACTCGGTTGAATTATACCAGCCTCTAGCATTTCTGCAACCATACGTTCAATTTCACTCTTTTGGACATAGGGATATCTGTACGGCCTGATGTTTGGAGGAACACTTCCTGGAATCAGATGAATAGCATGATCATGATCACGCATAGGTGGGAGACCTTTGGGAGTCTCAAATACCTTGGAATGATTGTCCAAGACTTTTTGGAGATCTGGAGAAATAGATGATTCCAATGTGGAAACATCTAGCAAGCATAATTGTGCAATTACACCTCTTTGTTCCCTTTTTAGAAGCTTTGTCATACCATTAGAGTTGATAATCTTTCCCGGTTTCCCTGCAATACCCCTTAATTCAACTTCCTTTCCTTCCGTAGAAAATTTGATGAAAAGTTCTTGAAAATTAAAAGCTATTGTACCCAAGGATTGTAGCCATTGGACTCCTAGTACAACATCAACACTTCCCATTGGAATGGAAAGCATTGGGCTAGTCAATACATATTCTCCCATGGATAGCTTGATATTATGGCACTTTCCAGAGCAATTTATTGTTCCTCCATTTGCAATCATCACTTGACACTCTGGTGCTGGATATAGGAAGCAATTCAATTCTTTTGCTACCTTACAATGAATAAAATTGTGGGTGCTTCCTGAATCAATCAACACTATTACCTTTTTCTTCTTGATTTGTCCTTCTATCTTGATGGTTTGAGGAGTGGTAATTCCCGCCAATGCATTACAAGATATGGTCGGATTCATTTGTTCTTCATCTAGGCTTTGTTCCTGGAGTATATCCTCTTCTTTTGACCTTTCTTGCTCCTTTCTTCTTCCTCTTCACAATCTATGTAGAATAATTTCTTCTCAGCACACTTATGACCTTTAGTGTATTTGCTATCACAACTGTAACAAAGCCCTTTTGCTCTTTTTTCTTCCAATTGTTGTGGTGTCAACCTTATAGGTTGTGGAAGACTAGGGGCAACAACACTTCCGTCTTTATAGTTGTGAGTGGTATGCTTCCTGGTTGCCATAATTTTGCTTTCCATTTTTTTTGCTAACCTGAATGCCTTCTCTAATGAATCAGGTTCCCAAAGGCGAACATCATGTTGGATATTATCCTTTAAAGACCCTATGAACACATCAATCCTATGCTCCTCTGGAATATCTTTTACCCTTATGTTCAATTTTTGGAACTCCTCAATGTGCTCCATTATTGAACCCTTTTGTTTGAGACTTATCAATTGGCTAAAAAAAGTGTTGCTTTTTGTATCCTCATAATGTGCTATCAATTCTTCCGTAAAAATTTCCCAAGTGATAAATTGTTTACGAGAGCAAAGCCATTGATACCATACAAACTGATTTGGTTCCAAATATAAAGTTTCCATACGTACCTTTTGTGTGTTTTGCACATTATTGAGATCGAAAAATTGCTCCATCTGTAATATCCATGTTGCGGGATCCTTGCCATCAAACTTCCTCATATCGATTTTTGGAATATGGTGGGTCTTCAATCCAACATTAGAGTCTATGGAATCATGATTAACATTTCTTTTGTTCTCATCATGAGTTTCCTTTAATACCCTTTCACCATTAGTGACCATTTCTTGTAGCAACTTATTCATATTTATCTTCAATTCTTCCATCTTATCATCCATGCCATCAATTTTAGCGTCCATGCCATTCATCTTAGCTTCCATGCCATCCATCTTAGCTTCTACACCTTTCTTTAAACAATCCATCTTAGCTTCTACACCTTTCTTTAAACCATCCATCTTAGCTTCTACATCTTTCCTTAAACCATCCATCTTAGATTCTATTGCTTTTTGTGCAAGTGACACTTGTTGCACTTGTTCTTGTAATTTTGATATATCATATAGCATTTCTTCTTCTTCTTCATGAGTCATGCTAGAGCTTTCAGGTTCCTTACTAGTTGTTTGCATTTTCTTTCCTCGGGGCATCAGTTACCGATAATAATGCTCTACTATGCCCTTTGAATTCCTTCAAAATAATTTGTCAAACCAAGCTTAAGCAAAAATTTAAGAAAATCTACACACTTTTTTTCACTTTGTAGGAGCTCGATATTGCCTCTGATGTATCTCTGTACATTCTGATCATCTAGTTCTGAATTTGTGACCTGTAGTAGCCCTCTGTGTCCTCTTTCTAATGCCACAAGTCTGACCCAAATTGGATTCTCCAAGGAAGAGTTATGTGAAATCTCCCACAGTGACTAGATTATAGACTAGTTTAGTAGAGCGAACTTGTACGACGTGCCACGAGTCACTGTTTCGACCTTTGGATTTGAAAAATGCATACAAGAAACTAAAGTTCGTCCTCTTTCTGTACCTTCTTACGAAATTTCAATCTGATCCCCAGAGAGAAAGTTATGACGATTTTCCCTAGGTCACCTGTTTGGAATGTAATTTAGGAGTCTGCAAAAAGACCAACTTCCTCAGATCATATCTCCACAAATATAGCACGAAAAGCTCTAAAATTTGGACCTGAGGTTCAGCGCAATTTCTTCTCAAATGGGTTTTTTTTGCAACTTTTGAAACATCGTAGAAAAAAAGTTATAGCAAAAAATCCACGATGACTTGTTTGGAGCAGCGAAACCCTAGAATCCAAAGCTCTGATACCAAATGTTATGAAACCAGCTCAAGAAAAAGATAGAAAAGATAGATCAACGCCTTAGAATTTAGCCTCTTCGAGGGGGAAACCTCCTTTACATTACATAAATGAACAATTCTTGGATGATTCAAATGAAAAAACTTCCTTTCTATATATAGGAGTTTAAGGAGTCACAATATAACCCAGCTGACTTAATAATAATAATATAAAGCCACAAAAATAACAATAGAGGGATTCTATGGGGAACAGTAATAACAATATGGGGGCAATAGGGGCACAAAAATATTAATAAGGGGTACAACTACAATAGTAATGGGGTAATCACTAGTATTATAGGGACCCAACAGAGACCGAGTGGAGGCATCCACTCATGCAGAGACCTCTAGTAGGGGGGAATTTCGAGCCAAGTTAGCAAAGGGATCGCATGTATCCATACCTCCAGGTGTGAGGTGGGGCGATGTGAAGTGATAGTCTCA
The DNA here is from genome assembly GCA_031772625.1 of Pinus tabuliformis. NCBI lineage: Eukaryota > Viridiplantae > Streptophyta > Pinopsida > Pinales > Pinaceae > Pinus > Pinus tabuliformis. The sequence continues at coordinate 251,970,194 of CM062804.1, forward strand.
AGAAGGATGAAATTGGGCAGGGTCCATTGAGAGGTTTTATCTCATGGATCGTACCTTGCTACGGGAGCCAAAAGTACATAGTAGCGGGAGGAAGCAGTGGTTTGATGCAGTCAGAGATCAAAGTGACAAAGGCTAGAGCAGTCAGATACTAAAGAGTACAGAGATGGATTGACAATAGTGCAGAAAGGCAGAGTCAATAGAAGCGCAGAGTTTTCAGTCAACAGAGGCAATAACAGTAAGAGACTTTGATGACAGATGCATCATATTGATTCAGGTTGGATTTTTTGTTTTTATTTTTGGAGTTGTTGGAGCAACAACATTAGAGAGAAGTGTTGCATGCAAAACATTCCAAAGGTTCAGGATCGGGATCGAGTTGAATTCCTTTCTTGTTGAGAGGGAGTGTTGAAAATAGCAACAAGAAATGATAAAAATAGAATCCTGATATTCCAATTTTAATTTGTCCTTGAATTAAAATTCGAATTTAGTCTCACCAGCTACTTGGAAATAATTAATTAATTCATTATGGATTAATTAGTTGGAGAAATTCAAGTTAGAAGTCTTTCTTAGGTCATGCAACAATTATCCCTTAAATTAAGGAGATTATCCCTTAATTAAGGAGATAAGATTGAGTTATATTTGAGTTGTAATTAGTTAGCTCAGTTTACTGAGTTAAGTCCAATTAAATTAGTTCCAAACTATTTGAGGAACTAATTGTGAGTTATCAGTCAGTTGATGCATGCACGCACTCAACAAGTGTACTCTAGATAATTGAAGATTCTTTCATCAGAAACTCATGCATGTCTATTATGAGAAATACCCAGTTGAGATTAAAGACAGGGACAATGTACTATCAGTTGCATGTTTTCTCCTATAAAGGAAACTCATGCATGCAGAAGGAACAAGGTTCCTTGAGGATTGCACAGTTTTACAAGGTGTGAGATCAGTGTGAGTGATCAGTGTTACACTTGGTAACAGGAGGATCACCCAGAGAAATTGCGCAAGGAAATAGGAGGCTTGGAGGGCAGAGGAGAAGGTTTGTGAGAAGCCTTATTTACCTGTGAGCATCTAGGAGGATTGTATTGAGAGCTAGTTAGCTGTGAGAGCTAGGGCTTTGTATTATTCTGATATATTTCCACCTTGTATGATAATACAGATAGTGGGGTTTTTAGCTGAGGCTTTCCCCTAAGTATTCTTCTGTGTTTCATGTGCATTGATTCTTCTTCTGGTTATATGTGTTCAGTTCGTTCTTGCTCAATCTTTATGGCTTCCGAAAGTTTGATAGTAGAAGTAGGTTATAGTATTTTTCCTTGGTTATATTGCATTATTGGGTTAATCTACAATCAGATTTTCTACATGGTCTTAGAGCAAGATTTGTAGAGAATTTGCAAGAAATTGTACAGGTTCAATGTATCATTCCATGTTCTAGATGCCTAGAAGCTTCACTTTGGGGAAAGGCTTGAGTTTCCTCACCCAACCTTAAAAGGCCTCAAAATCCATACCCAATGCTCAAAACCTCCTAATGGCATCAATATCCCCACACAAAGACCAAATGATATCTTCAATAGGTCTTTTATAGTAGCTTCATACATGTGTCTTTTCCCTTAATCCTTAAAAGATCCGTTTAGGGCCTAAGGCATTAGTTTCCTTCCATGATGATGTTCAAGGCCTAGAGACACATACTTGGTGCTCAAAAACTTCCACTCATACCATTATTCCACTTACAACCCAAATATACCCTAACGAAATTTTGTGTGGTTATTTGAGGCATCATTCTTGGCCTTAAATGCCTAAAGTTCCTTTCAGGGACTAATACCCAAGTTTACTCCCTCAACCATGATTAGGTCCCAAAGCCCATATCTAATGCTCAAAACCTCATAATGGTGCCAATATTGGAAAGCCAAGTGTACCCTCAAGAGGTCCTTCGTGGTGGGTTACTTCTTAAAGATTGAACAATGTTCTTTATCGCCTAATGCCTAAGTCACCTCCTCAACTTGATTTCATCTATTAGGGGCAGTGTAGGGATGGATCTCATGGTAAAAGAGGGGATCAAGATAAAACATGAAACATATTCCATGAATTTTAACTTATTATGACTCTCAAAACATGTGAATGTTTTGAGATACCAAAAGTGTGCACACATTTTGAATAAGCACGACTTTTCCCCATTAAAACAAAATTGCATGCATTTTGGAGAAGCATAAATTTCTCATGTAAAGTAAAATTTGCACATGTTTTAGAAGAAGATAAACAATAGTAGGATTAATTTTCCTATCTGATGTGTTAATGAAGTTACTAAGCTTAGGCATGTTGAAAAAAGACGTATATAAACAAGAGAACATTTCAAGTTTTCACAATGTGAACAAGTTTTCAAAAACTTCGATTATTTCTTTTAAGGCCACCAACTTCATGCACTCACCCATATTTCTATTAAGATAGTTGAGTTGAAAATATTCTAAGAAACAACATGCCTTCCACAAGGTCTATGTTTTTCCTAGTTTGATGATGATGAAGTTATTAAGAATAGTCCTTAAACAAAATAGTAGGTTTTTGTGGAAGCATATATAGAGGCTTCAATATCTTAGTGTTTCAAGAGAGCATTGATTGTTGGACCTTCCTGTGTAGTAGAGGGTGATGGGGTTATATTAGAGAAATGTGATAGATTCTAAATTGTGATGTAACTTTGAAATAATACTTAAAATCATTAATGTCGTCCTTTAGAAGTGCTAATAATTAGTTTTGTTGCACTAGCAATGTAATGGAGGATACTTGAATGGACGCCACAAAGTTATGTATGATGGTTAATTGCATAGTTAACACAAGGTATTCGTGTGTATGACTAATCAACTTGTGACATTTCTTAGTGTACTAAAACAAATAAATATTTACTATAGGTTTTACATCTAAGACATGGAAACCCTTTAATGTCAAGGATCATGCATTGGATTCATAAATTTTACGATGCTTCCATAGGTAGTGCCATCCCAACAAGATATTAAAATTATACAAGGTTGTGATATCACACATTATAAAGCCAAAATAACAACCTACATAACATAGAGATATGATAAGTGACAAAATACTTAATGTGTTGATTAATATTTTTTAAACAAAAAAAAACAATGGAGCCCCATTACAAGGAAAATAGGGTTTAGCGGTATTTTCCTATTATCTTCTCTAGTAAGGTTTTCTTAGAGAGGTGGCAAGCAAAGGTTTTGTGGAGAAAAGTGCTTTAGTGTACTTTAGTTGTTTAAGTGCACCAATGCCTAATACAAAATAATTGAACGATTTTAAAAATTGAAGGCCTATAATGGTGAGGGTAAAACATTTTTTTACCTTGATCATTTTTCCTTAAAACCATTAATGTGGTCCTCGAGGAGCGCTAAAATTATTTACGTTATACTAGCAATGCGATGGAGGATAGTTGGATGGGTGTGATAGTGTTGCATGTGATGGTTGATTCCATGGTTAAAACAAGCAATTCATGTGTATGATTAATCAATTTGTGACCTTTCTAATTAACTAAACCAAATAAATATTTACTATAGGCTTTATCTCTAGAACATCTAAGTGGGTTAGCTTGACTGGTTGAGTACAATGAATTACAAGTAGGAGTTCACAATGTCAAGTCCCCAAGGTGGTTGTCTCTATGAATGTTATGGGTTTCACTCATGGTGCTATTGGATTAAGTTATGCAAACTACAATCGATCGATTTACTCTAGGTACCATTGTTAGAATGGGGGATGGTGTTGGGTGGATTCCCCGGGATGTGCATTGCATCATAAAAAAAAAGGAGAGAAAATGTTTTACCTCTAGGACATGGAGCAATCACCCTTTGATGTCAAGGATCACACTTTCAGGTCAAGATTCATAAGCTTCATGATGCTTCCATAGGTAGTGTCATCCCAAAACGACATTACAAATATCCAAGGCAATGATATCATTCGTTAGAAAGCTAAAGTACCAACCTACACAACATAGAGATAGGGAAACTGCCTTAGATGATGATGAATATTTTTCAAGAAGAAAAAAATGAAATGTAGCTACGTTAGAAGGAAAATAGGGTTTTATGGTCTCTTCTCTATTGTTTGATTTAGCTAGGGTTTTTAGTAGAGGTAGTAGGAAAAGGGTTTTATGGAAAAAAGTGTAACAACCGTTTTTGTCACCCCTCTTGTAAATATTATCATGTGAACTATTTATGTAAATTGATGTAAATTGTAACATGATGATTGGACTAAGGGTGGACACAGTTTCAAGGTCAATGGAGATGAAGCTACTTAGGAATGGCTTGGGGAAATAACCAAACTTTGAATGTTGCAATTAATTTGCCACCATATCCTTGTTGAATTATAGATCAAATGTACATGCATTTAAAACTAAGTACGAGCTTGAATGAAAGGACAAAATATCTTGCTTATATGAGAGGATGGTGGCTATGGTCAACACACAATCCAAAAGGAATGGTCACATATACAATATGTGGGAGAAGAGGAAGAACTACAAAGAGGAACACTACAATGTGACTCACATATGGAGGGAATACATAGATAGAATATTTGTTGAGCAAGTATGTACAATGAGGAGGCAAAAGCATTCAAAGGAAATAAATAGTAGGTGGAGCATTTGTAGAGTGTCATGGATCCTTGTCTTCTTAATTAGGTGGAGACTTATCTCTCTAGATTCATGAGTGATTTTAACAAGTGGGGCCTAGAATAGTGCTCTCGACTCTTATGTATTGTTTGATAGGTGGAGACCAATATATTTTGATTCTTGTGGAGCCTATCAAGTGGAGTCATAGTGTGCTCTTGATTCTTGTAGGAGATAGGTGGAGGCACTATGGTTTTGGATTCCTAGAGTGAGGAGATGGTGGAGATGCTTTGAAACTTTCGATTCATGTAGTGTGTAATTGGATGGCATTGGGTGCTCTAAATTCCATGAAGTATTGTTTAAGTGGAGGCGTTGTGTACTCCAGACTCCTGTTCGTCAAATGGAGGCATTGTGTACTCTGGATTTCCATGTGATTGTTGACTTGACTAGTGTTGATTTCCCTTGAGCACTTCACTCCTCAGACTCTCAATCTGGACCGGGGGAAATTAACTACAAGAAAACATGACAATGGACTTGGCCTATGGTTGGGAGGAGAGATGAAGTACCTATCTCAATTGCTAGTCATCTAACTATTAAGATAAGTGACCTACATGTATTGATATGCATATTTGTTCAATATGAATATCAATTAATGTTGCTATATAATATTGGTTTATTAGCACTCAAGGAGGAATGTGTATTCTTGTATGATGCAATGAGAAATTTGTGTGATTTACCTTCCTAATTTTGAGGGCATTGAAGGCCTTTGTGATGCAGATATAAGCCTTGAATTGTAGTATTATTTCTATAGTCTTGAATGGTTGTTTACTTGTTATGTTGATTGTCATTATGGATGATTATCAATATCTGATATACCATGGAATCTCCATGGTTTGAATGCTTGATTCATTGAGTCCATTTCATTTATAACGAATGTGTTGATTCCCTTGAATGATTTGCATTGGAATATGGGATTTTACTCATGTAGGGGTTGATTCCCAAGCAACAATTGGTTGTGGAAAGGTTTAGCTAGGTTGAAATATTTCCCAGCCTATGATCCTCGAGTGACAAGAATATAATCAGGTCGAGGGAGCTCTATTGTAACCACCCCCTCCCACATTTACCCAATTTCACCGGCCTTCTAGGGTAAACATGAGACGAAGAGTTACTATGAAATGAAACGACCTCATAGCTCTAGTGAAGGAAGTGGGGCCTACGACTGACCACAAACTTACAACTCACAACATTCCTCAGGACTACAAGACACTCAGGGGCCAAAGAACCACCCTAGGTGACCAAACCATGAATTGGGGCTCATTTTCACTAACCTAAAGTTCTCAACCGCATGCATGGCAAAGCCTGAGTGCGGTTGAAGGCCTCCAATCGCATGCACAACATTGCTTGAGTGCAGTTGTGACCCAACTTACCCAGTTCAGAGGGTGTGGTCCCGAGATCTGAGCCACAATTCCAGGACAACCTCCAGACGACTACCCATAATTTCCTAAGACTTCTCAGAATGATAAATGACATAATCAAAATTCTAAACATACAAACTTGAGTCAAAAACTTGACCTAGACTGGCCAGGACATACCAGACATTTCGTTAAACACATGGTGAACATGTAAGTTATAGGTCATGAATGCATATATGATCATAGGAGTCTAAAACTTATCTAAGAATCACCAAGAAGGTCTAATTCCCTCTCACAATAGTTGCAATAACACTTATTAGCCCATGCATTCATTAACCATCAAATACTTATCAAATCCTAAACAAGTCATAGCTAGAGCACATTACAAATCCATGCTTATAACTAGCATACAACCACATTATTAAACATGATAGAAGAACCATCAAATCACCATAATAAAAAGTACAAGTGCTCATATATTACAATAGGAAAATAACTCTTATTAATTTATGCAATCTTCGACCAAGTCAGGGACTTCCACCTACCACGCGACCATAGATTGGGCTGAACCAAATCTCTCTTTCAATGGATCACTCCCGCACATTATTCCAAGTATGAATGTGGCATCTCATGGAATAAACCAAGACAAAACCAAACATGGCTTCCAAAGGCCAACCACCTCAACCCTCAACCATAATGAATCCACTCCATGACTAGACATCACTAACGCCAACCAGATCGGTCTCTACCCAAGTTTTCCAAGGCTCTAGGAAGTAACTCAACCCACAACCCTCCAGGGATCCAGAGCATTTGTCCAACTCGACTCCAGGGACTAGTAACTCAAACCACCAAGGGCTCTAGAGTGTTTGTCCCAACCTAGGCTCTAGGACTAGTAACTCAACCTAAGTTGTTCTAGGGATTCTAGAGTGTTTGTTCCAACACGCAACTATAAGGAATTATGAGCACCAATCAGAAAATAATCAAGTGGAAAAACCCACAACACCACGGCTATCTAGGAAGTGGTAAGGCAAGGCTAAAAAAATTGTCAATCCAAGAAAATCTCCACGCCAATCACAACACATAACCCATGAATCACATGCATATATCATGCATCCAAAAATCAACAAGGAAATCACACATGCAACCTGTTACTTGCAAAGAAATCCAACTATAGTGGTTGATCCACTTGTTCCCTTGTGCTTTCTGGCTTTCCTTTTCCTTCTTTATCCAAATCCAATGTATGCCAAAGTTCTCTAGGAATACTCCAAGAATACTCTAAGTATGTAAGAGTATGAGAGAATGAGAGAATAAAAGAGAGCCCCACACAAAAATTGTCAAAGGCTCACTAACAAAAGCAAAACTAGAAAGGTTGTGAATTGGTCCTCAAAAGCCTTTTTATCATTGAGGCCTCTATTTTCTTCATTTCCCTTCATTTTTCCTACAATTTCACTTGCATTCAAATAGGTGTCTCTTCACCTTAATTTTCTCCTATTTTCCTTTATTTCATAAATAAATTGTCAATTATTGCCACTTTGCCTTTGCCAATGCATTTTCCAATTTCCATAGCCATTAATTAGTCACAAGTGATACCCATCACTACGTTTTTCCCAACATTTGGCTTGGAATACATGTCCCATGACCTTGGTCTTATTTTATTTACATAGGAAATCAACCAAGGGTTCTACAAACCCCTCCCCCTTGGGGGAACACTATGCTCGGTGTTCAATAACACTTATAAACCAACAAAACACATGTTTCTCATGGAGCGTTATAACACAACTCGATGCAACATTTACATCATTTCATATTGCTTGGACCATTACCATCATACCATGAACACCATACCACTTATTCAAGCTTTATAACACAATTCAATGTGGTATTACATACATATGCATATATAGCCATAACCAAAACACAACATCAAACAGATATATCATAATACATCCACTCAACCAATGAATAGAGAAGGATACATAGCCCACATCTGATCAACCATCTCCCATGTAGCTTCATCAGGCCTAAAGTGCTTCCACTCCACTTTAACTTGCTCAATTGCTCGATTTTGAAGCATGAGAATCTTTTTATGCAAAATGAACTCAAGTTTTGGCTGGAATTATCCTTCTAGTTCCACCTACAATACAAACTAGTCAATCACATGGTCAAAATCCTTCACATATATTTTATTCAATGAAACATGGAAAAAATCATGGAATTTCATTGTCATAGGCAGTGCAAGTTGGTAGGCCACTGGTCTATCCCATAAGAATTCAATGTTCCAATGTGATTCACTTGTACTCTTATACTAAGAGCATATGCAACCATGTTCTCTTTTCCCATGATGTACCTAATATTGAAGTCAAACTAATTGAGGGTATCCAACCATCTAGATTGCCTAACATTCATATTAGGTTGATCAAAAAATTACCTCAGCCCATTGTGATTGCTCATCGAGGCAAACCTGCTACCAAGAAGATAGTGCCTCAACATCTTCAATGCGTGAATGACCGCTACCAACTCAAGATCATGAGTCACATAATTCTTCTTGTGCTCATTTAGTTTCCTTGACTCGTAGCATACCACCTGTCCATCATGCATCGTGACTCCACCAAGTCCTCTCTTACAAGCATATGTACATACCATGAACTCTTTATTTGGATCTGCAATCTTCAAAAATGAAGCATTTGTAAGCAAATGCATCAACTTTTCAAAGCTATATACACACTCCTCAGTCCATTCAAACCTATTCCCTTTATGCTGCAAAGATGTAATAGGATAGGCAATCTGTGAGAAGCTCTTGACGAACTGCCTGTAATAACCTGCTAGTCCCATGAATGATCTGCCCTCATCTACATTCCTAGGAGTTGCCCACTCCATGATATCCCTTATCTTTTCCAGGTCCACTGTTATACCTTCGTTGGAAACAAAATGTCCCAAGTAATGAACTTCTTTATGAAAGAAACTACACTTACTATGCTTGTCATACAACTGATGTTCTCTCGACAATTTTAACACCGCTACCAGGTGCTCTACATGCTCTTCCTCATTCTTGGAATATATCAATTTGTCATCAATGAATACTATCACAAACTTGTCTAGATAAGGACGCAACACATTATTCATCAAACACATGAAAGTAATTGGAGCACTAGTAAGATCGAAAGGAACTACTACAAACTCATAATGCCCATACCTGACACGAAATGCAGTTTTGTAGATGTCCTCTTCTTTGAAGTGTACTTGAATCTCAAATCAATCTTTGAGAACATTGTTGCTCCTTTCAATTGATCAAACAAGTCATCAATCCATGGAAACAGATGCTTGTTCTTGATCGCCACCTTGTTCAACTTCCTGTAAACAATACACGACCTGAAAGTAACGTCCTTCTTCTTCACAAACAACACTTGTGCACCCCAAGGTGACACACTTGGCCTAATGTATCCCTTGTCTAGCATTTCCTTCAACTGCGGATTTAGTTCCACTAACTTTAGAGTGCTCATCCTATAAGGTGTCTTTGATGTTAGTGTTTCTCCTTGTACCAACTCAATAGAGAAATCTACTTCCCCATTAGGAGAAAACTCTGAAATCTATACTGGAAATACATCCTGAAACTGTTGCAAAACCAAATACCTCTTCAAGATTTCCACATCCTCAACATCCTTACCTTTGTCACTAGAGATATGCACTGCAAATAATACACACCCCTTCCTGCAACTCCACTTTTCCTACATAGTTGTAACCATCCTCACCGATGTAGGCTTCTTCTTCCCCCTCAAGATTCTCTTCTCTCCATCCAAGCACTTAATATCCTTCTCGTAACAATCCACCATAGTCATGTGAAGGTACAACCATTCCATACCCAAAAGCACGTTGTATGATCCTAATGGAAGCACATTTAGATGTGATGATGTAGACATATCGTTCAGGTCAAATGCATAAGATCTCACTCAATGATGAATTTTTTTCTTGGTACCTGTAGTCAACTACACCATCCAGGACTCTAAATGCACCTCTTTATTCAAGAAATATTCATCCACCAGGTCAGGGCTGATATATCTATAATTAGATCTAAGGTCAATCAAAATATAAACAACTTGATCACAAATCCTACCTTCCATCTTGATAATAAATTCCTGATGATCAAGCTACCTATTACTAAATGTTGCATAAATTCGAGGAATACTTTGTCCAATATCCCCAACTATTTGTGCCTCCTGAACCCTGTAAATCCAGGGTATACCACCTTGTTGTTGTGGACAATCTCTCGTTCCATGATCCTTTCCACAAGTCCAACACTGCAAATTCTTCCTTTCATCACCTTTCTTCTGCTCCTCAGACCGAAATTCCTGTCCTCTGTCAGCTGCATTGAACTTCTTATTTGACGCTACATCCTCCTTGTCATTCACATCATGAGGTTTTTCTCTCTTCTTAGCCCACTTTCCTTTATTCTACTCATTACCTTTCCAATCATGCTTAGACTTAGTCTTGTGCTTCCATTGCTCATAACAATGCTTCAACTTTCTGATGGCTTCCTCAAATGATCTAGGCTCGTCAAACTCAATCCCGTATTTGAATGATACCAACAACCCACTGATGAATCTATGAATCTTTTCTTTCTCCTCCTTAAGATAAGGCACATATCTCAACAACTTTATGAATCTACTACTATACTCCTCAACGGTCATAGATCCCATCTTCAAATCATAGAACTCCTTTTCCCTATCATTATAGTATCTTTTAGATATATAATTCTTCCTAAAAAGTCTCTTGAACTCACTCCAAGTCAACTCCTCTTCTCGAATTCCTCTAACATTCTTCACATATTCCCACCAAATGTATGCTTTTCCTTTAAGACTGAAAGTACCAATCTTGGCTTTCATATTTTCTGAAGAATCATGCAATCTGAAAAAATTATTCATCCCAAGAAACTAATCTTATGCATCTTGTGACTTCTTCATTTTTCCATCAAATGTAGGAGGATTTTATTTCTTAAACTCTTATGGAAAGTATTGCTTCTCAGTCCTCCTATACAGATGGTGGCGGTGATGACAATGATGTCTCTATGAACTAGAATGAGAATAAAACCCACGGTCATTACTCTCCTATCAGGTGTATCCAAGAACCTACCATCTCTAACTGTGCCATCCTTGTCAAACTTGTTTCCTGATTAAGACATGTTGCCATATGCCCCATTGGTCCTTTCCTTATGTTCATGACTAATCCTAAGTTGTCCCTATCTTTGCAAATATAATATATTATGAAGGACGACTGCATTAATTTCCACTTGCTTCACCAGTGCCCTGGGAAGTCTTTCCTTTGATTGAATGACCCTGTCATTATCCGCCTTACAACTCTTGATCTCTGCTTTCAAAATTCTCAATCTATTTTCTATGTCTTGGGAGTACTCATCTCCATGTTGTTCATTTTATTTGTAGGGAGAATCATGTGAACTATAGTCATCTTGATCTTCTACCTCTTGCAAACATACCATGTCAGATAAACCAAATATAAACATAATCAAACATACCTTAATGAAGTTCAAGGGAGGCTATCTTGTCTGTACAAATCCGTCCATATTAGCACGATATAGATATATACATAATGACATTGACATATCAATCCTCTCAATGTCAAAACCATCAAAGTCATCATGCATGACAACACATGACTGTAACTTCACATGATGACCACAACTATAACATGCATGTCTAGCCTGTTATGCATGTACAACAATCAACCTAGCACATCCAGTCCAAGTGCTTGAACCTAGAAGATCTAGTACCAACCTGTAACCATCCCCTCTCGCATGTACCCAAATTCACCAGCCTGCTAAGGTAAACATGAGACGAAGAGTTACTATGACATGACCTGACCTCCTAGCTCCAGTTAAGGGAGTGGGGACTACAACTCACCATCAACTGACAACTCACAACATCCCTTAGGGCTACAAGATACTTAAGGGTAAAAGAACCACCCCAGGTGACCAAACCCTGAGTTGGGGCTCCTTTTCACTAACCTAGGCTCCCAATCACATGCATGACATGGCTTGGGTGCAGTTGAAGGCCTCCAACCGCATGCACTAACACTGCTTGAGTGCGACTGTGACACAACTTACCTAGTTCAAAGGGTGTGTTCCTAAGATATAAGCCACAATTTCAGGCCAGCCTCCAGACCACTTGCCCAAACCTACCTGAGACTTCTCAGAATGATAAATGACATATTGAAAAGTATAAACATACAACCTTGAGTGAGAAACTTGACCTAGACTGGCTAGAACATACCAAACATTTCGTCAAACACATGGTGAAAATGTAAGCTACATGTCATGAATGCATATTTGATCATAGGAGGCTAAAACTTATCTAAGAATCAACAAGAAGTTCTAATTCCCTCTCATAATTATTGCAATAACACTTGTTAGTCCATGCATTCATTAACCATCAAATACTTATCAAATCCTGAACAAGTCATAGCTAGAGAACATTACAAATCCATGCTTATAACCAACATACAACCAAATTATTAACCATGATAAAAGAACCATCAAATCACCATAATGACAAGTACATGTGCTCATAGATTACAACAGGAAAATAACTTGTATTAATTTATGAAAAAGCCAACCAATTCAAGGACTTCCATGTACCACTCGACCATAAATTGGGTTGAACCAAAACTCTCTTTCAGCCAATCATCCCTGCGCCATATTCCAAGCATGAATGTGGGATCTCATGGAATAAACCAAGACAAAACCAACTAGGGCTTCCAGAGGCCAACCACCTCAACCCTCAACCACAATGAATCCACTCCATGACCAGACATCACTAACACCAACCAGATCGGTCTCTACCCAAGATGTTTAGGGCTCTAGGAACTAGTAAGTCAACCACAACCTTCTAGGGCTCTAGAGAATTTTTCGAACTCAGCTCCAGGGACTAGTAAATCAACCCACCAAGGGCTCCTAAGCATTGGTCCCAACCTATTCTCCAGGACTAGTAACTCAACCCAAGTTGTTCCAAGGCTTCCAGAGCATTTGTTCCAACCCACAACCATAAGGAATTATGAGCACCAATAAGAAAACAATCAAGTGGAAAAACCCACAACACCATGGTTATCCAGGAAATGGAAAGGCAAGTCTAAAACCATTGTCAATCTAGGCAATCTCCATGTCAATGACAACACATAACCCATGAATCACATGCATATACCATGCATCTAGAAATCAACAAGGAAATCACACATGCAACATGTTACTTGCAAAGCAATCTAACTGTAGTTGTTGATCCCCTTGTTCCCTTGTGCTTTCCTTTTCCATCTTTCTCCAAATCCAATGTATGTCAAAGTGCTCCAATAATGCTCCAAGAATACTCTAAGTGTGCAAGAGTATGAGAGAATGAGAGAATAGAAGAGAGCTCCACCCAAAAACTGTCAAAAGGCTTATTGACAAAAGCTAAACCAGAAAAAGTTGTGAACTAAGAAGTCTTTTTTATCATTTAGGTCTCTATTTTCTTCATTTTTAATTCACTTTCCCTCTAATGCAAATATGTGTCTCTTCACCTTCCTTTTATCTTATTTTCATTTATTTCATAAATAAAATGTCAATTATTTCCACTTTTCCTTTGCCAATTTCCATAGCCATTAATTAATCACCAGTGATACCCATCACTATGTTTTGCCCAACATTCAACTTGGAATATGTGTCTCATGACCCTAGTATTATTTTATTTACAAAGGAAATCAACTAGTGGTTGTTACAAATCCCTCCCCCTTGGGGGAACACTATCCTTGTTGTTCAATGACACTTATAATCCAATAAAGCACATGTTGCCCATGGAGCTCTATAACACAACTTGATGCAACATTTACATCATATCATACTCTTGAGACCATGACCATCATATCATGAACACCATACCGCTTATTGGAGCTTTATAACATAACTCGATGCCGTATTTACATACATATGCATATATAAACATAACTAAAACACAACATGAAACACATATATTAGAATACATTAACTTGACCAGTGAATAGAGAAGGACGCATAGCCCACATCTAATCAACCATATCCCCTGTAGCCTCATTGAGCCCAAAGTGCTTCTGTTGTACTTTAACTTGCCCAATTACTCAATTCTGAAGCATGAGCATCTTTTGCTGCAAAATGCTCCGAGGTTTCGGCTAGAATTCTCCTTCTAATTCCACCTACAATACAAACTAGTCAATTAGATGATCAACATCCTTCACATATATTTTAAGCAATGAAACATGGAAAACATCATGGACTTTCACTGCTACAGGTAGTGCAATTCGGTAGGCCATTGGTCCAATCCTCTCAGGGATCTTGAAAGGAATGCAATACTGAGGTGCCAATGTAACAATCCCTAGTTGATTTTCCATGTAAAAAATATAATACCAAGGTCATGGGACACTTATTCTAAGATGAATCTTGGGAAAAAAATCCCAGTGAGTGCCACCTCCAGTTTATTTATGGCTAAGGAAATTGGCAAAGTCAAAGTGGCATTAAATGGCATTTATTTATGAAAATAATGGAAAATTGGAGAAAAGGAAGGTGAAAGGTCACAAAATTTCATGTGAGGAAAATTGAAGGAAAAAAATGAAGGAAAATCAAGAAAATAGAGGCATAAATGTAAAAAGTCTTATGAGGATTAGTTGCTAGCTTTTGTTAGTTCAGTCTTTGGCACTCTCATTTTATTCTCTCTATTTCATACCCTTGTGCACTTAAATAAATCTTGGAGCATGCTTGGAGCACTCTAGTTTTCATTGGACTTGGAGAAAGAAGGCAAAGAAAAGTGGGAAATCACAAGGGAACAGGTGGATCAGTAGCTACAACAGGATTGATTTGCAAGTATCGAGTTGCATGTATGATTTCCTTACTAGTTTTGGCATGCATGGTATATGCATGTGGTTATTTAATTATGATCTGTCATTAGCATGGAGGATTTCCTGGGTTGACAATGGTTTTTTCCTAGCCTTACCATTTCCTGGATATCCAGGGTGTTGTAGGATTTTCCACTTGTTGTTTCTGATTGATGCTTAGGTTCCTTATGTTTTTGGGTTGATTTACTAGTTCATGGAGCTGTTGGTTGGAATAAACGCTCTAGAGCCCTGAAACAACTTGGGTTGATTTACTAGTCTTTGAGCCTTGGTTAGACAAACACTCTAGATCCCTTGGTGGGTTGAGTTACTAGTCTTGGAGCCTTGGTTGGATAAACAATCTGGAGCCCTGGAAGGTTGTGGGTTGAGTTATTAGTTCATAAAGCCATGGTTGGGACAAACACTTTGGTACCTTGGACAACTTGGGTAGAGACCAATTTGGTTTGTGTTAGTGATGTCTGACTGTGACGTGGAACTAATGGTTAAGGGTTGAGGTGGTTTGGCCTTTGGAAGCCATGGTTTGGTTTTGTTTGGTTTATTCCAAGAGATCCCACATTCACACTTGGAATATGGCACGAGGGTGATTGGTTGAAAGAGATATTTTATTTGATTTGTTAATGAATGCATGAGATAATAGATATTATTACAACTATTATGAGAGGGCATTAGACCTTCTTGATGATTCTTAGATAAGTATCAAACCCCTATGTTTAAATATGCATTCATGGCCTGTAGATTACATGTCCTCAACATGTGTTAATGAAATGATCGTCATGGTAAGGCCTGGTTAGGTCAATTCATTGACCAATTTTTTTATGAATAACTTTTCCTGGTGTTATTATTGATTTTGGAAAGTCTCACTGAGTTCTGGGCAGTGGTCAGGAGGCTGACTTGGAATTCAGGCTCAGAATCCAGAACCACATGCTTTGAACTGGACATTTTAGGTTGCAACTGCATGGATGCAGGCTTGTGCATGTAGTTGGAGGCTTCCAACCACATGGAGGGATTGTTGTGAGAGAGGTTGGGGACCCAGGTCGGAGAAGAGGGTGTCCAACTCAAGTTTTAGCCACCTGGGGTGGTACTCAGTGCCTAAGTGACCTGTATCCCCTGTAGAATGTTATGAATTGTTAGTTTGTCTTCTGCAGTTGACCCCACTTCCTTAACGAAACCTAGGAGTTTGGGTCATGTCACAGTAGATCCTCCTCTCATTTTTACCCTAGCAAGCCAATGAAACTGGGTAGATATGTGAGGGGTGGTTACAACCAACTTGGCACTTGATCCAATCATCAAGGAGCTCTTCTTGGGCTTGATGCGCAAGTACACATGCCCCCAAACCTGAAACTGCTTAAATACCTTGTGTTGATTTACATAACTTTTTTTCCTATCCCGTGTTATCTTCAAATTATTTTTAATAACTTTCATTTCCTATTCCATGTCTGTCAATAGATCCGGTCCAATTAGCACCATATTCACTGGATCATTCCAGCTGATAGGAGTATTACAACTCTGCCCATAAAATGCCTCAAACAGACTCATCTTTAAGGATGCTTGATACCCATTATTATAAGCAAACTATACCAGTGGAAGATACTCTTCCCACTTCCATTTTTTATTCATGACATACATCCTCAACTTGTCCTCAAGAATCCTATCAACCCTCTTTGTTTTTCCATCTATTTCCGGATGATAAGTTGTATTGAAAGCTAAATATATACCTAAACCTGAAAACAACTCCTTCCAAAACTTGGAAGTGAAATTGACATCTCTATTTGAGATGATCTTCTTCGGAACACCATGCAACCTTACTATCCCCCTGATGAAAATATGAGCTATGTCACTGGATGAGTTCATAGACTTCACCACAATGGAGTGAGCTACCTTGGTCAACCTATTAACCACAACCATAATGGAGTCATGTTGCTTCGATGTCCTCGAAAAAATCGTAATGGAATCCATGGAAATGACCTCCCATTTCCACTCTAGAATCAGAATCAACTCCAATAAACCACTTGGATGCTTACACTTTGATTTAACCTGCTAACAATCCAAACATTTCACAACATAATTAGTAACCTCTTTCTTCAAGTTCGGCTAATGATGTAACTTCTCAACCATTGTCAATGTCTTTTGATATCTTGGGTGACTTGAATATGGCTTAACATGAAATCCCCTTAAGATAAGATTCTTAAGCTCACTGTTGTATGGCATATAGATCCTGACCCTAAATCTGACCAAATCATCTATCGTGAGATGATAATCCACATCTTGTTCACCTGTACCATCCTATTGTAATCTGTGTTAAAGTTTATGGTACCTTTGATGCTGCTGCCTTCCTGCAAGATCCGCTCTTGCAAGTCTTTCCCATAAGAACTCACTGCTACAATGTGATTCACGTGTACTCTTTTATTAAGAGCATTTGCAACCCTATTCTCTTTTCCCTTAATGTACCTGATCCCAATGTCAAACTCACTGAGGGTAACCAACCATCTAGCTTTCCTGTTTTTCAGATTAGGTTGATCAAATAAGTACCTCATCTCATTGTGATCGCTCATCAAGACAAACTTCCAACCAAGAAGACAATGCCTTCACATCTTCAATGCATGAATGATCATTGCCAACTCAAGTTCACGAGTCACATAATTTTTCTCATGCTCATTCAGTTTCCTTGACTCGTAGTATACCACCTATCCCTCCTGCATTAGGGCTCCACCAAATCCTCTTTTGCAAGAATCTATACATACCATAAACTCTTTACCTGGATCTTCAAATCTTCAAAACGAAACATTTGTAAGAAAATATTTCAACTGCTCAAAATTATCTACACACTCCTCAGTCTATTCAAACTTCTTCCCTTTTCACTGCAAATATGTAATAGAATGGGAAATATGTGAGAAGCTCCTAATGAACCGCCTATAATAACTTGTTGGTCCCATGAATGACCTGACCTCATCTACATTCCTAGGATTTTGCCACTCCATGATATCCATGATATCTTATGGGTCCACTGCAATACCTTCCTTGGAAAAAACATGTCCCAAGTAATGAAATTCTATCTGAAAGAAACTGCACTTAGTAAGCTTGGCATACAACTGATGTTCTCTCAACAATTTTAACACTAATGTCAGGTGCTCTGCATGCTCTTCCTCATTCTTGGAATATATCAATATGTCATCAATGAATATTATCACAAACTGTCTAGATAAGGATGCAACACATTATTCATCAAACACATGAAAGTAGCTAGAGCATTAATAAGACCGAAAGGAACTACTACAAACTCATAATGCCCATACCTGGTACGAAATGCAGTTTTGTAGATGTATTCTTCTTTGATGCATACTTGATGATCTCAAACCAATCTTCAAGAACACTTTTGCTCCCTTCAACTGATCAATATGCGACAAAGGATACCTATTCTTGATCGTCACCTTGTTCAACTACCTGTAATCAATACACAACCTGAGAGTACCATCCTTCTTCTTCACAAACAACATTGGTGCACCCCATGATGACACACTTGGTCTAATGCATCCCATGTCAAACATTTAATTCCTGCAGCTTTAGTTCCACTAACTCTGGAGTGCTCATCTTGTAAGGTGCCTTTAATGCTAGTGCTGCTCCTAGTACCAACTCAATATAGAAATCCACTTTCCTATGAGGAGGCAACTCTAAAATATTTGTTGGAAATACATCCAAAAAATGCTGCAAAACCATATACATCTTCAATACTTCCACATCCTCAACATCCTTACCTTTGTCACTAGAGACATGCACTACAAATAATACACACCCCTTCCTACAACTTCACTTTGCCTAGATAGTTGTATCCATCCTCATTGATGTAGGCTTCTTCTTCCCCTACAAGATTCCCTTCTCTCCATCATCATCCAAGCACTTAATAGAATTCTCATAACAATCCACCTTAGTCCTATGAACGTACAACCAATCCATACCCAAAATCGTGTTGTATGATCCCAATGGAAGCACATTTAGATGTGTTGATGTAGACATACCGTTCAACTCAAATTCACAAGATCTCACCCAATGATGAACCCTTTTCTTGGTACCTGTAGCCAAATGCACCAACCAAGACTCTGCATGCACTTATTTATTCAAACAACACTTATCCACTAGGACAAGATTGATATAACTATAGTTAGATATAGGGTCAATCAAAATAGAAACAACTTGATCACAAAGCTTACCTTCCATATCGATAATACATGCTTGGTGATCATCTTTCCTATCATCCAATGTTGCATAAATACAAGGAATACTTTGTCCAACATCCTCAACTGTCTATGCCTCCTAAGCACTATGAATCCAAGGTCTTCCACCCTGATGTTGTGGACAATATCTCTTGCCATGATCCTTTCCACAAGTCCAACACTACAAAGGCTTCTTGCCATCACCCTTCTTATGCTCCTAAGACCAAAATCCCTATCATTTGTCAGCTACATTGAACTTCTTGTGTGGCCCTACATTCTCCTTGTCATCTATATCCTAAGGTTTTCCTCTCTTCTTAGCCCACTTTCCTTTATTCTTCTCATTACCTTTCTAATCTTGCTTAGACTTAGTCTTGCACTTCCATTACTCATATCAATGATTCAACTTTATGTTGGCTTCCTTAGTGACCTAGGCACATCAAACTCAATCATGTCTTTGAATGATACTAACAACCCACTGATGAATCTATGAATCTTTTCTTTCTCCTCCTTAAGATAAGGCACATATCTTAATAACTCTAAGGATCTGCTAGTATATTCCTCATCAGCCATATATCCCATATTCAACTCATATAACTCCTTTACCTTGTCATCATAGTATCTTTTAAATAGATAATTCCTCCTAAAAAGTCTCTTGAACTCACTTCAAATCAGCTCCTCTTCTCGAATGCCTCTGACTGTAATATTCCTAATTAGCCATGGTTAATTGGAATATTCGATTTTTCTCAATTTTGCCTTCTATAGCTATTTATAAATAAAAAGGTGAGGAGAGGGGGACATACTCACTTCATGAATAAAGACACTCCCTAGTAGCCCAACGTTGTAACTTAAAAGGTGAGCCAAGGGGGGGGGGGCAAAGAACCACGTAGAGGAGGGGCCCACATAGACACTTGGAGTGACTGTGCAGATGTGAGAAACACGTGGCAAGAGGAAAGCTACGTTGGAGGAGGTGAGCCTTGGGATTGAGAGAGGCCAACGCTATAAAGGAGAGAGGAGCCTCCTCATTTTGGGATTTGATTATGTGCATTTGAGCTAGTCACTTCGACTTGGAGCACGCTGGCTGTTTAGCTAGTCTGCAGCACTGTTTAGTGCATTGAGTGTCTCCGTTCGGAGATCTCACCCTTAGCCCCGGGGGACTTCGAGTGCCTACTCGGGCAAGGTATTTTCATTAGTATTTTTGCAGTAGTTTCATCAGCGTTTCAGTAGGAGGATTGAGCATCTGGAATGACTGCGCAGTCTTGAGAGGGATGACGCAGTTCTTTTTGGCAGGAGTTCTGGATTGAGGTTTTGCAGGTGGATTTGTGGTAGGAGGTTGAGTAGGGGACCAACCCTTGCATATTGGAGGATTTTGGCTAAGTTTCAAGCAGAGTTGTGGTAGGTTTATTTCAGTGGCAGCACACTACCTTGAGGGATTACGTGGATCCTCAAGGGGGCGATTTCGGGGGTCGGCCATTTCAGAAAAGCTTTCTGGGTTTTTTTGGGTTTCCTAAGTAGAATCTGATTCTAGAGTTTTAGCATTTTCTGAGGGGAACAACTCCAAATCCTCATTTGATTTCTAGCAGTAGCAGCAGCACGACAGTTCTCCAACAGCTTGGACGTAATTTAGAGAGAGGCCATTCCTTTGTTATTCTGAGTGTATTTCTTCACTTGCCTTGTGCAAGTCGAGGTGCCATCTTTCTTATCACCTCCTATACTCATTCCATTACTCAGTATAATAAAATGGCTTAGCATTTCTCTCTGCATTTCTTGAGTATCTGCTTATGGTTATATTGTTATATGTTGCACCATTGTTATTTTTATCTCTTTGAGCTTCCCGACTACTATACCACTTGTGTGTTTTATCTTATACTCTTAGACAGAGTCTGGAAAGGGCCAGGTAGCCTCTAGATCTCGTCCTCTTTTCAGAGGCGACCTATCTGGTAAATTCCCTCCCAGTCCATCTCTGGTTGGAGTATGCTTGTGTTTGAGGAATATTCCTGATAAGGGATATTACAGTGGTATCAGAGCATAGATCTGGCTCAGCCTGTGGAGCTAGCAATCGATGAAACTAGGGGAAAAGCCCTACATCTGTTACAGAGGTAGGAGATACAGAGACACTAGGCGTAGGTTGGAGAACACCTACAGAGAGGGAGACTGTGTTCCGGTGGTAGATGCAGAACAGGAGGAGCCTGTGGTGGACGCAGGACAGGAGGAGCCTATGGTAGACGGAGAGTAGGAGAATCCGATGGTAGATGATGATGGGAAGAGATTTGTGGACATGATCCTCAAATCAGTACAGGATCTGTCGAGGCAGATTGAGGTGATGGAGTAGATATTCACGGCAGTAGAGGCTAGACAACACGAGAGCCCAATTCCAGGTTGGTGAGGGATCGGGTGCATCCCACCATTTTCCAGAGCAGCGAGATACTACTTAGCAGGTGGCCTCACATGCCCCTACACGCTCTACCATGCTCACTTTATTAGGAGTAAACACGGGGATCGGAGCCTAGCAAGAGGCAGAGCCCGGTCATATGGGTGATTATTTTGCAGAATACCAGGCCTATGGGTAGGAGTTCAAGGAGGCTCTCTCATTCAGAGACTTTGTTCAGCTCCAGCAGGATAGTAGACCCCGCGACCATCACAGAGGGTACCGAAATTATCACGATGGTGACACCCACCGTGCAGCTAGTAGATTCCACTTACCTACGTTTGATGGTTCATCAAACAGTTCGGCAAAGTCTTGAGTGGAGAAGCTGGAAATTTACTTCCAGCTTAACCAGATGTCGGAGATGGAGGCCATCAAGGTGGCAACATTACACTTGGATGGTGAGGCCCAGGATTGGTGGTTCCATGGGATGGTTACACTAAGGCACTCCACAGTGACGACATATGCCAAGTTCACTAGGAAATTGATGGAGAGGTTTGACCGGAGGGATCCGGAACAACACTTTGTGGAGTTGACGAGGCTCAAACAGACTGGGAGCCCAAAGACCTACATTTCATATTTCTTGATGGTTTCAGTGATGGTACCAGATCTATCCACGGCACGGAGGATCTACATGTATGTTGAAGGGTTAGCAGAGCCACTTCGAGGTCTAGTCAGATCCACTAGACCAACCACCCTTCAGGATGCTATTAGCAGGACTCGGGACTTACAGGATGTCTTACCTAGGACTCGGACACCTTACCCCCAGCGACAGGATTTTCAGCCTAAGGGGAAGGATGTGAGGATTCCGCCTCCAAAGGGGAATCCAGGACGAGTGCAGCTTGATGATGATGCCAGGAGGGAGTTGAAGAAGAAGCGGTTGTGCTTCACCTGTCAGGAGTCGTGGGCACCAGGACATAGATGTGCTGTTGGCAAAGCACATTTTATTGAGGTCTTGTCTGAGAGCAGTGGGGAAGAGGATGAGGAGGATGATGTGGAGGTAGGAGGTAGTCATGCCACACAGGATCGTTTGCCACCTCCACCACCAGCAGTGGGTGGTGCAGCTTTTGCGCCTACCGAAGGGGCCCTTGCAGCATTGCGAGGAGTTCCCAAGTATTTGACGCTGCACGTATGGGGGACAGTACGTGGCCAGTGGGTATTAGTTTTGGTTGACAGTGGGGCAACTCACAACTTCATCGATGCACAGATGGTTGAGCAGAGAGGTATACAGATAGAGAGCTTCGATGGCTTTTCAGTTTTGCTCCCAGGAGATCAGACCATGGTGTGTGCTCGTTATGTTCCTGAGTTATCAGTGATGATGGGCACCTACACACCAACTGACCACTTTTTTGTGGCCGATATTCCAGACACCAACATGATATTGGGTGTTCAGTGGCTTATCACTCTAGGGAAGGTCACGACAGATTGGAAGACCCTAGAGATGGAGTGGGATGATGAGAAGACAAGGAAGCATGAGAAGATACGGGGACAACACACATATCTGCCTTAGACTGTTTCGACTCATTGGATGGAGGCAATCTTCCGGAAGGGAGACATAGAGTGGGCAGTGGAGATACGTGCATCAGAGGCAGGGACTACAGGGCGGACAATGCACTCGAAGATACAATCCATCCTTGACCGGTATGCCACAGTATTTGGGGAGATTCCGCTAGGACAGCCACTGGATCAGGGGTTTGAGCACACCATTGAGCTTGAGCAGGGAATACAGGCAGTGATTACTACCCCCTATAGGCATCCCAAGGCCTATCAGGATGAGATTTAGCAGGCCATTCAGGAGTTGCTGGCTCTCAGGCACATTCGGCCGAGCACGAGTCCTTTTGCTTCTTCCATGGTGTTGGTGAAGAAGAAGGACGACACATTGAGGATGTGCATTAACTACAGGGACCTGAACAAGAAGACCCTGAAGAACATATATCCCGTAAGGATCGATGAGTTGATGGATGAGTTGAGAGGAGCACAATTCTTCTCAAAGATTGATTTGAGATCTGGATACCATTAGATTCGCGTGAGGGAGCAGGACATTCCCAAGACCGTCTTCAGGTGTCACTATGGCCACTTTGAGTTTTTGGTGATGCCCTTCGGGCTAACCAATGCCCCAGCTACATTTCAGTCTTACATGAATCACATCTTCTGCAGTCACTTAAGGAAGTTTGTGTTGGTTTTCTTTGATGATATCCGCATTTACAGCAGGACTTGGGAGGAGCATCTCCAACATATTGAGACAGTATTACGCATCTTGGATGAGCAGCAGTTCTATGCCAAGCTCTCCAAATGTGAGTTCGGGTTGACAGAGATGTTATACTTGGGACACATCATAGGAGTGGATGGAGAGAGGGTCCATGAGGAGAAGATCAGGGCCATTAGAGATTGGCCGGAGCCGAGAAACGTGACGGAACTTTGAGGATTCATTGGCATTTATACTTACTACCGGAAGTTCGTCAAGGGTTTCTCACAACTTGTTGCACCTCTAACAGATTTGACGAGGAAGGGGGCATTCAGTTGGTCGGATACAGCGTAGTGAGCCTTTGCAAGGCTCAAGGAGGTTATGATTAGCTGCCCAGTGCTTGCGTTTCCAGTTTTTACGCAGCCATTTGTTTTGGAGTGTGATGCGTCGAGAGAGGGGATCGACGCAGTGTTGATGCAGGGAGGTCACCCAATAGCCTTTGAGAGCCGGAAGCTCCTTCCGCACAAGAGGTTGTATTCTATATACGACAAGGAGATGCTGGCCATCATGCATGCATTGGCTAAGTACCGACAATATTTGGTTGGTAACAGGTTCAAGGTGAGGACTGATCACAACAACCTCAACTTCTTTTTGGAGCAGAAGTAGCTAAGGAGAGGTAGTAGAAGTGGATCAGCAAGATCCAAGCATATGACTTTGACATTGAGTATGTCAAGGGTAAGAATAACATGGTAGCAGATGCCCTTTCACGTAGGCCACCCACGTTGTCTCTTATGAGCTTGGACGCAGATTGGAGGGCTCAACTCTTAGTAGAGTACTCCAAGGACAGATTTGCATGTGAGGTTCTGGATGGGCAGGTGGCGGATGACAGGTATAGGGTGGTCGATGAGATCATCTACTACAGGGACCTGATCTTCTTGACTGAGGGGTCTTAGCTCAAGAAGAAGATATTATAGGTGTCACATGATTCACCATTGGCAGGTCATCAGGGGTTTACCAAAACCTATAGGGCAATTAGAGAGAGGTTCTCATGGAAGGGCCTCAAGGAGGACGTACTCCAGCATGTTTGAGAGTGCGACGTTTGCCAAAGGAAAAAGGGGGAGATGAGCCATCCCGCAGGTTTATTGCAGCCTCTTCCCATTCCTGAGGGGAAATGGAAGAGTCTTTCGATGTACTTCATCACAGGGTTGCCCATGGTGGAGGGCAAGGATTGTATCTTTGTCGTCATTGATCGACTAACAAAGTACGCACATTTTTTCGCCATATCTGCACACTACACAGCAGCATAGGTGGCCGAGCTGTTCTTCAGAGAGGTCTTCAGGTTACATGGTCTTCCTAAGACCATCATCAGTGACAGGGACAACCGTTTCATGGGCAGGTTTTGGCAGGATATTTTCTGGTTGGTGGGGACGAAGTTGACACCAAGTACCAGTTATCACCCACAGACGGATGGGCAGACAGAGATAGTTGACAAGTGGCTGGAGGGCTACTTGCGTAACTATGTCAGTGGGCCGCAGAGAGCATGGCTGAAGTGGCTGCATCTGGGGGAGTACTGCTACAACACTACACATCACATGTCCATTAGTATGTCACCATTCTATGCTTTGTATGGATATCATCCTTTATCTTTTGCTGACATGATGTTTGGTGCTAGCAAGGCTCCGAGAGCCAAGATTTGGATCCAAGAGAGTCAGGATATTCTCTGAGCTCTTAAGGATAATATGGCTAGAGCGCAGAACCAGCAGAAGTTGTATGTTGATAGGGGTTGGGTAGAGAGATAGTTTGAGGTAGGGGACCTGGTCTACCTAAGATTATAGCCATACCGACAGTTGTCATTGACGTAGAAGGGGGCTGAGAAGCTCAAGCCCCACTTTTATGGGCCATACAGGGTGATACGCAGGATTGGACAGGTTGCATATGAGCTGGAGCTGCCCCAAGGCAGCAAGATTCATAAAAATTTTCATGTATCATGCCTGAAGAAGGCATTGGGGCAGCATGTGACAGTGACATATGAGCTACCACCCACAGATGATGAGGAGCATTTAATGTTGCAGCCAGAGGCTATTATTGATACCAGGGAGAGGTGGTTGCGGAGCAAGACAGTCCGGGAATTCTTGGTGAGGTGGAAGAATTTACCAGATGAAGATGCCACTTGGGAGAGTGAGAAGATCTTGTAGCATCCATCACTTCAGTTGCTTGAGGACAAAAACAAAATTTTGCCAGGGGAGACTGTAATATTCCTAATTAGCCATGGCTAATTAGAATATTCGATTTTGCTCAATTTTTCCTTTTATAGCTATTTATAAATAAAAATGTGAGAAAAGGGGAACATACTCACTTCATGAATAAAGACACTCCCTAGTAGCCCAACGTTGTAACTTAAAAGGTGAGCCAAGGGGGGGCCAAAGAACCATGTAGAGGAGGGGCCCACATAGACACTTGGAGTGACTGCGCAGATGGTGAGAAACAAGTGACAAGAGGAAAGCTACGTTGGAGGAGGTGAGCTTTAGGATTGAGAGAGGCCAATGCTATAAAGGAGAGAGGAGCCTCCTCATTTTGGGATTCGATTATGTGCATTTGAGCTAGTCACTTTGACTTAGAGCACGCTGGCTGTTTAGCTAGTCTGTAGCACTATTTAGTGCATTGAGTGTCTCCGTTCAGAGATCTCACCCTTAGCCTCGGGGGACTTCGAGTGCCTACTCGGGCAAGGTATTTCCATCAGTATTTTTGCAGTAGTTTCATCAACATTTCAGCAGGAGGATTGAGCATCTGGAATGACTGCGCAGTCTTGAGAGGGATGACGTAGTTCTTTCTGGCAGGAGTTCTGGATTGAGGTTTTGCAGGTGGATTTGTGCTGGGAGGTTGAGTAGGAGACCAGCCCTTGCATATTGGAGGATTTCGGCTGAGTTTGAGGCAGAGTTGTGGTAGGTTTATTTCAGTGGCAGAACAGAGCCTTGAGGGATTGCATGGGTCCTCAAGGGGGCGATTTTCGGGGGTCGGCCATTTCTGAAAAGCTTTTTGGATTTTCTGGGTTTCCTGAGTAGAATCTGATTCTAGAGTTTCAACATTTTCTGAGGAGGGGAACAACCCCAAATCCTCATTTTATTTCTAGGAACAGCAATAGCACGATAGTTCTCCAGCAGCTTGGACACAGCTCAGAGAGAGGCCATTCCTTTGCTATTCTAAGTGTATTTCTTCACTTGCCTTGTGCAAGTCGAGGTGCCCTCTTTCTGATCACCTCCTGTACTCATTCCATTACTCAGTATAATAAAATGGCTTAGCATTTCTCTATGCATTTCTTGAGTATCTGCTTATGGTTATATTGTTATATGTTGCACCATTGTTATTTTTATCTCTTTGAGCTTCCCGGCTACTATACCACTTATGTGTTTTCTCCTATACTCTTAGACAGAGTCTGGAAAGGGCCAAGTAGCCTCCAGATCTCGTCCTCTTTTCAAAGGCGACATATCTGGTAAATTCCCTCCCAGTCCATCTCTGGCTGGAGTTTGCTTGTGTTTGAGGAATATTCTCGATAAGGGATATTACACTGACATTCTTCATATCTTCCCACCAAATGTCTACTTTTCCTTTAAGATTGAAAGTAGCTATCTTGGCTTTCATATTTTCTGAATAATCATGCAATTTGAAAAACTTATTCATCCCAAGAAACCAAGCTTTTGTATCTTGTGACTTCTTCATTTCTCCATCAAATGTAGTAGGCTCTGCTTTCTTTAACTCCTCTCGAAAATATTGCTTCTCACTCCTCCTATACAAGTGGTGGTGGTGATGATGATGATGTCTCTCTGAACAAGAACTAGAATAGTACCCACGATAATTAATCCAAGAACCTACCATCTATGACTGTGTCATCCCTATCAAACCTGTATCCTGATTCAAACTTGCTACCATATCCCCATTGGTACTTTCCTCCTATCCATGATTGATCCTAAGCTGTCCCCGTCTCTGCAAATATGATAGACTCTTAAGGATGACTGCATTAACTTTCACTTGCTTCTCCTGTGCCCTGGAAAGTATTTCTTGTGATTGAATGATCCTTTCATTATCCACCTTGAAACTCAATATCTCTACTTTGAAGCTTCTTAATGTATTTGCTATGTCAATGGAGTACTCATCTCCATGTTGTTCATTTGATCTGTAAGGAGAATCATGTGAACTATGGTCCACCATTCTATTATTCATCTTGATCTTATAACTCCTGAAAACATACCATGTCAGATAAACCAAATATAAAAATAATCAAAGAAACCTTACTAAAGTTTAGGGGAGGCTATCTTGTCTGCAAAAATCAGTCCATATTAGCACAATATAGACATATACATAATGACATCGACATATCGATCATATCAATGTCAAAACCATCAAAGTCATCATGCATGAAAACACAAGACTGTAACTTCACATGATGACCATAGCTGCAACATGCATGTCTAGCCTACTATGCATGCATAACAATCAATCTAGCCCATCCAATCCAAGTGCTTGAACCTAGAAGCTCTTATACCAACCTACAACCACCCCTTCCTACTTTTACCTAATTTCACTGGTCTGCTAGGGTAAACATGAGATGAAGAGTTAATATGAAATGACCCAGCCTCCGAGCTCCAGTTAAAGAAGTGGGGTCTATGAATGACAACTCACAACATCCCTCAAGGTTGCAGGACACTCAAGGGCCAAAAAACCACCCCAGGTGACCAAACCCTAAGCTGGGTCTCCTTGTCACTGACCTAGGCCACCAATTGCATGCATGAAAAGGCCTGGGTGTGGTTGAAGGCCTCCAAATGTATGCACAATACTGCCTAAGTGCGGTTGTGACCCAACTTGCTCAGTTCAAAGGGCGTGTTCCCAAGATCTGAGCCATAATTCTAGGCTAGCCTCCATATCACTACCTAGAATTTCCTGAGACTTCTCAAAATGATAAATGACATAGTGACAAGTCTGAATACACAAACTTGAGTCGAAAAATTGACCTAGATTGTCAAGGACATCCCATACATTTCATCAAACACATGGTGAACATGTAAACTACAAGTCATGAATGTGTATCTGTTCATAGGAGATTGGAAATTATCTAAGAAACAACAAGAAGGTATAATACCCTCTCATAATAGATGCAATAACACTTGTTAGCCCATGAATTCATTAACCATCAAATAGTTACGAAATCCTGAACACGTCATTGCTAGAGAACATTACAAATCCATGCTTATAACTAGCATACAACCACATTGTTAACCACGAGAGAAAAACCATCAAATCACCATAATAACAAGTACAAGTGCCCATAGATTACAATACAAAAATAACTCTTATTAATTTATGCAAAATTCAACCAAGTCAGGGACATCCACGTACGACCCGACCATAGATTGGCCTGAACCAAATCTCTCTTTTAGCCAATCACCCCTGTGTCATATTCCAAGTATGAATGTGGGATCTTATGGAATAAACCAAGAAAAAACCAACCAAGGCTTCTAGAGGCCAACCACCTCAACCCTCAACCACAATGATTCCACCTACATGGTCAGACATCACTAACACTAACCATATCGATCTCTACCCAAGCTGTCTAGTGCTCCAGGAACTAGTAACTCAACCCACAACCTTCTAGGGCTTCAGAGGGTTTGTCCAACCTGACTCTAGGGACTAGTAACTCAACCCACCAAGGGCTCTACAACATTTGTCCCAACCTAAGCTCCATGGCTAGTAACTCAACCTAAGCTATTCTAGGGCTTCAAGAGAGTTTGTTCCAACACAAAACCATAAGGAATTATGAGCACTAAACAAAACACAATTAAATGGAAAAACCCACAACACCATGGTTATCCAAGAAATGGAAAGGAAAGGCTAAAAACACTATCAATCCAGGAAAATATTCATGCCAATGGCATCATATAACCCATGAATCACATGCATATACCATGCATCTAGAAATCAACATGGAAATCATGCATGCAACCTATTACTTGCAAAGCAATCCAATTGTAGTTGCTGCTCCACCTGTTCCCTTGCCCTTTCCTGCTTTCCTTTCCTTCTTTCTACAAATCCAATGTATTCCATAGGGCTCCAAGAATGCTCCAGGAATAATCTAATTTTGCAAGAGTATGAGAGAGTGAGATAATAGAAGAGAGCTCCACCTAAAAACTATCAAAAGGCTCACTGAAAAAAGCTAAACTAGAAAAAGCTATGAACTGATCCTCATAAGTATTTTTGTCATTGAGGCCTATTTTTCTTCAATTTTCCTTCAATTTCCCTCTCGTGAAATTTTTTGTCTCTTCACCTTCCTTTTCTCCTATTTTCGTTTATTTCATAAATAAAATGCCAATTATTGCCACTTTGCCTCTGCCAATGCCTTTGCCAATTTCCATAGCCATTAATTAATCACTAGTGATACCCATCACTATGTTTTTCCCAACATTTTACTTGGAATACATGTCCCGTGACCTTGGTCTTATTTTATTTACATAGGAAATCAACTAGGGGTTGTTACATCTGCCTAGACTCTCAAAGGAGTTGAGGAAGAATTTCAAAAAGAGCATAGAAAACTGTGTAATATGATAATTGTGAGTTAATCATGGTTAAGATACTTAATATTAGAACTTAGAGATGGGTTAGAGACTAATTGTTGATTAACTCTTAAATATGCATCGCGCCCCTTCATGGCATGTCAATTTCATTGTAGTGGTGTTATGATGGAGTCCATGGGACGATATGTCTTTCTATCACATGACAAAAAGTTTTCCTGTTGCACCGCACCCTGTTTGGTTGGTGGCCTCTTCTGCGTATTGACATAATGGTGTTGGGTGCAATGAACTGGAAGCTTTGTGAGAGAGGATCCTCTTTGAACCCAAAAAATTTCATATAATAGTATACTTATTACATAATCGACTGAGCCCCTGGTGGGACCTAGGTTTGAGCTGAGGATGAAAGTGCCACAAAGGCTGAGTTTGGCTATGTGGAATACCACACATATTCTAGCTAATGTGGAATGACTACATGACAATAACGCTGACATGTCACGGTGATAGAATGCCACATTGCAGGCGAAATTAGTCTTTTTGGATGGACAAAAGACTAGATTTTAGTGACACATGGAACCCTCAGAGGATGCCACGTGTAATGATGACAAGGAGACATCAGCGAGGTAGGTCGAGCATGGACTAACAAGAGGTGTGATGTCAAAATTGGTGTAGTTTAATGGAGAAAT
Source organism: Pinus tabuliformis (assembly GCA_031772625.1). Classification (NCBI taxonomy): domain Eukaryota; kingdom Viridiplantae; phylum Streptophyta; class Pinopsida; order Pinales; family Pinaceae; genus Pinus; species Pinus tabuliformis. The sequence continues at coordinate 252,001,147 of CM062804.1, forward strand.
ATCCATTGTACCATCCATCTAGCACTAACAGTCTTTTGGGGGGGTGGGGTTTCGGGATGGAGGCATGCATGATGAGAGGTGTGTAACAATTTTTTTTTTATCATCAAGCAAATAAGCTACAATTGGCAAGCACCACACTCAAGATAGGTCGTCGACATGGGATGGTGACTACGTGGAGGAAGCAGTGAAGGGGTTCAAACCCATGTTTTGTATACAGTGCCCATGACGTGGAGTGTTGGTCTTACATGTTAAGGCAAGGCATCCTATGTGCCAAAGTAACATAAATAATCTCCATTAATTGATGACATCCATGCCATACGTATGGTACTAGGCCCATTGCACTCTTCTTGACTTTGGGAATAATGTCTTTGGCATGTTGATTGGGCTAGTGTATGTTGATGTGGCAACACCACATGGAAATCCACGTGGAGGGATGCTGATGTGCCATAGGGAGTTAAAGGGATAAACTTTGAATGGTCATAACTTTTTATCTGGGCAACATATAAAGATAAATTTTATATCGTTGGAAAGCTCTCAATGAGCCTAATTCAATGGTGGTCTCAGAATTTGGTTCTGAGAACTTTTGAGGTTGATGATTTTCATAACCCCATCTTCCTAATAATACAAGGGAGGTCGAGATAACTGAAAATAACACCTCTTATTCAAATTGGTTTACCCAATGAGGTGGGAAGGAGTGTTACAATGTGATATTAGAGTGACCAAGTTCAACCTCAGACTGAACGAGCCTAGAAGGAAAATTTTTAAAATTATGTTGCATAGTGTAGTAATCTATATTGCTTGATTGTTGTGCACAATGGTGTGCTACTTGTAGAAATTTTGTTTATGGATTGAATGCATCAATTTTGATATAATTCTTATTTTCTAATAGTTATACTAATTTGAAATGTGGTGTTTTACTTAGCCTCACAACCATGTTCTTATGGAAAATTTTCTAAGGTGATAATGAGCATGTTGGATTTGTATTATGGATTGGCTAACAATTTTATGTGTATGATAGCACATATGAAGACAATATGGAACAACAAAGAAAAAGGGATGAGCAATAGAACAATGCAGTACAATAGTGATAGATCTCGACATGCTCAAGAAGAGGAGTCAATTAAGAAAAGAAGAGAGGAAGGCTCTCCTAATTTGATGGATACCCTTAGAAGTTAAAGGGTTGAATTCAGGAGCTGCAAGGATGACAATGAGAAATTTTTCAAAGCACAAGAAAGGTAGGAAGAGGTAAATGCAGTCATACTGCAAATCTTGTCAGTTTTGCAGAGGCAGAAACATAATGAGTTAGGTGCCAACTACCTAGGAAAGTATAAATATGGGTAGAGTCCATCAGGACCTTGGAATCAAGAATTGAGAACTAATGGGGGAAAAGGAAGCAAAACCATGAAAAAGAACATGCAAGCAAGTGAAGACATAGTAAGAGGTGGAAATCCACTAAGTACTCCAGAGAGGAGGATAGGAATCCAAGAACAACTATCTAGTGCGGCAACTAGAATATATTATCAACAAAAAAGGAAGGGAAAGACTTCATGATGGAAGAATTTAAGAAGACAAAGCCTCCTACATTTTATGTAGAGGTGAAGAAGACTAAGAAAGTTGAGGCATGGATTTTAGGTGTAATACCCCCACCTGTCTTGACGATGTAAACATATGTACTTTTGATATTAGGTTGTTGGGATGAAGTTTATGATATGGGGCTTGCATTCCCATATAGCCTTATTAAGTAGGTTAAGGGGCCAACGTGCCTGAATGGATATGGCTGTAAAGGCTCTGAGGCCCTAGAGCATGGATTTGAAATTATGTTGTAATTAAATAATAATAATAATAAAATATGGTTGGTTGTAAATCCCATTCCATCGAAAGAGTATGGGGGGCGTGACTCCATAAATAAAAGGCAAAAATTGGGTTTTTGGTAAAAGGGTGCACTCTAGGACCCACATGGTTTCACCAAGTGCCACATGGCAAGTTGGGGCCCTACATTTAAAAATGAAGTGTAAATTCCTATTATGGGGATTATTCATTTATTCAGCCAGTTAGGGTTGGATGAAGAGGAAATTCAGCCTTCGTGACTCATGGCCAGTGAGTCTTGGTGTTGGACTTTGAAATTGGATGGGGTGTGGTTATTAAGTTAATTGTGCCATATGGATGCATCATGTTTATGATGTGAGCACCTATGTTGGCTTCGGGAGCTTGCTTCTCTTAGGGTTTTTTGGCCCTATTTATGACTTAGTGGCCATGGGGTTGTGGTTGGGAATTTGGTTCAAAGGTAGTTGGTGAGTCATGTTGGACTCTAATCTGACTGAGGTGTTTTATTTCAGTATGATTGTTCATCACTTTGACACCCAACAAAAATAGATCTTCTATAGTTATAGGCAGAGATTGTCCTGGCCAACCGTAAGTCACCTTGGAAGGTAGGCAGCACTGAGGTTTTAGGTTGCACTACTTGGGTGAAAGTCAGGGGGACATGAGCCTATGGCTGGAGACTGAGGCTGCTAATGTTGGTTTCGTGGACTGGGTTTCTGTTGCTTTATAGTGAAACTGTTGCATGGATTTGTTGTCTTAGCTTGGGGTGATCGGTGGTTGAGATTATGAGTCACCTAGTCTATGGCTAGGAGGAACATGGGGATCTTGCAACTAGGCAACTTTTGTGTAGATAAGTGCTTCGTTGTACCTTGTTATATTTTATGCATATTTTTATGTGTGTTATGTAATCTTGGAAATGAACCCTAAAATGGGTATTTATTGTACTTGTGTGCCAAGAATTATCTATGTGCTTTGGTTGTAAACCCTAGCTGGGAATTGGTATAATTATGTGTGTGGTTGAGTACATAGGTGTATGTTGTGTTTAATTAATGTGCCAACAAAATGTTGTTGGTGACAATGATTTTCATTGTGGTTATTTAAATTGTATTTTTATATGTGGTGTATAATATTTTCATAGCTTATAGTACTGCAATTTATAATTATAGAAATTTCCAAGTCCAGGTTAATTATAAAAATTATGGCAGATTTGGTTATTTACGCTTCCATAGGGTAAATTAATGGTATATATGCAATACTGGCTAAGTGGTGTTTCCCAGCTGGGAGCCATGGGACATCACACTAGGAATGAGGAAGTACTTCAAGGTCCATACTTACTATGAAAATATGAAGGAAAGAGTAGCCATCTTCAGCCTGAAGGGAAAGGTTGATATCTAGTGAGAAGATTTAAGGAATGCAAAAGAAATCAGAGAGAAGAAATTGTCCTGGAGGAGGTTTGAGAAGTATTTATGGGAACAATACCTATCTGAGAGGTACTATGACAAAAATTCCAAGGAGTTTTATGAGCACAAAGTAGGGAAACTGTCAATTGATGTTTACACAACCATATTTCATGAATTGTTGAGGTACATGCCTTACCTCAAGGATGAGAAAGCAAAGATCTGGAGGTACCTCAGTGGGATGCCACAAACATTCCAGGATAAAATAGAATTTGATGAGCCTAATACCTTGGAGGATATCATCAAGACGATGAGGTATTTTCATGAACAAGCCAAGCATAAGTTTGATTTCAAGACTGATTGGAAAACGAAGGGAAAATATAGTTTCAAAGGGAAAGGGAAAAATTCTACAAGACATCAACTAGGAAGAGGAAATGTGAAGTGTGCTACTGTTGTTAAGGTGAGTATAAGAAGAATATTTCTACTACTGACAAGGACAGATTCATAAGGCCTACAAAAGAATAAGTTGAAAGGTCCAAAGAAGGACCCATACAATGTTGGACTTGTTGATAAAATCACCGACAGAGGGATTGCCTTCAGTGACAACATAATGGCACAAGATTGTACATTATAGAAGAAGTAGATACCATGAAGGATGTAGCTCAGAGTGTGCCATGAATATATGTTGCATTGGATAATAGGTAGGCTAATCACCAAGCATCCATGATTGAAAGAAGAGGTATGATCAATGCCCAGTCGATTTAAATCTTGATAGGATCAGGTTCTAATTCCAGTTATGTTAGCCCCACATTACAGAGAGATGTGGATTGTAGAAACTATCCTATGATAGGTCATCGCTAGTACAACTAGCAACATGTATGAAGAGGAGAGGTGAAAGTATGGTAAAATCATGCCCACTTGTTATGAAACCAGCTCATAGAAAAGATAGATCAACAACTTAAAAATCAGCCTCTTCGAGGGGACAACCTCCTTTACATTACACAAATGAACAATTCTTGGATGATACAAATGACAAGGCCTCCTTTCTATATATAGGATTCTAAGGGGTCCCAATACAATCTGAGCCTACATAGCAATAATATTGTAAGGGCATAACAATAACAATAATGGGCTTCTATGGGGCATTATAATAACAACATGGGGACTATATGGGCACGATAATACAACAAGGAAGTTGCACTAATAACAATAAGGGGTTACACTAGTAGTATAGGGACCTAACATGCCCCTCTCCTTCAAAAAGTGTTGTCCTCAACACTTGAGTAGTTCTGGATGCTTCTGTATAAAATTCTCATCCTCCCATGTGGAATCTTCAGCGGGTAAGTTCTTCCACTTGATGAGATACTCTAAAATTGATCGATTTCATAGCTGTCGATTTCTTGTTTTTGTGACTGCTTTTGGTTCCAATATGATTTTTCCTTCCTCGTCAAGTTTTGGCAATATTGTTTGAACTGGGATCTTCTCACCTATAACCTTCTTTAAGCATGAAACATGGAAAACTGGGTGCACTCGAGAAGATGCAAGAAGCTCCAATTTGTATTCCATAGTACCAATATTTTGTAACACCTTGTACGGACCATAATACTTTGGTGATAATTTATTATCCTTCTTAGCTTGCTTGAGGGACATTTGTTTATATGGTTGTAGTCGTAGAAATACCTAGTCACCTACATCAAAACTTATTTCACTGTGATGTTGATCTGCCTATTGTTTCATTCTATTCTACGCTAAAATGAGGTTATCCTTAATAGTTTGAGAATTTTTTGTTGATGCTTGATGTGATCTTCCACTGCTTGAACCTTAGAATTTTATTTTAAATATGATATGATGGACGATGGATTATATCCATAAAGTGCCATAAATGGGGTCATTTTTGCTGCAGTATGGAAGGAAGTGTTATACCACCATTTTCCCAAAAATTTGTTCACTATCTCAGTTTTCCCATCAGATTGAGGATGATAAGATGAGATATGAGCTAATTGAGTACCCAAATATTCCACCTCTTGTACTCCAAAGAAACATTTGGAGATTTTTGCATATAATTGTTTCTCCTCCAATATTTTAAGCACCCTGTCAACATGTTGAACATGATCCTTCCAAGACTTACTGTAGATTAGTATATCATCAAAAAATACTAACACAAATTTTCTAAGGAAGGGTTTGAAAATGGAATTCATCAAACCTTGAAATGTAGAAGGTGCATTGGTAAGCCCAAAAGGCATGACCAAAAAATCATAATGACCCTTATGAGTTCTAAATGTTGTTTTTGAAATGTCTTGAGTCTTCATTCTGATTTAATGATATCCTGAATGAACATCCAACTTAGTGAGGTAAATTGCTCCATGTAATTCATCCAATAATTCATCAATGACAGGAATGGGAAATATATCTTTAATAGTGAGCTTTTTGAACTCCCTATAATCTAGACACATGCGCCATGACCCATCATTCTTGTGTACCAATACCACTGTTGCAGAGAAAGAACTTTGACTAGGTTGAATTATACCAAACTCTAGCATTTCTACAACCATACTGAAGACTTTCAATGTGGTTTGATCAACTGTTAGGCAAAGGATTTCCCAACCCAGGTGAATAAAAGTGTCGTGTTCAAGAGTGGTTACAAAGTATGACAAACATGCTCATTTTTCTCTCTTTTCCCCCACCATTTCTGGCAAGTACCTCTTTATTTTTGACAAGCTTGAGGATGATAACATTTTCTTGATTATAAGCTCATCCTTCGGATGAGTCCAACTTAGTTTAAATTCGAACCTTAAGAAGGAGTGGTTTGTTCCTGTTTGTAATTGAACAGGTCCTTTACTGTTAAATTTTAACGAGTCCAGTATAGGAGAAAATTGACGTTTTTCAGTTTTAGAGAGTCTGAAAAAACTTAAGAAGACTCCGGGGTTGACCTTTTCGTAAATTTGTGTCTCCCAAGCCCGAAAAAGTATAAAATAATACTTGAGAGAACTGATTGATCTTTACGACCAAGGAGTACTTTTCGTAATTAGTGCCCCTGATCCGAAAAAGTAAAAGCGATCAATGACACATCGTTTTATAACCAATATCGAATTTGAAATGACAAAAATCCGACAATCTTTTCATGTTTTTACGGTCAGAAAAAGAGCTGTAAGTGGACCATATTTTTAGTTCCATTTTAACGAGTTTAAAAAGAAAAACTCGGCGATATTTTCATGTTTTAGGAGTCAGAAAAGAGCTTAAAGGTGACTCTAAATGTTTTTTCCGTCGAAAATGACCGATTTCGCTTGAAAAATCCGTTATCCTGAACAAAAATGCAAACATTACTCATACCTGTTTGAGATGGATAAAAATGCTACGAAAGTTACCTTTCTAAAGTGAAACATAAACAAATTTACAATTCATTTATTCAAAAAACTTATAAAAAGGCCTTCGTCAATTCATTTTTACTGTTTGAGATTTGGGTGAGAAAATAGTGCTTTTGGTCAGAAACTTCCCGTGAAGATTGCGGAAAATCCATCCGTCAGAATCGAGCGCCGTCTCCTCTAGGTAATCCACATCATCCTACTCTTCAATTTTATCCATTTCAAATCGTTTTTTAGGGTTTTATTTCATTTTTTAGAGGGTTTTTAGGCTAGAAACCCGCGCGCGGGGGCCCGCAGGCATAACACTGGCAGCCCGCGGACCCCGACTTTTTCTCAATGGGGAAAAAGTCAGGGGTCCGCACCTTCCATGAAGGCAAGGTGCGGACCCACACACTGTCTCTAATAGAAAGAGTGCGGTCCCCGCAGCAAGGGTTTTTAACCCAAAAGTTCTCAAAATTGACCCAAACAATTAAATTTGCTACATTCTGATTTGCCTTTTTGTTGGATGTAGAGTGCACATCATGCTTGATTGGTGAGAACGGGAGCATGAGGATGTAGATCTTGCCGCGTTAAATCACCAACCTTCGATCGATGCATTAAAGGCATGCAGCTTGTACAAATTCTGGGCCATACCTGGCATGAGGGCCAAGGTGGATTTATTGCAGTGGTTGGTAGACAGGTGGAGCATACATGACCAATGCTTCTTCATTGGTGGCCACCAGCTCGAAATTGAGACGGTAGACATATACTTTTTGACTAGTTTGCCTAAGAGAGGCGAAGACTTGACTCTATTCGGGACTAGGCCAGGTGGCCAGTCTGTCAATAGCCTCCGGCTAGAGTTCTGCAACAACCAGGCTAGAGACAAAGTGATAGAAATTAAAACCATATCCCGTCCTGAACTCATGGTGATCGCATTTACTATTACCAGGCTTTGCGGGAGCACCGCACTACATATTGCCACTGGATCCGAGATGCGGATGGCAGTTGACTGCTTTCGAGGCACCATCTTCAACTGGTGCGATGCTGTGTTGGCTAATGTAAAAGACCAACTGACCAGAGCCAAGAACGGACAATTGAAGACCTTTGGTTATGGTGCTTTAGTTGTGAGCTTTGGTCTAGAGAGGGTCCCGATGTTGGTCCCGCAACAGCTCACTGTTGGAGCTGGGCTTCCTCGAGAGCCCAAACTGATGTGATGGGTTACAGTTATGGCCCGTCATCCTGACGAGGGGACAGAGGTCGTTCGATTCAAATCTGAGTATTTCCATTGGTTGGAAAACCAGGTTTTTGCTATTCAGGACTTCCCTTACGCTGGGGTAGATTTTCGCGGTGACCCAGACATGACTCTTCCACCAGGAGAGCAATGGGATGACTCAGGTAAAATCATTTTCAACATTTTCCTATTTTAAATTTTTTTGTTTTTGTTTTTATGTTGTCCCAAAACTGACAGTAAAAGTTTCAAATGCAGATGTGGGTCCACAGCGACCAGCCGCTCTCCGGCCTTACGAGAGGAAACAACCAGCTGCAGCGGCACCAGCTCCATAGGACGGATCAGCAAAGACATTGGCCGAGTTGGAGAGTCATCTAGAGCGCTTGACAGGGGACATTCCAGAGACCAGCATAGATGACATTACTCGTCGACTACAGCGCTATGTGATTGGGGTCCCAAGACCTTTTAGGAGGTTCCTTTATAAGGTGGCCCGTACAGTGGTTTCTTATCGAGATCATCACCAGAGATAGGATGATCGCCTATTGTAGACACATATGACATTTTTGCTTTTTGTACTTATCATTTTTGTCGATCATAAGGTGTTTTTCAACCTATGATCGAGGACGATGTATATTTTGACACACTCCTATATATATCACTATTACCGGCTTATCTTGTAAAATATGTTATGGAATGCTTTTAAATTTACAATGTATGATTATTGCAAATGTCTACTTAACATTCGAGAAGCAATTGCATCTGCTAATGTATTTAAAGATCTTGGAATATGTTGATATTCAATATAATCAAATTCACGTTCCAAGAGACGCACTCTAAAAAACAATCTCAATAATACCAGATTTCTAATGGCATATACTCTATTAAGCTGTAATACAACAAGTTCAGAATCTAACCTCACTATCAAACTCTGAATCCCAAATGAAATAGATTCAGATAATAACTCAATCACTGCACTATACTCTGCAATGTTGTTCGTTGTTTGACCGAGGCTTACCCCATGCATAGATACCAACTCGTCAAAGGGCGAATAGATAACCCAAGATTCGGAAGAAATGTTCCGTGTATTATGACAAGCACCATCAGCAAAACCAATGTATGTTTGGAGAGGCATCGACATCTGCAATATCAAGAGTAAAACCAAGATAAGCAGGAATACTGACGAAAAAACACTCTCTAAGCTAAGCACACTTTTAAAACTAAAACACACCAGCTAGAAAGAAAACTATCCTAACTAAAAATCTCCACACCCATTCTTTAAGCATAATACCTCTTCAAGTAAAGACCATTTCTGGGCTTACCTAAAGAGTCCCCATCAAAGTTTACCAATTCATAGGCCCCTTTTGCTAGCTTTCGCTTGACAACATAGGGACCATGCCACATAGAAACGAATTTTCCAGCGCTTAATTTATCATTAGCTTGATCGTACAATAAGACTAGGTCTCCTTCCGAAAAATTTCGAGGGGTCACATTTCGATCATACTGAGCTTTAATACGTTTTGCGTGAGTTTCGATCGCCAATGCAGCATCACGTCGATTCTCATCTAATTGAGCCAAGTATAACAAACTTTTTTCCTCTTCGGAAGTGGCTGGAAGTAACTCGATGGCCATTTGCAATGACGAGATTTCACATTCAATGGGTAACACAGCTTCTAGACCGTAAACTAGTTGGAAAGGAGTGAACCCTGTTGACGTTTTTACTGAGGTTTGATATGCCCAAAGCGTTGAAAATAACATGTTATTCCAATTTGACTGATGAATCCCAATGATTCATCGGATCATGATGACTAAAACTTTGTTGATGGATTCAACCAGACCATTAGCTTGTGGATAATAATGAGTTGAACTATCGTGACGCAAGCCAAGCTGGCCTGTAAGTTCGGTCATCATAACGTTTCGAAAATGACGCCCATGATCAGTGATAATCACTTGTGGAACACCAAACTTAGCAATTATATGATTGAACGCGAAAATCGCATCTGTTTTGCCATCTGCCTCAAATGTAGGCATCGCCTTGACCCACTTGGTAAAATAATCTACCGCAAGGATGATATACGCATGCCCCCCGGCCGAGTGAGGGTTACATGTAATAAAATCGATACCCCATTTGGCAAAAGGACCAATGGAAATTATAGGGTGGAGAGGAGCAGGTGGAGCGTGCATCTTTCGATAAAAAATTTGGCAGTTGTGGCATTTTCGGACCGCGTTAATACAATCTTTAAACAAAGACGGCCAGAAGTAGCCAGCACGCAATATCTTTTGGGCTGTGGCATACCCAGACATATGACCGCCACACGCTCCAGAGTGGCAGTCATTTAGAACCCTTTCAGCTTCCTCATGAGTTAAACAATGTCGAAAAACAGAGTCCGCCCCGCGACGATAAAGAGTATTTCTAATAATTCTGAATTGTTGGGACTAGAATCGTATTTTTTTGATGTTCTGACCTTGAAATTTCTGGCCGAAAGGATTGGGTCTGGAGATAAAAGATGCTATCCCCATACCATGGATCTAAAGTGCTGATTAGAAGCAAGGATTCGTCTGCAATGGGCTCCTCCGCCACAGTTTCTGTGTCAGCACGCGGGAAGTCACACATTAACTCCGCAAAAACTAAAGATTTCTTAGACTTAGATTTTTCAGATTCCAAGTCGAACTCTTGCAGGATCACAATCCATTTGGAGTACTTGCCCCCTAGCAATTGCTTGGTCAAAATGTAGATCATAGAGTTGCAATCAGAAATTACTTTAGTTTTACGTAGTAAAATGTAGTGACGAAAACGTTGGACAGCTTGAACAGCTGCCAATGCCAATTTCTCCACATGTGAGTATCTTAGCTTAGTTGGATTTAAAGTTCGACTAAGGTAATATATCACATGTTCAGTACCGATTTCATCTTCCTGAACTAACACCATTCCAATGGTGGAATGGGAGGTGGCGAGATACAAGAAGTAGTCCTGGTTGTAGTTGGGAGGATGCAATAACGGTGCATGGGTCAACGCGTGTTTTAGTGCATCAAAATATTTCTGAGCTATCTATCCCAATAGAATGGAGTTTTCTGTTTTAACAACCGGGTAAAACCCTTTGTAACCTCGGTGTAGTTAGGAATGAATCGTCATAAAAAGTTTGCTTTCCCTTGCAAACTTTAGAGTTGGCGAAGACTCGAAGGAGGAGACAATTTGACAATAGTTTCAACCTTCGAGGGATCGACGCGAATGCCGGCTTTCGAAACAACAAACCCCAGCAACCGACCCATTTCTATACAGAAAACACACTTGTGTGGATTCAACCTAATCCAATAATGCCTACACCTCATAAAGATTGCTCGTAAATGGATGAGATGATCAGCTCGTTGTAATGAATGAGCAGGAAAATCATCGAGATAGGGTTGCACAATGTGCTTGATGTCATGAAACGCATAAGACATGGCCCTTTGAAAAGTTTCCCCGGCATTCTTGAGCCCAAAAGGTAATTTGCAATAAAAAAATGTCCCCCATGGACAAATGAAAGCCGTTTTTGGTTGATCAGTAGGTATAATATTGATTTGATTGTATCTTGGAAAAACCATCCATAAAGGAGAATATTTTGCTGCTGGCACAATCATCAATGATTTGATCGATATAGGGAGTTGGGTAATTGTCCTTTGGACAGGCTCGATTAATGTTCCTATAATCGATACATATTCTTATTGTCCCTTGCTTTCGTTAACAGGAACAATATTCTATACCCAATCCGTTAACGAAATCGAATAAGTGAAACCTGCTTTGAGTAATTTTTCAACTTCTGCTTTAATGGCAACAACTTTTCTTGGGTGAATCTGACGCAAACGTTGCCGGACGGGTTTAGCGTCCGGGTAAGTTTTGATTTCATGAACAACAATTGCGGGGTCAATTCCTGGCATTTCCTCATATGACCAGGCAAACACGTCGCATAATTCTTGAAATAGGGCCTTATATATTTGAATTTCATCTTCTGTACACGAGGCACCTATATGAATGTTTTCAAAAATTCCAGGCTTAACCGAAATGTAAATAGGAATAGTTCAAGAAATGTTTCCCAAATTTAACTCTGAATCAGGATTTTTCATTGGATTCTGAGGTTCCTTGACATATTCAGTCATAAAAATTGATGAAAAATCATTTTCAAAAGGATCATTCTCGGGTAAGAACAAAGATCTGTGATGGAGATCTTCCCATGGTAAATCATCGACACATAGGATTTCATGAATTTGCTCATCAGAGTGAACAAGTTTGGAAAACGTTGTTGAATTCAAGTTTGATGTGAAAAGTGATTCCTCATGGACCACATTCATTAAGTCAATTTTGGTTGAAGATGGGTCGGAAAACGACTGCACGGCCTGATACGCAATTTCATATGGACTCAAAGGCATAACATCACCAAATGAGTCTTTCTCAGATTCAGAAGGTATGATCCAAGGATCATCATAAACAATGGTGTCTGACGAAATCATATGAATGGTTGCAAAAGAGGACGATGCGTTGATCGGAGGAAAAGGAAAAGTTCCCAGTAAACCGACATCTTTAACTAGTCTTACTCCAACATCCTTATACGGGATAGTCGTTTTACCGACATGCTGAATGCTTTCAGAAGAGGCTGGGTCGGATGAAAAGTAAGCCAGCTGGTCTATTTTTATGATCTTTTCATTATGAGGAAACTTTATAACCCGAAAGACCGATGAAACGACAACTGTCATAGCGTAAGACCAACTACAACCCAAGAGAAGGTTGTAATCTAGAGGGGCATCAACCACCTCCACATCTAGATTAACAGTTTTTCCTTCAACCCCTATAGTTAAATCCTGTAGAATGCCAAAAGGATGAAACCCACGGCCATCAAAGGCCTTTAGAATCGCCGGGGATTGATTTAGTGAAGGAGAACCAAGCGATCTCCAACACTGTATCGACATAATACACGTTGAGGCTCCCTCATCAATATCAGTCCTATGAATAGGTCTGTTTTTTACTATCACTGGGATCTGGAAAGCCATTTGATGAGGTAAACGTGGTGTACTATTTTCTAGATCGAAAATTATAAGGTTCGAGTCCTGAACGTCAACAACTCCTATAGCCGACAAAAGTGATTTACGCTGTGCTGGACATGTTTGCAACACTTCAAAGCCGACATTGTTGAAGGTGAAACAACTAAATCTTCAACAATGTTATAGTTCTGAGCCGCTCTCGTATGTGGATTGAAAGCTGATTTTTGAAGTATACCCTTGGCGGGCGGTTTGATTACTAAATCTGGATTAGGTTTCTCGATCTGTAGTGGATCAAAACCGGGAGTTGAGGTTGATGGGTTAGAATGAGAAGATTCTGCTTCTTTACCATCAACAGGACTTTTACTACCATAATCATGCGATCAAGTCGCAATCCTAACATGGGACATCATTAGTATGGGTTCTTCATTAGCATTTGAGGTAGAACCTATCATCTTACTGTCTTGACTTGGAAAAGGATTGTTGAGTCTTGAAAATGTCATTCATTTGCATTATACTTTCACTATTATGTCCATTATATCACCTCCATTTCACCTCCATTTCACTACTATGTCACCACATTCATCCCACTTTCATTATTATTGGGCCACCTTTATGTTTTTCCAATATTTATTATTTCTAAGCCTTTTAAGTGAATTTGTGGTTAAACATTAGAAAATAATGTGCATATACTTATACCTAACAAATGGGTTGAGATTGTTGACATGTGTAGGTTGAAAGGAGGCTTCTAGAAGACCCTTATGTGGCACTCTAAGGCCAAATTCGAATTTGGTTGGAAAGAATCATGGGATCATGAGGATATGTGTCACATCTCCTAATTGTATTGTAACTCTAAAAAGACATGTGTCTTATCAGTTCCTATTTTGATTAGGACTCTAGAGGTAGAGGGAGAGATTCATGGACTATCATTAATGAGATGGCTCTCATCTTTTTGTATAAATAGGAGATCTCTCTCCTTTATTTGCTAGTCTTTCCTTTAGTCTTTTCTTAGTCCTTTTAGCTTGTTAGTCCCATGGCTTTTGAAAGCTTTTGTACTTTGTACTTTTGAAGAAATTGAATAAAGCTTTGATGTTCTCAACATGGAAGGAGATGTGAAGTAGATGTCATGGAGCATATTAGGATGTAAGTAGAGTAGATTTCATTTTGTAAATATTGCTTTGTAGAATGTAAGGTAGATTAGATTTTCATTCATGCAATTTTAATTTATGCAAGTGTGTTTAATTTTGCTTTGATTTCATAGGTGGTAGGGGGCCCCTGCCTTGTACAGATGTCTTTGTTGTATTTGCTTTATCTCTAATGGTATTTTCAGTTGTCATATTCATAAGTTGCTGCCTTTATTTCATTTTTCTAGCTTGATTTCTAAGTTTAGTTTCTCAAGTTGTATGCTAACATATTGATGGTCTCCTTATCATAAGTTGTTCATCTTTAAGAGATCAGAATATTAATAAATTACAGCTTGCTTTGAGTACTTTTTAGACTAATCTCTAACTACTTCTTAATCGTGTTTCACATAATCCCATATGTTGGAAGCAGAGAGTTAGGAAGAGTTGAATATTATAACTGGTCTTTAAAGTGGATTTTTCTTATTTTGATTACTTTTTAGACTTATTTCTAACTACTTCTTAATCGTGTTTCACATAATCCCATATGTTGGAAGCAGAGAGTTAAGAAGAGTTGAACATTATAACTGGTCTTTAAAGTAGTTTTTCTTATTTTTTTGCAGCAGCATGAGTAGTGACTAGTGCCATTAGAAAGTGGTTTTTATGCTTTGCTTTCAGTTTCATTTCAAGTTATTTCTTTCAAGCTCTTTCTTTGCAAGTTTAAAGTTTGATTACTTTTTAGACTTATTTCTAACTACTTCTTAATCGTGTTTCACATAGTACTATATGTTGGAAGCAGAGAGTTAGGAAGAGTTGAACATTATAACTGGTCTTTAAAGTGGTTTTTCTTACTTGTCACCTTAGAGCTTGATTACTTTTTGGACTTATTTCTAACTACTTCTTAATCGTGTTTCACATAGTACTATATGTTGGAAGCAGAGAGTTAGGAAGAGTTGAACATTATAACTTTAGAAGGTAGTTAGAAACCACCAGTTACACACACTCACTCATTTAGAAACCACCATACACACACAAATCACTCATTTGTTTATAAAACCATTACTATAAACAAAATAAACTATAAAACAACGAAGTAAGAAAGAGGTTAACTAAGCACATATAGTGCACCACACTTCATCAGTTTACGATACTCGGATTGATAATTTATGTAGAGCAATTTAAGACGTTAAATTGACTAGACATTTTGGCGCCGTTGCCGGGGAAGTGTAATTAGGAGACCTTATTTCTTACATCTGAAAAAAAATTTAATAATCCTTGAGTATGCTCTCCTCTTGCACTTTGTGTGATCTGGAGGATCAGAAAAAGGATTGTTAAGTAAAAAAAAAGACAAAATAATAATTCTTGAGTATGCTCTCCTCCTGCGCTCTGTGTGATCTGGAGGATCAGAAAAAGAATTGTTAAAAGAAAAAATAGGAGACAAAATAAACTTCAAACATTTCAATTGATTCAAAAAAAATAAAAATAAATAAATAAATAAATGAAAAAAAAATGAAACTCAACTGCTTGTCCAAAATTGTCTGGTTATGCTTTGTAGTGGTCTTCAAAACACTTTATCCTGTTCAAATAAAGTTTTGCAACTTAGCTGCAGAAACTGCCCTGATTCCGCAGCTATCTGACAATTCCGCAACTAGCTGACAATTCCGCAGCTGTTTCAAGGTTTAGCAGGTTACAGGCATCTAATGAAAAAACCAACCACATGGGCATCTCCAGAATTGTCCCGACATGGATCCTATCCTAGTCACCCATCTCAGATCGGTGAAAAATCAGCCTAGGACCTCAGTCAAAGTCTTGTTTTTAGCATGTTTTTCTTGAAGTATTTGCTGCCTGAAATTGAAAATCATTAATCATTTTTTATAAAATTTTACAATTTCAGAGAAGAAAAAAAAAAGAGAGAAAAACAATCTATGGCTATCTCCATTCTTAGTTTTCACTGTGGCTTCAATAAAAAATATATATATATATATATATGCCTCCCTGTTCAAGCTTTAACCTGTTGATTCCTATAGGAGGCATCCATCATTTAGTGGCAGATTTTTGAGTTGATTTCACCTTTGGATAGCTACATTATCGATTAGAAACAGAGGGTCGAATTCTTGAAGGTAGCCTCTGGTGATCCATTAAATTATTAAGGGCAGAGTAGTCATTTTTCTCCAAGGGCGAGAGCATGTAATCTGATTACATTTGCTGGCAAAAGAACAAATTTGTTAGCTGAATTTTATGTTATTTCAGGGGTCAAATCCTCTTACTATTGGAGCCAATTTCCTCTGCTATTATATCCATCAGATTACAGGTCTACTTCATGGGATGAGCTCAACATTCACCATAATTATTTGGAGATTGATCTGAGTTAGAATGAATCAATAAGATCAATTGCTGCCACTTAGATTTCTGCCACCTACAAAACCTGTGATATAAACAACCTGAGTGCAAGTTCAACAAAATTCTTAAGTTGATTAAAAACAATCACTACAGCAATTGTTTGGAAACATTTCAGATAACCTGTGACCATCAGTTGCCCCAATTCTTCAACTCTGCCCCTCTGTCTAAAGATCACAAGCCTAACAGGGTTGATGAACGGGAGCGTATTGAGCAAGCCGGGGGCAATGTTATGTGGGTGATTCTTGTAATTGTTGAACCTGTCTAACACCTGCAAAACAATAAATCAAGGCAAAAAGCCGAATGCAACAAATTCATAAAGTGCAGAACAGAAAAAATTGATAACTCAGAAAACGTAAACAGCAGAAAAACGTCAAACTTTACATGCTCGATTTGCCCAAATGGTAGTGAATTTCAAAAAACTAAAACATGGGTTTTTTTTGCCAGGTGGGTTAATTAGATAACCCAGAAACCGTTTGAGAAAATTTGTGGCGGTCTGGGAGAAATCTTCGGTTCTTTGGAGCCTCTTTTTTGCCGCCGCGTGAAAAAATTGAGTTATTAACTGACAGTTTGATGTATTCCGCGTGCCTGAAGAAGGATAACGCCAATTTGATTATGTGCTGGACTCTTTGCCACCTCTACCACGTCCTCTGCCCATATGCCACCCGTTGCAATTCATTAAAACCAGCAGTGATCCAAGTGAAGACGGCTCTGTTACGTAAGCCAATTACATACGGCTCTTCACAGCCGCATAACTCCCGCTGCAAACTACAATTCATCTTCACATTCTTCCCTTATATTTCGTTGCTGCGAAGTGCACGCTTTTCTTCTTGTTCTTCATCGTTTCTGCGAGATTCGAGCGCGTGACTCCAGTCATAGGCGGGGGAAGCACTTCAGAGCACAGCACAGTACTAATCACAAGTGACCGTCCTGGAGTGATTAAAGGAACTCGCTTTTCTACCAGCAACTGTTATGGCAAGTGTTTCAATATCATAAACATTTCTCCATGTTATGGATTTGGTAGAATTGCTAGGACTTGGATGACACTCTTGAGGGTGAGGTTCATAAAAAAGCATTCACAATTCTTTCTTGCCAAATTTAAAGTTTCGCAAATATTTATACACAGATGGGGACTCGAAGAAGACCGTTTCTGGACCTAAATCAACCTCCCAGTGAAAAAGAAGATTCTGAAGTGTTCCATGCATTTCATTCACTCCACATTTTTTTTTTCTTCTCTTCCATGCACACAGCCACTCTATTTCACAATACTTTCTACACTCTGCACTTTCCGCAACCAATACAGTGTTTCCGCAGCCAATCCCAGATTCCGCAGCTATTTTGTTAAACTCTAGGTTGCAGGTGTCATCAAGCAAAACAAGTCACATGGGTAGCTAAGGAAATGTTAGTACATGGATGGTGTCCTATTCATTCGATCAAATTTGATGAAAAAGACCCCGGTCAAAGGGAAGTCAAATTGGGTGTTATCACAAAGTCGCCACACTAAGTCGCTGCATGTCAAGAAAAAAATAATAATTTTGAATCAATGAAATGAACAAGTTATTTTCTCACTTTTCTGAAGGTATTGATTAATTTTGGACTGATAATGAAAGATGAATGGCTAACTTTGTATCCAAGATTTTTAGCTACAGAACTGTGCACATTCCGCAGCTAAAGTCCAATTCCGCAGCTATTTTCTGATTCCGCAGCCAAAAAAACCTCATTGTTCAAATCAGCTTATCTTTTTCATACAAAATCAGATTTTGATGATTTAAGTACCATTGGAAAGATCTCAACAAGATCTATACAATGAGAAATATATCATTAGAGTTTGAAATAACAAATAATGAAATAAATTGCTGAAAAGAAGCAACATCAACTTGAGGCACTAATTCCAAAGCAGGTATAAATTCTTTTGATTTTTCCTTTGAGAACTTGTTTCATTAATACAAATTCTTAGTTTTGTGTGTAAATATCATAACTAGAGAGATTGATCACCTCTCTCCTTTGATAATCTTACATTCCATTGCAAAAGAAGTATTAGTTTTTTTTGCAGGTTCCAGGAGGAAGGACAAATGACTACAAGAGAATGGTGTCTCTCTAAGAGACCAATTTGTTTCATAAGAGGATGATCAGCAACAAAGAGGAAATATGCTGATGAAAAATCAGATCCAAACACTTGAAAAACCTTCAGATACTATTGTCTCCATCACATCCATCCATCACATCCATACTTCATAATAAACCATTCACCTCATTTTCCTCCATATTTTCCATTTACATTCACATACATTTTCCATCTCTTTTTGTCCATTCATAACCCACAAATAAAAGCAAGAGGCTCATTCATATGCTTATTGCCCATTGTCATTTCTACTCTCCATTGCCATCTTCCATTTTCACCTTCCATTCCTTGTCATTTTCATTCTGCAAATAAGCCCTGCTTCAATGCAAATTATTGAGTCCATAGTCCTTTGAGTCTAAGTTCTTTGTAAAAACACCTTGAGGCTTGCATGCCTTAATGGAAAGTCCTCATGCTGACAAACAATGAGAATACATTAATGTCCCTTGTTCGTTAGATCTTCTAGGTGACTCGACATCAGCAAATTCATTCGTACCTAGCAAGATGTGTTTGGGCATCTTGACTCTCATTGTCATCAATGGTGAGAGTTCTCGTGTTGACTAGTGGCATCCATTAATGGCCACTAAGCCAACAATTTCCTACTATGTTCGACATTAGAACATCTTTTCACATAGTAGGAATTGTGCCAATGAGTTTTGAAGACATGAAGACTATTATTTTCAGCATTTTGGAGCAAATTCAGCAAGTTTTAGTAGAAGCAATAAAAAATCATCTTATCTCTCTATCCATGACTCCTCTTGATCAGCCACTTGAAGAAGAAAATGATCAGAAGTTTTCAGCCACCACACATACAACTCATCCATTCCAAAGGGTAAGTGAAGGTACAAAATTTTCTAACTTTTAACCACAGAATTCCATAAAAAGCTAGAATGATAATTGTTGGAAAAACATTTCTCTTCCTCATTTCATAAAATTGCCAATACCATCAGTTGGGGGGGAATACATTCATATTCATATCTTGCCATGTCCATATCATATTCAAGAGCTCACATACTTCCAACATATATTAAATATTACATTGCTATTATGAGCATACAATGGCTTTTGAAAAAGTGCTTAAAGGATAAATTGGATACAAACAAAATCATGGTTGTCACACAAGAACCAACCATCATGCAATCCAATAAAGATATACTTTGCAACAATAATCAAAATATCATTATGCAAAGTTCAAAGATCAAAATAGAAGGCAACAATAAAAAAAAAAAATGGTTGTAACACAAGAACCAACCATGTTGCAATTCAAGTGAAACACTTTGCAGAAATATGAAGTTATCAAATGATATCATGCAAAGTTAAGCCAAAGCTCAAGGATCAAAAGAGTTAATGTAATATATATTGCATGAGGACATGCACTAGCTTCAGTTGGGGGGTATGTTGAGTCTTGAAAATGTCATTCATTTGCATTATACTTTCACTATTATGTCCATTATATCACCTCCATTTCACCTCCATTTCACTACTATGTCACCACATTCATCCCACTTTCATTATTATTGGGCCACCTTTATGTTTTTCCAATATTTATTATTTCTAAGCCTTTTAAGTGAATTTGTGGTTAAACATTAGAAAATAATATGCATATGCTTATACCTAACAAATGGGTTGAGATTGTTGACATGTGTAGGTTGAAAGGAGGCTTCTAGAAGACCCTTATGTGGCACTCTAAGGCCAAATTCGAATTTGGTTGGAAAGAATCATGGGATCATGAGGATATGTGTCACATCTCCTAATTGTATTGTAACTCTAAAAAGACATGTGTCTTATTAGTTCCTATTTTGATTAGGACTCTAGAGGTAGAGGGAGAGATTCATGGAATATCATTAATGAGATGGCTCTCATCTTTTTGTATAAATAGGAGATCTCTCTCCTTCATTTGCTAGTCTTTCCTTTAGTCTTTTCTTAGTCCTTTTAACTTGTTAGTCCCATGGCTTTTGAAAGCTTTTGTACTTTGTACTTTTGAAGAAATTGAATAAAGATTTGATGTTCTCAACATGGAAGGAGATGTGAAGTATATGTCATGGAGCATATTAGGATGTAAGTAGAGTAGATTTCATTTTGTAAATATTTCTTTGTAGAATGTAAGGTAGATTAGATTTTCATTCATGCAATTTTAATTTATGCAAGTGTGTTTAATTTTGCTTTGATTTCATAGGTGGTAGGGGGCCCCTGCCTTGTACATATGTCTTTGTTGTATTTGCTTTATCTCTAATGGTATTTTCAGTTGTCATATTCATAAGTTGCTGCCTTTATTTTATTTTTCTAGCTTGATTTCTAAGTTTAGTTTCTCAAGTTGTATGCTAACATATTGATGGTCTCCTTATCATAAGTTGTTCATCTTTAAGAGATCATAATATTAATAATTACAGCTTGCTTTGAGTACTTTTTAGACTAATCTCTAACTACTTCTTAATCGTGTTTCACATAATCCCATATGTTGGAAGCAGAGAGTTAGGAAGAGTTGAACATTATAACTGGTCTTTAAAGTGGTTTTTTCTTATTTTGATTACTTTTTAGATTTATTTCTAACTACTTCTTAATCGTGTTTCACATAATCCCATATGTTGGAAGCAGAGAGTTAAGAAGAGTTGAACATTATAACTGGTCTTTAAAGTAGTTTTTCTTTTTTTTTTGCAGCAGCATGAGTAGTGACTAGTGCCATTAGAAAGTGGTTTTTATGCTTTGCTTTCAGTTTCATTTCAAGTTATTTCTTTCAAGCTCTTTCTTTGCAAGTTTAAAGTTTGATTACTTTTTAGACTTATTTCTAACTACTTCTTAATCGTGTTTCACATAGTACTATATGTTGGAAGCAGAGAGTTAGGAAGAGTTGAACATTATAACTGGTCTTAATGTGGTTTTTCTTACTTGTCACCTTAGATCTTGATTACTTTTTGGACTTATTTCTAACTACTTCTTAATCGTGTTTCACATAGTACTATATGTTGGAAGCAGAGAGTTAGGAAGAGTTGAACATTATAACTTTAGAAGGTAGTTAGAAACCACCAGTTACACACACTCACTCATTTAGAAACCACCATACACACACAAATCACTCATTTGTTTATAAAACCATTACTGTAAACAAAATAAACTATAAAACAACGAAGTAAGAAAGAGGTTAACTAAGCACATATAGTGCACCACACTTCATCAGTTTACGATACCCGGATTGATAATTTATGTAGAGCAATTTAAGACGTTAAATTGACTAGACAAGGATCCTTCAAAACAGCGGGCGTTTGGGAACCCTTGACAATCTTCGCAACCTCTGCACGATGAGGGCAGTCTGTTGTAAAATGCTCTTTGTCACAAATGAGACAAGGATAACGAGGTTTACGTTTCTCATCATTTGATTCCGCTTTTTCTGGTTTCTCTTTTGAATTTTTATCTGTTTTATTTTTCTTCTTCTCTTTCTTCTTACCACCGGATTTTGATTTGGCTGTAGATGACTCTACAACGTGAATATCAGCGGAAATCTCCACGGAAGAATCTCCTGTCGGGGAATCTGGCAAGGTTATGATAGGAGAAGAATTCTTGGAAGACTTATTCTTACTTTTGGTATTAACCGTACCAATCATACTGTCAGCGGCATGAGACCCTGAAGGAGCTGCAGCGATTTGATTTTGCTTAGGAAGATCGGGGATTTTCTCGTGTAACGTACCTGACTGAGTATAAAATAAGTCAAGGTACTGCGCTTGAGCAATTACTTGCTCCTCAGTAATGACTCCGGCTTTAGCTACATCCTCAGTGATCTTTGGCAATAAAGATTTTACAAACCATTCAGCTAAGATCTGATCCGGAATAAAAACCTTCACTAAATGACGTCGACGTCTCCATTCATGAATATGATCCGAAATGTAAGTGGACGTCGACTGCTTTAATGAAGTTAGTAATTCCGTGCCATTTTCATATATGATTGGCAACTGAAAATGAGTTAAAAATGAGGTAGCTAACTGAATAAAGTTATAAAAAGTGGCTCGCGGTAACTCAATGTACCACTTGACTGCAAGACCAATTAGAGTGCACTGGAAAAGCCTTAAATGGATTGAATCATCTGAAATGGAATTAGACACACACCAGAGGTGATAAGTCATCACATGGTTCGACGGATCCTCTCCTGATTTGTCTTCAAACTTAGGAATATCACCAGGAAACTTATTCAGCATTGGCGGCCAAAATGGAAGATAGTTAATGGGATCGTTCGTTAGGCGCGACAAGTCAGGCAAGTCCAAAGTTGCGATAAACGGTAACTGATGATTAGGGTCCCTAAAACTCTGGGTCATGAGACCAGCCCCAGGAGGAGGATATCCAGGATAACTAGGAATTGGAATTGCATTTGGGATATTGTATCCTCCCGGAAAACGAGGATTAACCGGACCGTACTGGGGTTGTTGAGGTTGTTGATATCTATACCCAGGGTACGGTTGATACTGATAGACTGGCTGCTGCACAGCAGAACCGAATTGGTACTGTCCCTGGTACGGTTGATAAGTAAATTGTGGTTGACTTGTGACAACCGTACTTGAACCAGGTTGTCCTACAGGCATCTGAACAGAAGTTTGAATTGTGGATCCAGACTGAGGTAAAGATGTCTGAGGAGTTGATACATGAACAGTAGAATTCAGAGTTGTCGATACTCCAGAAGTAGGTGGGGTAGATTGAACAGATGTTGCAGCAGTTGCAGTAGCCGTTTGAGGCAGAGTACGAGGCGTGCTAGGCCCAGGCTGAGAAACTACCGAAGGTACAGAAGTTTGAATAGTAGACTGGACAGGTTGCTGGGGTGAACCAGAAACTAAGGGTTGTCTAGTTTGAGATGACAAATGTACATTCGGTTGTAAGACCTGTTGAGTTTGCGATGGATCCCACACTAAGTTCATTCCGGGGTACAGACCCATAACAGGTTGAGAATATTGAGGACTATAACCGGGTTGAGGGTAGGGTTGATAATTCAAAGGTACATTTCCCGTTCCTTGAACATATGATTGGCCGGAGGGTGGTTGGAAACCTTGGTTCGGTACTAACCTTGGGGTTGATACCCTTGAGGCATGTACTGATACTGGGGTTGACCTTGAGGTACATATTGAGTCTGGGGTTGACCTTAAGGAACATACTATCCCGTAGGTATGTACTGTCCTTAAGGTTTCCGCCGAGGCACAAATTGAGTACCTTGAGGTTGCCCCCCAGGCGATAATTGAGGATTTTGAGGCTGCCCCCCAAGCAGTAACTGGCCACCTTGAGGTTGCAGATTAGGAATAGTACATGACATCATGAGAATATCTTCTACACTCAACGGCTTAGTACCATTGTTTCCAGTTAATAACCTTTGTTCAATGGGTTGAGGAGATGCTCCCGCAAAAGTACCAGAAAGTGACTAATACCAAGAGGGAACAGAAGGACCGCCGTACAAAAATTATTCTGGTGATTGAGAAAACATGGACGACTGTCTTGACATATTTAACGGAGGATAGTAACCTCTAGGTGTTGGGTGATAAGGAATACGAGGTGGTGAAAAACTTAGCTTCGGGTTTTCCAAAAAATTAGTCAATGAAAGATACCAAGCACTACTCCTAGGTGGACTGTAAAAAATTGATTCACACTCCCTAAGTTCAATAACAGGTTGATTTTCAGGGATAGGAATGCCTACTTCTTCTTCCGGAGTAGCAAGTTCTTCAATAGCTATAAGTCCAGAAGGAAGATTTTGGGTAATTATTCTTTTTACCCTGGGTGAACCAGGACCACTAGAAGTTGGAGAGGTAAGCCCCGATGTTGGAGTAGCAGCAAATTCACTTTCAGGTTCAAATATTTCAGGTTCCTCACCTATATCACTAGTAGATGAAAAGCTACCAGTAATTTCGGAAACAGACACTGATTGTGGATTATAATCTGCTACTAAAGCTTGAAAATCAGGATGTACCACCAAAGAAGATTCTCCTTCTTCAGGTGACCCAACTCTACTGTCTCTAGGAGTTACGAGGGCTCTTAACCCTTCAGGCTGGCTCGGTGAAAACTCAGGAGGTTGGCCTCGAAGTCTACGGGACTTCCTTAGTAATTCAGCCACGATTAAAATTTTTTAACTACTTCACATGAAAACAAAGTAAAATCTCAATCAAAACCACCTAAATCCTCTAAAGAACCAAACAAATTTGAATCACACGCCTAAAGAATCTAGGAGATCAAACCATACACAAACAATAACTTTCCGTACTGAAAACACTAGTTGGTGATGAAGCCCAACGTCGCAGAGTTCAATACAGAAATGGCGGTTGGAACAGTTACCCCGACAACCTGCTTAATGAATAGACTGGCACAAGTTCCTCCACTAAACCGTCTCGAGTGAAGAGAACCCCCCAGAAAATCCAAGTGAGTCTAGCCGATGTCTGCTCCAGGTACAGTGGGATCTTCCCACCACTATCACCTTAGGAAGAATCCTATAGAATATGGTCACTAAGGTTACCAACGGAAACAAATATACCTGGGGGAACAGTCTACGATCCGATACGCACGCAAGGGTAGAGTAACAAGCTCAATCCATTTGAAGGCTCCTTGACATAATCCAAGGTTTACCAACAAGTGACCCCAGGCTCCTCGACAATGGTTAATCCGAGGTTTACCGTTTTTAATACGTGAATATCTGGCGTCGTTCCCAATGAGGAAGGATTTATTCCCACACCGGTTCGGACACGATCTTATGCTTCTCCTTTAAGAGGAGCTTTCCCAGAGCATAAATGCAACAATTGGATTTCTCTCCTACCGTTCGGACACGATCTCGTGCTTCTCCTTTAAGAGGAGCTTTCCCAGAGCATAAATGCAACAATTGGATTTCTCTCCTACCGCAAGATACAACTACTTGTTTGTTTTACTGTCTTGGAGAGTTAATTACTCCTTACTCCAAGACACTAGCCTAAGCTATGTTGGTGTATCAGAGCCCTAGAAACAAAAAGATTACTAGATAGATTTTACTTTAAGCATTATTTTTATTGATTTTTGTTTAAGTCAAGAGGTGTGGAGATGAAACTCGTAGTGTGAAGACTCGACTCGAAATCACTAAAAAATGCACTTAAGATGATTAAGCAATCTTTTCCCTTCAACGAACTTCTAGCTAGGAAAGAGTTTGAGAATGCAAATACTTGTAAACACAAATCTTTATTAACAAACAAATTAAAAGAAGAGCTTTTTGTCATTTCCAATGCACTCAAAACGAGACAACTAGTCATTTTCACAAAAATTTCCTTTTTCTTTCAAAACACTCAAATACTACAAAAACAAACTTTTTCCAAAGAGATTTTTTATTTTATTTTTTATAAAACACTCAAAACTATGGAACTAACTAATTTTGAGATCTATAAACTATAAAAAACTATTTGAAGTCAAAGCTTACAAGATGTCTTTTTCAAGGATGTTTTACTTAGCTATAAGCAAACTAAAGACTAATTTGTCCAGAATCACAAATCAGTCAAAAAACAACCAAATTTTGTTTTCTTTTCTAAAAATGAAATCCAAACTTTTAACACAAGCCTTTTCGAAGTTTCATAAAGAGAAAACACAAGGTGGATTCCTCAACAAAGGTAGATTTTGCAAATGGTCAGACTCATAAGAAGGCCAGTAAAAACCAAGGTGATCTGAGGCTTCTACAGCTTCTAAGCCCAGAGCTACTACAAGACCAAAATGAAAACCAAACCCAACAATCAAAACTTCTAGAAATTTCACCTAAAACCCTAACACCAATGGAATTAACCTAAGAAAAGCTTCTGACAAGTTATATGCAGGTCTGGGCAGGGGATAATAACATCTAAACAAAAACTAAGCTGACTAACAGAGAAAATCTTAGGTTTTCCAAAATTTTGACAGGGTCCACAGGCCCACAGTTAACGTAGGTGCAGTACCGCTTTGTGCTAAAAGCAAAAGTACAGATAGGCCCGCACTGTGTCCCAAGCCGAGGGTGCGGTCCTCTCCCAAATTTATGAAAAACAAAAAATAATCCTAGATCTACTAAATCTACCTGATTCCACACACAACAAGCCAAAAACAGAAACAAAAACACAGTTTCTCAGGTCAAAGTAAAAACAAGGAAAAAATCAAGTCCCCAGCGGAGTCGCCTTTTTGTCACACGGAATGAGTCGATCTTGCGGACAAGAAAGACCTTCCTAGAATCTATCGATATCTAGTGACAAGCAAGCCAATAAAAAACTATATTTCTCTAAATATGCAATTATAAACAAAGGCAAACAAGTGTTTTAGGCCTACCTTGGGTCTAATGCAAGTTTGTGGAGCCTCGCTACTTTGATCCAAACGAGCTCCCTTGTTGCGAATATGCAAACACAAACAAGCAAACAAATTAAATAGCACCTGAAAAGCCAATATCATAAAGCATACTTAACATGATGATCAAGGAATTCATGAAACAAATGACATAAGACAATTTGTTGAGAAAAATGATTCTGATTGTATTAATTCAAATAAAAAAAGAACTTTACAACCTGTGCCTTGATGCTGTACAAGCTCCTCCCAGGGTCCAAGAAGAAGTCTCCTCTACTTTGACAAGTTTCAATCTCTTCCCAATGAAGCCAAAAAGGTATGTGATCTCTCCTCTCAAGCTTAACTAGGAAGTCTCAATTCCACCAGCATTTACCCTAAAAAATGTTCAGCTTCTAACCTCTCTAGCAACCAGCCCAATGCCTTAATTTATAGTGCAATGGAGAGAAGTTACTAGGTCCTCCTTCAAAGGGATAAAGCCCTCCTTCAAAGGGATAGCTCCTCTCATCAAGGGATTAGCTCCTTCTCTTTTGGGATGCATGAACCACCTAAGAGCGACCAATCCATGTCAAAATCCCTTCTAGAATCATTTAGAATTAACCCAAAGTGAGTTTTTTAGAATAAACTTGCACCTTTTTGACTTTCACAGGGGTCCGCACCCACTCCTTTAGGGACAGAGTGGGCAGGTCCGCAGTTTTTGTGAACAGGGGGTGCGGGACTGCAGGCAATAGTGAGAGAAAGTGCGGAACCATAGCTTTGTTGATATTCAATGTCTTTCTCTCATTTTCAAAGCTTGACTTGAATAGATGAGGTCTGAGACTTTCTTAGGAGGACAATACAAGTGATGATAGACCCATACTGACTGCAAATAGTCATGGTGACGATATTTTTGTGTAACACATACATTCAATTTCACTCTTTGGAATCAAATGAATAGCATGATCATCATCATGAATAGGTGGGAGGCCTTTGGGAGTCTCAAACACCTTGGAAAGATTGTCCAAACGTTTTGGAGATATGGAGAAATAGCAATGTGGGAATCTATAGTGAACATAATTTTACAACTACGCCCCGTTGTTCTTTCTTTAGAAGCTTTGTGATGCTATTAGAGCTAATTATATTCCCTGGTTTGCCTGCGATACCCCTTAATTCAATTTCGTTTCCTTCCCAAAAAAATTTCAAGAAAAGCTCTTGAAAATTAAAAGCTATTGTACCCAAAGATTGTAGCCATTGGACTCCTAGTACAACATCTGCACTACCCATTGGAATGGAAAGCATTGGACTATTAAAGACATATTCTCCCATGGATAGCTTGATATTATGGCACTTTCCAAAGAAATTTATGGTTCCTCCATTTGCAACCATTAATTGACACTCTGGTGTTGGATATAGGAAGTAATTCAATTCCTTGGCTATCTTACAATGAATAAAATTATGGGTACTACCCGACTCAATCAACACTATTACCTTTTTCTTCTTGATATGCCATTCTATCTTGAGAGTTTGAGGAGTGGTAATTCCTGTCAATGCATTACAAGATATGGTAAGATTCATTTCTTCTTTCTCTGGGATTGGTTCTTGGTGTATATCCTCTTCTTTTGACGTTTCTTGTTCCTTTTCTTGCTCCTCTTCCCTATCTATGTAAATTAATTTCTTCTCAGCACACTTATGACCTTTAGTTTATTTCTATCACAATAGTAACAAAGCCCTTTTTACCATAAAAATTGATTCGGTTCTAAATATAAAGATGCAATACGTACCTTTTGTAACATTTGCACATCATGTAGATCAAAATATTTCTCCATCTATAGTATCCATGTTATGGGATCCTTTCCATCAAACTTCCTCATATCGATCTTTGGAATATGGCAGGTCTTCAATCCAATGTTAGATTCTATGAAATCATGATTAACATTTATTTTTTTCTTATCATGAGTTTCCTCTACTACCTTTTCGTCATTAGGAGGCCTTTCTTGTAGCAACTTTGTCCCACCTTCCTTCAAACCTTCCATGTCTTTCTTCAAATCTTCCATGCCTTTATTCAAATCCGATTCCATAACATCTATATTAGCTTCCATGTCACATATAAAACTATTTATCTTAGCTTTGATTGCATTCTTCAAATCATCCATCCAATTTTTCTTACTAGGAGTTTCTATTTTCTTGATTCGAGTCATTATTTTTCTTTCTTTTAGGAGCTCGCTATTTAAACGACTTTAACTTTGTAATTTTAGATCTTCAAGTTCTGCAATTTCTTCTTGTGGTAGCCCTCTGAGCCCTCTTTCTAACCCCACTAGTCTGATCAATATTAGATTCTTCAATAAAGAGTTATGCCAAATCTCCTACAATGACCTGATTATAGACTGGTTCAGTAGAGTGAACTTGTACGACCTGCCACGTGTCACTGTTTCGACCTTCGGACCTGAAATCGAGATACAGAAAACTAAAGTCCGTCCTCTTTCTGTAACTTCCTACAAAATTTCAATCCGATGCTCATAGAGAAAGTAATGAAGATTTTACCAAGGTCTCCTGTTTGGGATGTAATTCGGGAGCCTGCAAAAACCCTAACTTCCTTAGATCATATCTTCGAATAGATAGCGAAACAAGATTTGAAATTCAAGCTCGAGCTTTATCAATATTTCTTCTCAAAATAATTTTAATTTTTGAGTCTGAACCTTAGTAGAAAAATAATTATAGTGAAAATTTCACGATGACCTGTTTGTGATGGAATTCTAGAGCTTGCAAAAACCCTAAATTACATAGATCATATCTTCGAAAATATAACGATACAATATCTGAAATTTGGACCCAAGATTCAGAATGATTTCAGCTAAAATGGGTTTTTCTTTTAGCTTTTGAAACTTCGTAGAGAAAAATATATAGCAAAAATTCCATGATGACCTGTTTAGAGCAGCGAAACACTAGAATCCAAAGCTTTGATACGAAATGTTATGAAACCAGCTCACAAAAAGATAGAAAAAATATATCAATGCCTTAAAAATCAGCCTCTCTGAGGGGGAAACCTCCTTTACATTAGACAAATGAACAATTCTTGGATGATACAAATGATAAGAACTCCTTTCTATATATAGGAGTCTAAGAGGTCCCAATACAATCCGAGCCTACATAACAATAATATTGTAAGTCCACAATAATAACAATAGTGGGCTTCTATGGGGCATAATAATAACAACATGGAGACTATATGGGCACAATAATACAATAAGGGGGTTTCACTAATAACAATAAGGGGTTACACTAGTAGTATAGGGACCTAACACCAATTATATTAGGAAGCATGCCCATGTCAACTAAGTTAAATATATTTCCATTGGATTCCCATGATATGCTAATTTTCATGGATTATATGGAAATCCATAAGACAAAAAATTATTGCTACAATAATTCAATTGAATGTCTCAATGACAAAGGGAAGAAAATGACATTGCAAGAAAAAATGAAAAAATTGATTGTTATTGAAATAACAACACTGTAATTGAAGAGGTGTAGCTGGAAGGAATGCAAGCTATTCACTATCCAAGTGACCAACAACTCTGAAAGTAACAACCACATCTAGGAAGAACATTCAATCTTCAGACAATTCACATATGTGTTCTTTGGGGAAATCACAGGACTACTGCCAACAAGCGAAATTTACTTCTCAATTGATTTAATCATGGGAATAATACCAGTAACAAAGACCCCATATTGCACGAGTATGCCTAAGATCATTGAATTGGAATTATAGTTGAAAGAGATGTTAAAAAATGGATACATTCAACCCAATGTTTCATCCCGGGGAGTCCAAATGTTGTTTTTGAGAAAGAAGGGTGCCAAGTTTTAATTGTGTATAGACTATTGACAACTAAACAAGGCTATAATGAAGAATAAATACCTGCTTCCTAGAATTTATGTTTTATTCGATCAACTAAGAGGGGAATATATATTAAGGTATGGATACCATTAGGTTAAGATCAAAGATGAAGAAAATCACAAAATTTCCTTCAGGACTATATATGGCCACTATGAATTTGTAGTAGTGTCATTTGGGCCTATGAATGCCCCAACCACCTTCATGTGCTTGATGAACAATGTCCTCAAAACTTATTTTGATAAATTTGTATTGGTTTTTGTAGATGATATCCTGGGATATTAAAAACCTAAAGAAGAGCATGAATACCAATTGAGAGTAGTATTACAATTACCGAGGGAGCATAAGCTATATGCAAAACTTAACAAGTGTGAATTTTTCAAAACCCAGGTTCACTAGTTGGGCATGTTATTTCTAAAGAAGGAGTGGTTGTAGACTCAAAAAAGATCAAAGCTATAATGGAGTGGCCCACTTGTCAGAATGCTAGAAAGGTCAGATCTTTCATGGGTCTAGCTAGAAATTATAGAAGGTTCATTTGAGACTTCTCAAAGATTAGGCATCCAACCACCACTTTACAGAGAAAACGAGTAAAACTTTAGTGGAAACATAAATGTACAACCAGTTTTGAACAACTAAAGAAATTACTCACTCATGCACCTATTTTAGGAATAATAGATCCAAAGAAGGACTTTGTGTTCTACATAGATGCTTGCGAGGAAGGACTTAGTGGAGTCCTAATGCAAGAAGGATATGTGTCTGCTATGAATCAAGAAAGTTGAATGAACATGAGAAGGATTATGTCACCCATGATTTAGAGCTTGCAGTAAATAGCGCACGGTTTAAAAATGTAGAGGAATTATCTGTTGGGAAGAAACTTTATACTGATGGCAGACCACAAGGGATTGAGTTATATGTTTGATCAGCCTCAGTTGAATGCTAGACAAGCCAGATGGTTGGCTTTGATTTTGAGATAAAGAACATCAAGGGAAAATAAAATAAGGTAGCATATGCACTCGGTAGGAGTCTAGAAGAGGCTCACTTGGTAGCCCTAAGTACTTGCGTAGTTAACATCGAGGAAAGGATTAAAGAGGCATTGACTCATGATGAATACTACCAACAAGAAAAGAAATGTTGGAAGAAGAAGCCAAAGGGATCCAAGAGAAAGAATTACCAACTCATTGATGATGACATGTTGTTGTTCAAGAACATAAAATATGTGCCCGATGTAGCTGATTTAAGGAAGCTTGTCATGGATGAAGTTAATAAAAGGCCTTACTTAGGTCATCCTAGTTACCAAAAGATTATGAAAATCATAAACAAAAAATATTGTTGGCTGATATTGAAGAATGATATCACTGAATACATGTCCAAGTGTCTCGAATGTCAATAAGTAAGGTAGATTGTATGCATCCAACATGATTATTGCATCTAATCCCAATCCCTGAGTGGAAGTGGGAAATCATATATATGGACTTCATTGTAGGATTTCCAAAGATGGCTAAATAACATGATGCCATTATAGTGGTGGTGAACAAGCTGAGTCAGAAAACTCACTTCATATCTATCAAATCCACTCGCAAAGCTATCAACATAGTTCAAAAAATTCATGGAGGAGATATTTAGGCCGCACGATGTTCCTAAGAAGATTATATCAAATCAAGATGATAAGTTTAATTCTAATTTTTTGAAGACTTTGTTGCTAGTTTTGGAACCTAGCTGGATTTTAGTACTACTTATCATCCTTAGTAAAATGATCAGATAGAGAGAGTGAATAGAAATTTGGAGTACATGCTTAGAATTTATGCCATGCATCAACCAAAGAAATGGGAAGATTTCTTACCATTGATGGAGTTTTCATACAATAATGGATAGTAACAGTCACTGGGGATTAGCCCTTTTGAGGTATTGTATGGCCATAAATGAAACACTCCTATCAGTTGGGATGACCAAGTAAATAGAATAGGTCTTAGAATAAATATGATAAAGGAAATGAAGCAGGAAGTGGTCAATATCAGGCAGAAATTAAAGGCAACCCAAGATATGAAAAATATTTATGCAAACCAACAAAGGATACACAAGGAATTCCAAGTAGGAGAGTATGTGTATCTCTTCATCAGACCAAGGAAGAGCTCATTGAAAGTGGGGTCTTGTGCCATGTTAGCACCTAGATTTTGTGGGCCATTTTATACCTTATGAAGAGTGGGGCTAGTATCCTATAAATTGGCCTTGCCACCCATGGTAAATTGTGTGTGTTCATATGTAGAACATCGAGGATGATGTTCCTCTAAGGGGGTGGGGTTTGTAACAAGCCCTTTTGATGCCCCTATTGTAAATATTATTCTATGAACTGTTTAAGTAATTAATGTAAATTGATGTAAATTATAAGATGATGACTAGACTAAGAGTGGAAACAGATTTAAAGTCTGTGGAGATGGTGTTGCTTGGGGAAATATCCAAACTTTGAATGATGCAATTAATTTTCCACCATATCCGTGTTGAATTAAAGAGAAAATACACATAAATTTAAAACTGCGTATGGGTGGCTGAATGAAAGGACAAACTATCCTACTTGCTTGAGGATGGTGGATATGGTCAACACGCAATCCTAAAATGTAGGAGAGGAGGGATAATTTTGTAGAGAAACATTACCGTGTGACTCACATCTAAGGGAGGAAGGCATAGATAGAAGATGTTTTGAGAAAGTGCAGATAACGAGGATCCAAAAGCATTTGAAGGAAAGGAATAGTAGGTGGAACATCTTTAAAGTGATCTGGATCCCTACGTTCTTCATCAGGTGGAGAATTAGCACTCTAGATTCCTTAGTTATTTTATTAGGTGTAGCCTTGAATAATGCTCTAGGTTCATGTTTATTTCTTTATAGGTGGAGGCAAAGATCTCTAGAGTCTTATGGATTTTATCAGGTGGAGTCATAATGTTCTTTGGATTCCTATAGGAGATAGGTGGAGACAATGTGGTTCTAGATTCTGAAGTGTGAATGTGACAGCCCCGACAAGGGTTGGGGAGGTTGCTTGCATGGGATATACAAGGTTTCCTTGTGCAAGAAATGTGAACTGTTTTGACAACCATTAAAGAATAGTGGGTGTGATTTTAATGGAATGGTTTTATGAATTTAATTGGGCTATAAGAGAAGTATGTAGGCCCATGCTACCTTAGAAACACTTATTTATGGAGTTGGGAGATTGCGCAGACAACTGGAAGAAAAAGGAAGAAAATTCGACCTATGAACAAGCTTGATGATGCTTCATGCATTGGAAGAGGTATTCAACGATCATTCAAAATTCAACGGGAAAGAGGAGGAATAACAAGGGAGACACACAAGTAGAAAAATAAAGATAGTGATATCAGTTCGGTTGACAATATTGGTAGGAAGAAGATCTCTCCTAGGTGAGGAGCAATGGCCTCTTGATACCTTGTATAGCTAAAGGGTGGAGATGGTCTTTCTATATATTACCTTGATGGCTGGGGTGGAGGGTTGTTCCTTGGATTCCTAAAAGGAGGATCTCTGGAGCCTTTCTTACTGTTTGGTTTTATAGTGGATTCTGGATTCCCCAAGGTGGGTGGAACCACTATGTTTTGTGTTAAGGGTGGAGACTTTCTCTCTGGACTCCCTTGATATTCTTGGGCGGAGAAAACAAACCTCTAGATTCCTTATGTGAATTGGTTGGCTACCATTGAACAACTAGAGGGTGGAGGCAATTAGCCTCTGGATTACCTGCATATTGCTTAACTGTTAAGTGGCTAGTGGGTGGAGGAAGGAGGACCTCTGGAGTCATTGTTTCAGTTGGAAGTTGGTGTTTTAATCATTTGAGAAAGATCCCTTAGAATTTGGAATATAGATTGGGGGTGATAGTTTCAATTTATAACTGGTTGTAGCTATCTACGATTGGGTGGAGAGTCATAGTCCCTGACGCAGTTGCCCTGAAAGTTTATAAGATAAGTGTTATTTTGTATTTGTTTAAATGGCATGAACGTATGTTGTATCTTTGGTTTGTAATGGTGTTGCAAAGAAAGATTCATGACAATATTCAAACATTATAATAATGAATAGTATATTGGGAAATGAATTCACATGACAAAACATACTGTGTTGCATTTCTGATTTGAAATGGTGTACTGTATGAAATGCTTGACTCTGTTATTAATATCACACAAATGATTGACATACTGTGCAAAGTTTAAAGTTTTGAAAATATCTATAAGAATATAAACTAAGCCATGCCAACAATTAAAATAAGGAATTATTCTATTACAGTTTAATGGTTACATGGAGAACATCTTGTGTGGACAGGGTCTATGTGTAATGTGTTGAAGGTGTTGGTTACCATCCCTTGTTGTTGCTACAAAACATTTTAATAATGTTAGGGTAATTCCTCCTTACTCAACTTAATGATATGTGATATTACATAAGGGGCTTTGATAGCTTGCTGTGATAGGTGCCCTAGAATTAGGTTTACATCTTCACTTGACCAAGATTTGGTCCAAAGGATCCATGTGCATGCTTGAGTGGGGCACAACGTCATAAGATGGATTGAATGGATATTGTATCCTTGTATATTTTCCAGATGCATTTCTGCTCTATTTTCATACCTACCAAACCCTTTTTTTTGGGAAGTTACATTCTGAGTAGTATCTCAATTTTGAGAGGATGTTGATGCTTATTGTCTGAATGGATGATAATAGTCATGGTGTTTCGAGCTCATAGTATCTCATCCAGGATGGATGGTTATGTGTCACCATTGGCAGCCAAATGCCTCTAAGACCCTTAATAAGTGTAGCAGTGATACTCGTAGGCTCACTGTGAATCATAGGGTGCACCTTAGCATGTCGCAGGAGAGATTGAGGCCCTTCAGGAGTCCACTAGTTCTTAGCAGGGTGGATGAAAGTTCACCAGTGTAGGCATGTTTGGAATTCCTTTCCCTTAAACAAGGAATGTTGGAAGGTTGAGAATTTCACCATTATACACTTGCCTAAAAGGCTCATGCCTATATTTGAACCCTCAAAAGGATTTCCCCATCATTTCGAGGAATTCCAATATTTGTGTTTCCCTTTTGGCATCCTGTGAATCTCATAGACTTGGGAAGAGTATTTCTGCTATAAGCTCAGGAGGATAACACTAGTAAGTGCCTTAGCAAACCTTATTGGCCATGGTGGAACTCTGGCACAACTATAGACATTTAATGAGCCATTTCAACCAAGCCACAATCGAATCCATGTGGGGATGCCGTTGTGCCTAGAAGGGGAGCAAGCCCTTGTGAAAACCACTGAGTTCAGGACTAAACTCATAGCTTGTGGTCTAGAAGGATTCCCCTAATCAGGCCATGGAAAGATTCTGTTATGAGCTATGTTATAGCGAAAGTAGGTTGATGCTCAAACTTATAGTTTTGGTGGAATAAACCTTATTCAATCAGCTTGGTGGAGACCTAGTTATGGAAGCTATGGATTAGACGCCCAAGTTTTCCTTATCATGATTGGGTGGATGGAAGGGTGACGTGGCACGAAGGCCACATTTTCGAGGTTTGTTCTACAAACACATAAAAATGGCAAGGCTGACAGGGCACTAAGCAGCTGAGCTCACAGCTCAGAGGTGGGGAGAATTTCCAATGGTTAGAGTGAAGCCCATAAGGCAACTCATCCCTAAGGCCATAACCCCATAATTTCACAGTGGAATCTTTATTCGAAGGAGTGGGATGACATGGGGCTCAGACAAGGTGGTTGCCACGTGTTTCCGATTGCAAGCACATTGGTGCAGGGCAGGCCCTAAGACAAGTCATCCTGTAAGAGTTTCCTAGAGCTTGGATAAGGAGTCGTCAGGATGGCAGGGACCAGGATGATGTGTATTAGAGGTCTGATCCCAGTGGTGCAAGGAGGAGCAGATGAGGAGAGAATCAGGATGAGTCGACATAGGATGTCGTAGCATTGCAACATGGTGGACCAACATGAAGCAAAGGTGTGCAGAGGTAAGGCCCAACAATCCACATGTCCCAGAGATCCCATCCTAGAGGTTTACCGCGAAGCATCCGAATATAATTGATGTGGGGTAGAGACCGTGTTGACATGTCTTGCGGGTCCCACCCAAAAGGTGCACAAAAGAACAATGAAGGAAAGCACCAAGATGAGAAGCACGAGATGATGTGGCGAGATGAAAATAGGGAAGAGGCTAGAGGGACAGGTCCCATCGTGTCATAAGCACATATCAACAATTATGCTAGTAATTGTGGGGAAAACCAGAACTTGCTTTGCAATAACACTTTACAACAATTTCAGATAATGTGGGGAAGGGGTGGCACAATCAATATTGGTTGTCAGATGGTTAGAGGCATGGTGGTCTATTGGATGGGTGTTATGAACCAGCTCACAAAAAGATAGAAAAGATAGATCAACAACTTCAAAATTAGCCTCTTTGAGGGGGAAACCTTCTTTACATTACACAAATGAACAATTCTTGGATAATACAAATGACTAAACCTCCTTTCTATATATAGGAGTCTAAGGGGTCACAATATAGTCAAAGCTGACATAACAATAATAATATAAGGGCACAATGATAACAATAGTGGGCTTCTATGGGGCACATTAATAACAATATGGGGACAATAGGGGCACAATAATAAAAATAAGGGCTACAATGGCAATAATAATGGGGGAATCACTAGTATTATAGGGACCTAACATGCCCCTCTCCTTCAAAAAAGTGTTGCCCTCAATGCTTGAGTACTTCTGGATGCTTTTGTATAAAATTCTCATCCTCCCATGTGGAATCTTCAGTGGGTAAGTTCTTCCACTTGACGAGATACTTTGAAATTGATCAATTTTGTAGCCGTCGAGTTCTTGTTTCTGTGATTGCTTTAGGTTCCAATATGATTTTTCCTTCCTCATCAAGTTCTGGAAATATTGTTTGAACTGGGAGCTTGTCACCTATAACCTTCTTTAAACATGAAACATGAAAAACTGGGTGCACTCGGGAAGCTACAGGAAGCTCCAATTTGTATGCCATAGTACCAATATTTGCAACACTTTGTATGGACCATAATACTTTGGTGATAATTTATTATCCTTCTTAGCTTGCTTGAAGGACATTTGTTTATATGGTTGTAGCCGTGGGAATACCCAGTCACCTACATCAAAACTTCTTTCATTGTGATGTTGATCTACCTATTGTTTCATTCTATTCTGCGCCAAAGTGAGGTTATCCTTTAAGAGTTAGAGAGCTTGTTGTTGATGGTCGATGTGATCTTCCATTGCTCGAACCTTAGAATTTTATATTAAATATGATGTGATGGATGGTGGATGATATTCATAAAGTGACATAAATGGGGTCATTTTTGCTGTAGTATGGAAGGAAGTGTTATACCACCATTCAACCAAAGGCAACCATTTGACCCATTGTATTTGTTTATCAAAGACAAGCAACAGATATATCCTTCCAAACATTTATTTACCGTCTCAGTTTGCCCATCAGATTGAGGATGATAAGATGAACTATGAGCTAACTGAGTACTGATACATGAAAATAATTATGTCCAAAAATTTCCAGTGAAAATGGGATCTCTGCCGCTTACAATAATCTTTGGGTTTCCATGTAGCTTTTGAATTGTTTCCATAAATGCAGTAGAAAATGTATTGGCTTTAAATGGATAAGATAGTGCAAAAAAGTGTGCATACTTGGTAAGTCTTTCAACTACCACCATGCTGACACTCTTTCCTTCGGACTTAGGTAAACCTGTGATAAAATCCATTGAAACCTCCTCCCAACGTTGGCTTGGAATGGTAAAGGTTGTAAGAGAACCGGGGTCTTAATTTTTTCAACTTTATTTTGTTGGCATACCAAACATTCCTCCACAAAATTTTGAATATCCAATTTAAGGCCATCCCAAAAAAAATCCTTCTTAACCATGTGGTAAGTTTTTAAAATTCCGAGTGCCCTCCTAAGGGAGAAGTGTGCAATTCCATAAGAGTATTTTATTTGAGTTGGGAATTCTTACATAGGTATAAGCGATATTTGTACCATAACAAATCATTTTTCCAGCTAAATGTATCAGATGTACTGGGATCTTGTTGTATCTTTTGAATGAGTGGCCACACTTCTTTGTTATTCTTCCATTCATCCCTTGCTTCGTTTATTCAATCTAGTTGGATAATAGAAATGGCGCAAAGCAATGCTTCCACATCCTCATCCTTTCTTCAGAGTGCATCTGCCACAACATTTTGCTTCCCTTTTTTGTAGATGATTTCAAAGTCATAACCCAACATATTTGTGACCCATTTTTGCTGCTTTTCTGAAGATAATCTTTGTTCTAAAAAGTATTTAAGACTATCATCATCTGTTTTTACCTTGATGTGTCTTCCCATTAGGTAGGGTCACCATTTCTTAAGTGCATGTAGTATTTCCAACATTTCCTTCTCATAAATAGCTTTGTGTAAATACTTTCCTTTGATTGGACGACTTTTGAAAGCAATGAATCTTTATTCTTTCATTAAAACAATACCAATTCCATTTCCTGAGGCATCACATTTCACAATAAAGGTTTTTGTGAAGTTCGACGTAGCTAAGACCGATGCTTGGCACATTGCCTCTTTAAGATGTTCAAAGGCCTTTGTTGCTTATGGAGTTCATGAAAATGCATCTTTATTTGATAATTTTGTTAGAGGTGCTACTATTCTCCCATAATTCTTAACAAACTTGCGATAATACCCTGTCAACCCAAGAAATCCTCACAGATGCTTTATGGATGTGGGGATTTTCCATTCCTTAATGGATTTAATTTTGATAGGGTCTACCTTAACACCTTCATGAAATACAATATGGCCCAGATATTCCACCTCTTGTACTCCAAAGAAACATTTGGAGCTTTTTTGCATATAATTGTTTCTCCTCCAATAGTTTGAGCACCGTGTCAACATGTTGAACATGATCCTTCCAAGACTTGCTGTAGATTAGTATATCATCAAAAAATACTAACACAAATTTTCTAAGGAAGGGTTTGAAAATGGAATTCATCAAACCTTGAAATGTAGAAGGTGCATTGGTAAGGCCAAAAGGCATGACCAAAAATTCATAATGACCCTCATGAGTTCTAAATGTTGTTTTCATAATGTATTTAGTCTTCATTCTGATTTGATGATATCCTGAACGAAGATCCAATTTGGTGAAGTAAATTGATCCATGCAATTCATCCAATAAGTCATCAATGATAGGAATGGGAAATTTATCTTTAATGGTGAGCTTGTTGAGCTCCCTATAATCTAGACACATGCACCATGATCCATCCTTCTTGTGCACCAATACTACTGGAGTAGAGAAAGAACTTTGACTAGGTTGAATTATACAAGCCTCTATCATTTCTGCAACCATACGTTCAATTTCACTCTTTTGGGCATAGGGATATCTGTAAGGCTTGATGTTTGGAGGAACACTTTTTGGAATCAAATGAATAGCATGATCATGATCATGAATAGGTGGGAGACCTTTGGGAGTATCAAATACCTTGGAATGATCATCCAAGACTTTCTGGAGATATGGAGAAATAAATGATTTCGATGTGGGAACCTATAGTGAACATATTTGTGTAATTACACCACGATGTTCTTTCTTTAGAATCTTTGTCATTCCATTAGAGCTGATTATCTTTCCCGGTTTCCCTGCGATACCCCTTAATTCAACTTCCTTTCCTTCTGAACACAATTTCATGAAAATTAAAAGCTATTATACCCAAGGATTGTAGACATTGGACTCCTAGTACAACATCAGCACCACCCATTGGAATGGAAAGCATTGGGCTATTCAATACATATTCTCCCATGGATAGCTTGATATTATGGAACTTTCTAGAGAAATTTATGGTTCCTCCACTTGCAACCATCACTTGACACATTGGTGATGGATATAGGAAGCAATTCAATTCCCTGGCTATATTACAATGAATAAAATTATGGGTACTGCCCGAATAAATCAACACTATTACCTTTTTTCTTATTGATATGTCCTTCTATCTTGATAGTTTGAGGAGTGGTAATTCTAGCCAATGCATTACAATATATGGTCGGATTAATTTCTTCTTTCTATAGGGTTTTTTTCCTGGTGTATATCTTCTTCTTTTAGCATTTCTCATTCATTTTCTTCCTCCTCTTCACAATCTATGTAAAATAATTTCTTCTTAGTACACTTATGACCTTTAGTGTATTTGCTATCACAACTGTAACAAATTCCTTTTGCTCTTTTTTCTTCAAATTTTTGTGGTGTCAACTTTGTAGGTTATGGAAGGATAGGGGCAACAAAACTTCCATATTTATAGTTGTGAGTGGTAGGCTTCCTGGTTGCCATAATTTTTCTTTCCATTTTTCTTGCCAACCTGAATGCCTTCTCCAATGAATCAGGTTCCCAAAGGCAAATCTCATGTTGGATGTTATCCTTTAAAGTCCCTATGAACACATCAATCCTATGCTCGTCTGGAATATATTTTACCCTTATATTCAATTTTTGGAAGTCCTCAATGTGCTTCATCATTGAGCCCTTTTGTTTGAGATTTATCAATTGGCTAAAAAAAGTGTTGCTTTTTGTATCCTCATAATGTGTTATCATTTATTCCATAAAAATTGCCCAAGTGACAATTTGTTTACAAGAGAAAAGCCATCTATACCATACAAATTGATTTGGTTCCAAATATAAAGTTGCAATGCATACCTTTTGTGTGTTTTGCACATTTTAGAAATCGAAATATTTCTCCATCTGTAGTATCCATGTTACAGGATCCTTGCCATTAAGCTTCATCATATCGATTTGTGGAACATGGTGGGTCTTCAATCCAATGTTAGAGTCTATGAAATCATGATTAACATTTATTTTGTTCTCATCATGAGTTTCCTTTACTACCCTTTCACCATTAGTAAACATTTATTGTAGCAACTTTGTCAAATCTGTCTTCAAATCTTCCATTTTGCCTTCCATCTTAGCTTCCATGTCATTCATCTTAGCTTCCACACCTTTCTTTAAACCATCCATATTAGCTTCCACGTCATTCATCTTAGCTTCCATGTCATTCATCTTAGCTTCCATGCCTTTCTTTAAACCATCCATCTTATCTTCCATGCCCTCCATCTTAGCTTCCACGCCTTTCCTTAAACCATCCCTCTTAGCTTCTGTTACTTTTTGTGAGAGTGAATTTTGTTGCACTTGGTCTCATAATTTTGATATATCATATTGCATTTCTTCCTCTTCTTCATGATCCATGCTAGAGCTTTTAGGTTGCTTACTAGGTGTTTCCATTTTCTTTCTTTGGGCCATCAATTAATGATAATTATGCTTCACTATTCCCTTTGAATTCCTTCAAACTAGTTTTTCAAACCAAACTTATGCAAAATTAAAAAAAAAAAAAAAACTACACACCTTTTTTCACTTTGTAGGAGCTCGATATTGAATCTGATTTATCTCTGAAATTTCAGATCTCCAAGGTCTGAAATTGTGAATTGTGGTAGCCCTCTGAGTCCTCTTTCCAACTGCACCAGTCTAATTGAAATTGGATTCTCCAAGAAAGGGTTATGCCCAATCTCCCAAGATGACCTGATTATACACTTTTTCAGTAGAACGAATTTGTACAAAGTGCCACGTGTCATTGTTTCAACCTTCAGACCTGAAAACGATGCAAAAAAAACTATAGTCTGTCTTGTTTCTATAACTTCTTATGAACTTTCAATCTGATACTTAGAGAGAAAGTTATGGCAATTTTCCCAAGGCCACCTGTTTGGGAAGTAATTCAATATCCTTCAAAAACCCTAAATTCCTTAGATAATATATCCAAAAATATAGTGAGACAAGATTTGAAATTTAGACCTGAGGATCATCAAGATTTCAGCTCAAACGGGTTTTTTTTTAGCTTCTAAAACGTCACAGAAAAATAGTTATAGCAAAAATTCCACGATGACCTGTTTGGAGCAGCAAAACCTTAGAATCCAAAGCTTTGATACCAAATGTTATGAACCAGCTCACAAAAAGATAGAAAAGACAGATCAATGACTTCAAAATCAGCCTCTTCGAGGGGGAACCTCCTTTACATTACACAAATGAACAATTATTGGATCATACAAATGACTAAACCTCCTTTCTACATATAAGAGTTTAAGGAGTCACAATATAATCAAAGCCGACATAACAATAATAATATAAGGGCACAACAATAACAATAGTGGGATGCTATGGGGCACACTAATAATAATATGGGGACAATAGGGGCAGAATGATAACAATAAGGGTTACAATGATAATAGTAAAGGGGGAATCACTAGTATTATAGGTTCCTAAAAATGAGAGCCCTGGAACAATGGTTCGAAACCTTGATTATGACGTGGTGCTTTCCTGTTAATGGTTGGGCATGTCGACCCGACATAATCCAATTGTGGACTGTCAATCTCCCTACTTAATTTGTAGCCGTTAGATATAGTGGTGGATAGTGGGGACTGCCAAGGGCATAGTTGTGGGGTGAGGTTATATATATATAAAAAA
The DNA here is from genome assembly GCA_031772625.1 of Pinus tabuliformis. Classification (NCBI taxonomy): domain Eukaryota; kingdom Viridiplantae; phylum Streptophyta; class Pinopsida; order Pinales; family Pinaceae; genus Pinus; species Pinus tabuliformis. Next base: position 252,044,240 of record CM062804.1, read on the forward strand.
AAGAAAAAAATTGAAATTTTATCCCATTCTTCTAAAAACGTAAGAGGAATTGGATTTGGCAGTATCCATCCCATCGTGTGAAGTCTTGGGGTGTGTTACAGTGAAGTGGGTGGAGATGCTTTGGAACCATATATTCTTGTAGTGTGTGATTGGGTGGAGCACTAGGTGCTCTGGATGAATTATTGTTTGGGTGGCGACAATGTGCACTTTAGACTCCTGGTTGTTAGGTTGAGGCACTATGTACTATGGATTCTCATGTGATTGTCCAATTGAATGGTGTTGATTTCCCTTGAGCACTTCACTCCTTAGAATCTAAGTCTGGCTCAGGAGTGGTTAAATGAAAGAAAACACAACAATGTAGCTGGCATGTGGTTGGGAGGAGAGTTGAAGTCCTTCTCTCAGTTACCAACCATCCAACTATTAAGATAAGTGACCTACTTATTGTTGAAAATAACAACAAGAAATGTTAAAAATAGAATCGAGAAATTCCAATTTAATTCGTCCTTGAATTAAATTGTGAATTAAAATTGTAATTCTTTACTCATATCAACTAGTAATTGTTAACTAAGTTAAGTTGACTTAGTTAACTTAGGAATTTCGAGTTGGAAGTCTTTTTGAAGTCATGCATAAGTTCTCCCTAGGTTTTAGGGGTCCATAATGAGTTTATTTATGAGTTGTAATTAAATAACTCAGGTTACTGAGTTATGGTCAGTTAAATTAGTTCTAATTGTTTGTGGAGATAATAGAGGATTAACAGTCAGTTGGTGGACTGGTGCATCCACAAGTGTCACTCTAGTTAACTGAAGATTCTCTCATGAGAAACTCATACATGTCAGTACAGAGAAAGACCCAGTTGAGACTAGAGTGAAGGGACAATGTACTATCAGTTGTATGATTTATTGAGTTGTAAATATCATGCATGCAAATAGAGAAGGACCAAATTTTGGATTGCGCAGTTATGGATGAGGAATTTCCCTTTAAATGTGGGCTAATTCTCTCAGGAATTATGCAAATAATTAGAAGCTTTAAGGCTTGGAAATTTGGTTAAGTATTGGCCAAAGGAAGTCATCAGGTGGAAGATAGGAAATACTTGTGCAGGTTAAGCTCAAGGTTGAGCAGAGCATATTGTATTCAGCAAAATTATTTGACCAAGGGCGTAAGGAAATAGGGGAGTAGAGGGCAACATAAGAGGCTAGAGATTGGATTGAGCTTGCTTGTGAGCAGGGAGATTGATCATACTGAGTGTTGGGATTGTTCTTGTGAGAAAACACATTGTATTATCATCTTGGATTTATGATTTAATGCAATACAGATAGCGGGGGTTTTCAGTTGAGGCTTTCCCTGGATACATATTGAGTTATGTGCCATTGATTTATCTTCTTCTTGTTCATATTGTTTTCATCGATCTATTGGCTTCCACTGGTTGAAAGTAGAAGTAGATTCTTGTCCTATGCTTTAGTACATTGCATGAGATTGTGAATCCATAGGATTTTCTACATGGTATCGGAGCTAGATTTGTAGAAATTTTATACATGGTATCAAAGCTGGATTTTTTTTTGGGCTGCGAGTTTGCACAGCATATATAAATATTTTTGTGCAAAATTTGCAGAAAATAATAGCATATCTGGATTCCTTGCGAAAACATACCCAAATTCAAAAAAAAAACCGGCCAAATCGGAGTTTGGATGAGGGAGATATCATTGATTTAAAATCAACTCTTTTTCTGGAAAATTTCGTGACAGCAGGACATATGAAACAAATTGGTGCGCTAACCAAGAACCTGTATGCAATTGATGTACAAGATGCATGAAAAGCCTTGAGGAGAAAGGCAAAGGTTAGAGACTTTGTGGTTGATAGGGAGAGTAAATTACCTCTCAACATGTAACCCCAAAAGAAGCCTCAAAAACAGCTTCAGGAAGTTGTGGAGCAGCCACAACTAGAGAAGCTGAAAGGAGACCAAGTGGAGGCATCCTCTCATGCAGAGACCTCTAGTAGGAGGGAATTTTGATCAAGGTGGGTAGAGGGATCACATGCATCCATACCTCTAGGTGTGAGGTGGGGTGATGTGAAGTGATAGTCCCAAGTGGGTTGGAATTGGGCAGGGTCCATTGAGAGGTTTTATCTCATGGATCATACCTTGCTACGGGAGCCCAACGTACCTAATAGCGGGAAGGAATCAATGGGATTGATGCAGTCATAGATCATAGTGACAGAGGCTAGAGCAGTCAGATACTGAAGAGCACAAAGAAGGGTTGATAACAGTGCAAAAGATAGAGTCAACAGAAGCACACAGTTTTCATTCGATAGAGGCAATAACAGTGAGAGACTTTGATGACATATGCATCATACTGATTCAGGTTGGATGTTTTTTTTTGTTTCTAGAGATGTTGTAGCAACAACATTATAGAGAAGTGTTGCATGCATAACATTCCAAAGGTTTAGGATCGAGATCGAGTTGAATTCCTTTCTTGTTGAGAGGGAGCGTTGAAAATAGTAACAAGAAATGTTAAAAATAGAATCCAGAAATTCCAATTTAATTACTCTTGAATTAAATTGAGAATTAAAATTGTAATTATTTTCTCATATCAACTTGTAATAGTTAACTAGGTTAAGTTGACTTAGTTAACTTAGGAATTCCGAGTTGGAAGTCTTTTGGAAGTCATGTATATGTTCTCCCTAAGTTTTAGGGGTCCAGAATAAGTTTATTATGAGTTGTAATTAGATAACTCAAGTTACTGAGTTATGGACACTTAAATTAGTTCTAACTGTTTGTGGAACTAATAGAGGATTAAAAGTCAGTTGGTGCATTGGTCCATCCACAAGTGTCACTCTAGTTAACTGAAGATTCCTTCACGAGAAACTCATGCATGTCAGTTAAGAGAAATACCCAGTTGAGACTAGAGTATAGGGACAATGTACTATCAGTTGTATGATTTACTGAGTTGTAAATATCATGCATGAAATTATAGAATGATCAAATTTTGGATTTCATAGTTATGGATGAGGAATTTCCCTTTAAATATGGGCTAATTTTCTCAGGATTTGTGCAAAGAATTAGAAGTTTGAAGGATTAGAAATTTGGTCAATTATTTTCCAAAGGAAGTCATCAGACAGAGGATAAGTAATACTTGTGTAGGTTAAGCTCAAGGTTGAGCAGAGCATATTGTATTCATCCAAATTCTTTGACCAAGGGCTTAAGGAAATAGGGGCTTGGAGGGCAGCAAAAGAGGCTAGAGATTGGCTTCAACTTGCTTGTGAGAAGGGAGATTAATCATACTAAGTGTTGGGATTGTTCTTGTGAGAACAAGCATTGCATTATCATCTTGGATTTCTGATTTAATGCAATATAGATAGTGGGGGTTTTCAGTTGAGGCTTTCCCTGGATACTTATTGTGTTATCTGCCATTGATTTATCTTCTTCTTGTTCATATTGTTTTCATTGATCTATTGGCTTTCGTTGGTTGAAAGTAGAAGTAGGTTCTTGTCATGTGCTTTAGTACATTGCACGAGCTTATGAATCTACAAGATTTTCTACACTTGTATTTCTATGCATATATGTGCAATGTGAATCTCAATTAATGATGTTATATAGTATTGGTTTATTAACACCTAAGGAGTAATGTGTATTCCTGTATGATGCAAGGAGAAATTTGTGTGATTGACCTTCCTGATTTTGAATGGCTTGAAGGCCTTTGTGATGTAGATATAAGCCTTGAATTGCAGTATTATTTTTATAGTCCCAAATGGTTGTTTACATTTTTTTGATGATTATCATTATGGATGATTATCGATATTTGATATATTGAGTATACCATGAACTCTCTGTGATTTGAATGCCCAAGTCTTTGATTCCATTTCATTTAGAATGAATATGTTGAATGCCTTGAACGAATTGCGTTGGAACATGGGAGTTTTACTCATGTAGGGGTTGATGCTTGAGCAACCCTTGACCATGGTAAGGTTTATCTAGGTCAGCATATTTCCAATCCTATAATAGTGGAGCAACAAACATATAATCACGTTGAGGGAGCACTTCCTAGACTCACAAAGGAGTTGTGGAATAACTCCCAAAATAATAGAGAAAATTGTGTAATATGATAATTGTGAGATAATCAAGGTTAAGATTCTTAATATCAAAACTTAGTCACAAATTAAATACTAAATGTGGATTATCTCTTAACTCTGTGTTGCGACACATCGTGGTGTGGAAAGTTCATTGTAGTGGCATTGCGATGAAGATCACAAGATATAATATCATGAAGTTTTCCCGTTGTGCTGCCCTGAGTTTGGGTGGTGGTATTTTTTGCATCTTGGCACGATGGAGTTGGGAACAATGATGTGGAAGCTCTGTCAAAGAGGATCCTCATTGAACCCATAAAATTTTATGTAATGGTAAATTGATGAATTACATGAAGGACTGGGCCCCTGGTGGGACCGAGCTTTGAGCCAAAGTGGCAGATGGCACATAGGGCGAGTTTTGCCACATGGAACACCACATGTATTAGTGCTGACATGGAACTATGACGTGATGATAACATTGATGTGTCACACTAATAGTGTGCCACATGGAAGGAAAAATTGGTCTTTTTCGAATGGCCAAAAGACCAGATTTGAGTGACATGTGTCACCCTCAGAGGATTCCACATGGCATGGTGACATAAGCGAGGTAGGTCATGTGTGGACTAATAGGAGGCATGATGTCAAAATTGGCATCATCTCATGAGAAATTTCCATCTTTCCATCTGTCCAATGCCGAGAGTCTTTGAGGGGGAGGCTTCATGAAGGAGGTGTACATGATGGGAGATGCATAACAACAAAATTTCACGTCATTCAAATTGACTACAATTGGCGGGAACTGCACTCAATGTAGGTCACTAGTGTGGGATGGTGACTATGTAGAGGAAGAAGAGAAGGGGTTTGACCCTGTGTTTTGTATACAACACCCATGGCATAGAGCACTGGTCTTACACATTAAAGTTAGGAATCCTATGTGATGAAGTAATATAAACAATACTTGTTAATTAACGATGCTCGTTCCGTCTGTTTGGCACCACAACCTTTGCAACCATCTTGAATTGGGTGCAATGGAACTAGTGCGTTGATTTGGTTAGAGTGCACCGATGTCGCATGTAACATGGTAGCGCCACGTAGGCTACATGGCGGTCCATGTGGAGGGATGTTGATGTGGTAGAGGGAGTTAAGGGGATAAAATTTAAATGGATATAAATTCTAATTTGGGAATCGGATCAAGATAGATTTTATATCACTGAAAAGATCTAGATGAGATCCAATGGTGGTCTCAAGATTTGGTTCTAAGAACTTTTGAGATTGAGGATTTTCATAGCCACGTCTTCCTATAAGACGAAGGAGATCAGAATAAATTAAAGTAACACCTCCTATTCAACATGGTTTATTCGAGTGGTTGGGAGTGAGTGTTATAGTCTGGTATCAAAGTGGCTAGGTTCAACACTTAGACTAAACGAGCCTAAAAGGAAAATTTTCAAAATTCTGTTACATAGTGTAGTAATCTATATTGCTTGACTGTTTTGTACAAGGGTGTGCTACTTGTAGCAATTGTGATTATAGGATACATGCATCGATTTTGATATGATTGTTATTTCCTAACATCTATACTAATTTAAATTTTTTGTTTCATATAGCCTCACAACCATGTTCTTGTGGTAGATTTATTAAGGTGATAAGAAGCATGTTTGATTTGTATTGTGGATTGAATAAAAATTATATGTGCATGAGAGAACATAAGAAGACACCACGTAACAAAAAAAGAAAAATGGATAAGCAACAAAATGGTGTAGTACAACACTTATATATCTTAACATTGTTAGGAGGAGGAGTTAGTTAAGAAAATAAGAGAGGAGGGATCTCTTGACTGGATTGATACCCTTAGAATTTTAAAGGCTAAATTAAGGAGTTTCAAGGTTAACAATTAGAGGATTACCAGAGCATAAGAAAGGAAGTCAAAGGTAAATGCAATCATACTGCAAATCCTATCATAATTGAAGAGGCATAAACAACATGAGTTAGGTGTCATATACTTAGGAAAGTATAAATATAGGTAGAGTCGATCAAGATCTTCAAAGTAAGAATTAAGAACTGATGGGGAAGAAAGACAAAAACCTAAGAAAAGGCACATGAAAACAAGTGAAGGCACAGTTTGAGGTGGAACTCCACTGAGTACTCTAGAGAGGAGGAAAAACAACTAAGAGAAGTTATCTAACACTACCACTAGAAGATATCATCAATAGAAAAGGAAGGAAAAAGACTTCATGCTGAAAAAATTTAAGAAGGAAAAGCTTCCTACATTTGATGGAGGAGTGAAGAAGGCTAAGGAAGCCGAGCTATGGATGCTAGGAATAAGGAATTATATGAAGGTCCATAATTACTTGAAAATATGAAGGCAAGAGTAGCCATCTCTAGCTTGAAGGGAAATGATGATATATAGTGGGAAGATTTGAGGAATGTAAAAGAAATCATAGAAAAGGAATTGTCCTAGAGGAGGTTTGAGAAGTGTTTTAGGGAAAAGTACCTATCTGAGAGGTACTATGACAATAAGGCTAAGGAGTTGTATGAGAAAAAAATAGGGAAGCTATCAGTTGATGAATACATAACCATATTTCATGAACAATTAAGGTATGTTCCCTACCTCAAGGATGAGAAAGAAAATATCCAAAGGTACCTTAGTGGGCTGCCACATGAATTCCATGACATAATAGAATTTTATGAGCCTAAGACCTTAGAGGATACCATCAGGAAGATGAGGTATTGTTACGAACAATCCAAGCACACATTTGATTTCAAGAATGATTGGAAAATGAAGGGAAAATTCAATTTCAAAGGGAAAGGGCAAAAATTTGTAGGACAATAGCTAGGAAGAAGAAATTAAAAGTTTGTGACTACTATTAAGGGTGAGTATCAATAAAAAATTACTTTTGCTAACATGGATCGATTCATAAGCCATGTAAGAGAAGAAGTTGAAAGGTTCAAAGGATGTCCAACAAAATGTCGTACTTGTGGATAAAATCATTGGCAAAGGGAATGCTCTTAGTGACAATAGAATAACCCAAGACTGTACAATGTAGAAGAAGCAGAGTCCGTGAAGGATGTGGCTCAGAGTGTGCCACATATCTATGCTATGTTGGACAACATGGAGGATGATGACAGATTATTCGAGATCGAAATGAAAGGTATGATCGATCCCTAACTTGTTTCAGTATGAGACCCAGGTTCTAATTTTAGTTACGCTAGACCCAACATTGGAGAGACATGTGCATTGTCGAAAATATCCCATGAGAGATCATTGTTGGTACAACTAGCAATAAGGATGAAGAGGTGAGTCGAAAGTGTGGTAAAATCATGCCCAAATATACTAGGAACCATTCCCATGTTAGCTAACTTAAATATATTTCCATTGGGTTCTTACGATATGCTAATTGGCATGGATTGGTTAGTAAGTTAGAAGACCAAAATTGACTACCATAATAAATCAATCTAATGTATCAACAACAAAGGGGATAAAATGACATTGCAAGGAAAAATAAAACCAATAAATATTAATTAAATAGCAACGCTGCAATTGAAGAGGTGCATCAAGACGGGATGTGAGATATTCACAGTTTAAGTGACTAGTGACACTGAAAGTAACAACCACAACTGGGGAGAGAAACCAATCTTGAAACAATTCATGAATGTGTTCCTGGAGGAAATCACGGGACTTCCACTAAGAATATACATCGAATTCTCAATTGAGTTAATCTCGAGAATGATACCAACAACAAAAACCCCATACCACTTGAATACACTTAAGTTCATTGAATTAAAATTGTAGCTGGAAGAGATGCTAGAAAAGGGATATATTTAGCCCAACGTTTTTCCCTTTGGAGTCCCCGTGTTGTTTGTCAAAAAGAAAGATGGCATGTTGTAAATGTGTACAAACTAACAAAAACTAAACAAGGCTATAATGAAGAATAAATACTCGTTTCCCATAATTGATGATTTATTCAATCAACTGAGAGGGGTTGTGATGTTTTCCAAAATAGATTTGAGATTTGGATACCATCAAGTCAGGATCAAAGATGAATACATTCACAAAACTATCTTTCAGACTAGATATGGCCATGATGAATTTGTAGTGATTCCATTTGGGCTTACGAATGCCCCAACAACCTTCATGTGCTTGATGAAAATTGTCCTCAAACCTTATTTGGATAAATTTGTATTGGTTTTTGTCAATGATATCTTAGTAAAATAAAAAACTAAAGAAGAGCATGAAAGACCATTGGGAGTAGTATTACAATTATTGAGGGAGCATAAGTTGTATGTAAAAATCAACAAGTGTGATTTTTTCCAAATTTAAGTTCACTACTTGGGACATGTTATTTCAAAAGAAGGAAGGGCTATAGACCCAGAAAAGATGAAAGCTATAATGAAGTGACCCACTCCTCGAAATGTTACATAGGTCAAATCTTTCATGGGTTTATTTGGATTTTATAGAGGGGACATTTGAGACTTCTTAAATATTGGGAATCCAATCACCACCTTATAGAGAAAAGGAGTAAAATTTTAGTGGACACCTAAATGTATAACCAATTTTGAAAAGGCAAAGAAATTTCTCACCTATGCACCTATTTTAAGAATAGCAGATCCAAAGAAATGCTTTGCACATATGCTTGCAAGGAAGGACTCGGTGGAGTCTTGATGCAAGAAGGATATGTGGTATGCTATGAATCAATAAAGTTAAAGAAACATGAGAAGAATTATTTCACCCACGATTGGGATCTTACAACAATAATGCATGCTTTAAAAATGTGGAGGCGTTATCTATTGGGAAGATAATTTGTATTGATGATAGACCATGGGGTATTGAGATATTTGTTTGATCAACTTGAATTGAATGTGAGACAAGACAAATGGTTGGATTTGATCAATGAATTTGATTTTGACATAAATCACATCAAGGAAAATGAAATAAGGAATCCCATGCACTCAATACGAGTCTATAAGAGGCTCACTTGGCAGCCCTAAGTGACATCAAGGATAGGATTAAAGAAACATTGGCTCATGATGAAAAATACCAACATGATAAGAAATGTTGGTAGAAGGAACCAGAGGGATCCATGAGCAAGAAATACTAGCTCACTCATGATGGCACGTTGTTTTTCAAGAACATAAAATACGTGGTTGATGTCGTTGATTCAATGAATCTCTTCATGGATGAATTCCATAAAAGCCCTTACTAAGGTCATCCCATTTAAAGAAATATGATGATAGCCATACATAAAATGTATTATTGGCTAGGATTGAAGAATGATATCGCTGAATATATTGCCAAGTGTCCGGAATGCCAACAAGTAAAGGAAAAATGTAGGCATCCAACGAGATTATTGCATCCAATCCTAATCCCTGAGTGGAAGTGGGGAGTAATATATATGGACTTCATTATAGGATTGTGCATGATACCATTGTGGTGGTGGTGGACAAGTTGAGTGTTGGCGCACCCTCTTGGCCAGGAGGGCCACTAAAAACAAAAACAAATTATTTTCAGAAATAAAAACTCATTGTAGAAATAAACACCACATGGACAACAAACTAACAGAAGTAGTAATAGAAGCAACAACCACACAAAAAAATAATAACACATTATACCAACACCTTGCATCACATTACATTTATGCAAATAAAAATCATACTGCGACTATAAACACATAACACTATAATATAATGGAACCCAAATTTCATTTTCCATTAACACTAAATTTGAAGGTACTTAAGATGCATGCCTCCTTGCCGTGGCAGCAGGGAGGTTGCACTTCCATCAACACTTCTCCCACACCCTCCAAGACCTATGCAACACTCTCAAGAGACACCAAAGACAAACTCCAAAAAGGTTGACTCAAACTCTTCTTACATGCCCCTTAAAAACCCTAACCTAAAGGAGGGAATATTTTGTTATTTTCTTGAAATATCTAACAACTAATTTTACCTCCAAATGAAATGCACCTTACATGGTATTTACGTTTCATATCATTTACATCCCATGTGCATTTATATTTACATTTGATGTTATTTCACATGTACATTTTATATTTATGCTTCTAATTACCCTAAGTTCATACCTGGGCTCCAACAAGCCCCCGAACAAATCCTGGCTTGTCCCGAGCCAAGTGCAGTTGAACAACCAAACTTGCTTATGTTGGTATTGTACGATCCAAAACCACCTCTGAATGCTGAACTGCAAGCTGCTCCCTACCTTATACTTTACTCTACGCTCTCTCCTTGCACATCTCTTCCTCTATGGGCGTCCCAACCTCCCGCTTGCAAGACCCCACTCTCTCTCCTTCTCTACTCTACTATATCTAGTATATCCTGCATTCATTTCTATGCTAATCTCCCTTCTTCCACTATCCATGTTCGCTGCATGAGCTCAGATTCTCTGCATCTCGTCACTTGCCGGTATTATTTAATTTCTTTGTTTCTACTGGGTTGGAGTTGTTGGCTACAAGATTGTCCCTCCCTCTTCGCGGCACGAGTTCTTTGAAAAATAGAAAAATAGAATAGTATGATACTAAAAATAAAATGACATTAGCACAAATGTTGGTGCAATTTACGGAAAAATTTGGCCTGTAATGAAAATTGAAATTTTGGGTTGTTTGTGATCTTGACTGTGGCTCCCTCGACACAATTCCTTGCCGCATAAAGACATTTAATTCCCTACTCATGCGTGCCTTCAAATATATGGTGATTGACGTCGTTTTGTCAACTAACATTCTCCCACTTCTTACTTTTTCTAGATCTTCAAATGCTCCATTCTTCATGGGAGTCACTTCAACTTTTGGCAATTTTCCACAGTAAATGCCTTCTACTATGGTAAGGCCTCTCATTTAGTTATGCCCTAATATTTCCAAAATTTGGTTTGCAATGAATTGATTCATTTCATCCTACCACTCTCACTCATAGAATATTTCACAGCAAGAACAAGAAAGCGATGTCGTATATTGGCAAAGGATGGAGTGTTCTGCATGAAGTTGATAGGGTGACTGATTATACGAAGCCTGCTGATAAACTATTGGAGAAAAAATTTACCCTTTGTATCCTCCCTCAATAGTAACTATAGTCGAGAGAGGGAATGGAGACGTCGGCATTGCAAGACTGATATCAATGATCAAACTACTACTGAGACTAAACATATCATGGCCTTCTGTCAATGCACAACCTGAGTGTCCATATGCACAACAGTGTCAATGACACCTCCCCTCTTTCACTCACAATGTTTCTTTCCTTTCCCATTGCATCATAGGTGGTTGATCTACAAGTGTAACCCTTCATGATGTTGCACACTCCTCCCCCCACTGCACGACCCAACATGCCCTTCCTCTCCCTCACCTCTTTTTCCTAGATAGTGGGCTTAGCACCATATGCTAGTGAAGAGCTTTGCCACCCCAATATAACTTCATGCACATACACACTAGCACACTAAAACTCATGTTCCAATCTTCAATCTTGAAAGGTATGCTACTTAGGGTTTGCAAATTTATGTGGGGTTGATATCGAGTATGAGATGTCAGAAATTGCTCCACAATAGTCATTTTGAATGTCAACGTTTCGAGTCTATACCAAGACCCGTCGTCGGGGTAAAGGTTGAGGAGAGGTAGAAGAGAAATGGAGAAATAAATATAGAGCAATCAATAGAATGGGCCGATAGTGAGAGAATGAAATGTCACTGAAGGTGAAAGCTACCTTAATGGTGTAGTATTAAATTATTTGATTAACTTTTTTATTAATTACAATGTTTAAATAAATATTAATTTAAGTACAAATGTTATTTTAAATACTTTAATAAATTAAATTGATTAATGTATGTAAATATTCATTTTAATCTATTTAATTATATATTAAATATATTTAATTATGTATTAAATATATTTAAATTAATACGTCTTTTAATCATTATAGCTTGAAAGTTGTTTCGTTTTAGTTTAATAGATTAATGAAAATATTGATTAATAGAGACGGTGGGATTGATGTCAGCATCAGTTGGATATCTCTGCTCACACAAAGTTGCAACCTCCAAACTAATCCCTCTTCCCTATCCACCTCTACCACCTCTACCCCTTAATCATCATCTGCATCCACTAATGGTATTAATTTTAGAATAACATAAAATATAAATAAGAAAGCTAATTAAAACATATTAATTTTAAAAACATATAATTAATATTTAAAAATATTTATATTTATATTTATATTTGAATATATTAATATATTTAAATTAAAAATTAAATAAATATATTTAAAAGATATATAATCAAATTATATTAAAACATATTAATCAATATTTCCATTAATCTATTATACTAAAATGACACAACTTTCAAGCTATAATGATTAAAGGACATATTAATTTAAATACATTTAATCCATAATTAAATATATTAAAATGAATATTTACCTATATTACTATATTTAATTGATTAAGGTATTTATTTTAATATTTGTATTTAAATTAATATTTATTTAAACATTATAATTAATAAAAAAATTTAATCAAATAATATAATATTATATCATTAAGGTAGCTTTCACCTTCATTAACATTTCATTCTCTCACTGTTGGCCCATTCTATTGATCACTCTCTATTTATTACTCCATTTCTCTTCTGCCTCTCCTCGACCTTTGTCCTCACGATAGGTCTTGGTATAGGCTTGAAACATTGACATTCAAAATGACTAATGTGGAGCAATTTCCAGCATCTCAAACTCAAGTATGCCGCTCTCGATCTTGACATCCTTCTCAAGAGGGTGTGGTTCAACAACAAAATGAATCTCCTTATCAAGCGCCGCTAGGAGGTTATCATCGTAGGTGAGGTTGTTGCTCATTCTAGAGCCAACGATATTGTCTTTGTTAAGCATGACATATCCATCACATAGATTCCTAGCTCAGGGTTCCCTCTATCACATAGATTCCTAGCTCAGGGTTCCCTCTATCCAACGTGTAAGCATGCTTCACAGCTTGGCCCTTCGTGGCCCTGAGCACTAACAACACCCCTTATGAGCTACATAACCACCTAAACTCATCTTGAACCCATGGTGCACCAACACTATCCCTCTAGGGGCACAAAAGAAACCATCAAATTGACGAGTAGTCAACTACTGCTATGGGTTCTCAGTTAACCATCAAGAACCAAAAAAACATTTCGTCAAGAAATTCATGATTTTGCGTTCTTCTTGTAGTTGAAAGTTGGCTAGGCCCACAACCCCCTTCTGACCACAAGTTCGTTCACTTGGGCTTCTCTCCATCGTTTTTTCCACCTAGATGGAGAGGGAGACCAAGCTGTTCTTGGCTTGTGCATTTGTTGGTGCGCCCTCTTGGCCAGGAGGGCCACTAGAAAGAAAAACAAAAGAAAACAATTATTTACAAAAATAAAAACTCTTTGTAGAAATAAACACCACACATGAACAACGAACTAACAACAACAATAATAGAAGCAACCACCATGTAGCAAACTAAAAATTGAATATACCAGCACATTGAATCACATTACATTATTGCAAATAAAAAGCAAAATGCTGTCATAAACACATAACGTTATAACGTACTGGAACCCAAATTCCATTTTCGATTAACACTGAACATGAATGTACATAAGATGCAGGCCTCCCTACCTTGGTGGTAGGGAGGCTGCGCTACCTTCAACACTCCTCTCACACCCCCCAAGCCCTATGTAGCACTCTGAAGTGACCCTACAGATAGACTCCAAAAAGACTGACTCAAACTCTTCTTACGCAAAAAAACCCCTAACACTAAAGGAGGGAATATTTTATTATTTTCATGAAATATCTGACAACTAATTTTCCCTCCAAATGAAATGCGCCTTACATGGCATTTACATTTCATCTCATTTGCATCTCCTGTGCATTTATATTTACATTTGATGTCATTTCACATGTACATTTTACATTTATGCTTCTAATTACCCTAAGTTCATACTTTGGCTCCAACACTGGGTAAGAAATATCACTTCATAGCTACCAAGTCCACTCATAAAACTACCAACATAGCCCAAATATTCATGAAGGAGATATTGAGACTGCGTGTTTTGGCTAAGAAGAATATATCAGATCGAGATGCTAATTTTACTTCTAATTTTTGGAAGTCTTTGCTTACTGGTTTTGGAACCTAACTGACTTTTAGTATCACTTATCATCCTTAGACAAATGGCCAAATGGAAAGAGTGAATGGAGTCTTGGAGGCCATGTTGATAATGTATTCCATGCATTACCCAAAGAAGTGAGACGATTTCCTACCATTGGTGGAGTTTTCATACAATAATGGATATCTGGAGTCACTGGGAATGAGCCCTTTTGAGATACTATATGGCCGGAAATGAAACACTCCTATCAACTAGGATGAGCAATTAAATAAAGTAGTTCTTGGATAGATATGATAAAAGAAATGGAGTAGGAAGTGGTCAAATCAAGTAGAAATTAAATGCAACTCAAGATAGGAAAAATAGTTATGCACACCAATAGAGGATACACAAGGAAGTAAAGTAGGATAACATGTGTATCTTCACATCAGGCCAAGGAAGATATCATTGAAAGTGGGGTCTTGGGCCAAGTTGGCACCCAAATTTTGTGGGCCATTTAAGATCTTACAAAGAATGGGGCTAATGGAATATAGATTGGCCTTTCCACCCATAATGTTTTCCATCTTTCCTTGCTTAAGAAGTATGTACATGATGCTAATCACTTTGTTGACTAGCTTGTGACACAAGTGGAACCCCAGGGAGAGTTCCAACCAGATCCACTGTGCATCTTGGATCAAAGCTAGAGTATGCTCCATAATCGAGTCATAGAGCATGTCAAGGTGCAACGGGAGCACTTTGGATCAGATGAAGCCACTTTGGAGATGGTTGATCAGATGAGGGTATCATACCCATTTTTGTTTGTTGAGTAAGAAACTGTAAATGTAATTGTAATTATGAACATAATTGTGTATATAAATCTCATTGTAAATTGTGTCTTTTCAGATGTAGAACACCGAGGATGGGGTTCCTCTAAGGGGGTGGCGTCTGTCACAACCATTTTTTCGACCCCTCTTGTAAATACTATTATGTGAACTACTTATGTAAATTGTAAGATGTTGAATGGACTGAGAGTGGACACAGATTCAAAGTTTGTGGAGATGAAGCTGTTTCTGAATGGCTTGGGGAAATAGGCAAACTTTGAATGCTACAGTTAATTTTCCACCATTTCCCTATTGAATTAAAGATAAAATCTATAGGCATTTAAAACTACATATGGGTGCCTGAATGAAAGGGTGAATTGTCCTGCTTGTGTGAGGGGATGGTGACTATGGTTAAAACACAATCCAAAAGGAATGGTCATGCATATAGTATGTGTGGGAAGAGGGAGAACGACACAAAGGAACATTTTAGTGTGTCTCACATCTAAGGGAGGGAAAGAATAAAAAGAAGATCCATTGGGAAAACATATACAATGAGGAGGGAAAAACATTTGAAGGAAAGGAATTACAAGTGGAGAATTTGTAGAGTTCTTTGGATCCCTTATTCTTAATTAGGTGGAGACTTAACTCTTTGGATTCTTGAGTGATTTTATCAGGTAGAGCCTTGAATAGTGTTTTGGAATCATGTGTATTGTTTGACAGGTGGAAACCAAGAGCTATAGATTCCCTTGGATCCTATCAGGCGGAGTCATAGTGCGTTATGGGTTCCTGCAAGGCATTGTGGTTCTAGATTCCTAAAGTTTGAAGCAAGTGGAGATGCTTTGGAACTATGGATTCCTATAGTATGTGATTGGGCAGAGAACTAAGTGCTATGGATTCCTTGAAGTATTGTTTGGGTGGAGACACTATGTACTCTGGACTCTTAGTTGTTAAGGCACTGTGTACTTTGGATTCACATGAGATTGTTCACTTGACTAGCGTTGATTTCCCTTTGAGCACTTCACTCCTCAGAATTTGAATCTGACTTGGGGGTGTTTATGCGCAAGAAAGAAAAATAGTGTAGTTGGCTTTGGTTGGGAGGAGATTTGAAGTCCCTCTCTTAGTTTATATTCATCTAGCTATCAAGATAAGTGACCTACTTGTATTTCCATGCATATTCGTGCAATGTGAATATCAATTAATCCCAATATATAGTATTGGTTTATTAACACTTAAAGAGGAATATGTATTCCTATATGATGCAATGAAAAAGTTGTGTGATTGACCTTCCTGGTTTTGAGGGGCTTGAAGGCATTTATGACGTTGATATAATCCTTGAATTGCAATATTATTTGTAGAGTCTCTAATGGTTGTTTACTTGTTGTGTTGATTGTCTTTATGGATGATTATCAATATCTAATATATTGAGTATACCATGGACTCTCCATGGTTTGAATGCTCGAATCATTGAGTCCACTTCATTTAGAATGAATGTACTAATTTCCTTGAATGAATTCCATTGGAACGTGGGAGTTTTACTCATGTAGGGGTTGATGCCTGAGAGGCACCTGACCATGGAAAGTGTTAGAAAATTATATATTACGGAGCAATGAAACACATAAAATATTGTAGAATTATAAACACAGAAACAAATAAAACAAGAAAGACACAGATATATGTGGTTCACCCAGTTTGGGCTACGTCCACCTCGAATAGCCAGTCCTTCCTTTCTATTATCCAGCAAAATGAAGAGACACAACCTACAACAGATTCGCTGTAATATCCTCTGTTTTCTCTCACAGTCTCACCTCTCTGTTTCTCACTCTCCGAATACACATCGATTTCACAGCCTCAAATACAATGCCCTCATACAAAGAGAGGGGTTTCCTTCTAGGGAAAAAAACCCTAAACTAAACATAAGTTCTACCGTTAGATCATCCGCCTAATGAACGACCCAGATTGACAAGAAATTACTATACTTTTACAAGGCAATTTTACATTTATTTTTGGCTTCGGGGGCGTTGCCCTCGAGCCCCCACCGGGGGATCGCTGGTCCCCAGATCCCCCAGCCAGGGGGGATCGGCCCCCCCGGTCCCCCCCACACCCCCCGCGTGGAGGGGTGTACAAAACTTCCTGGGGTATACATCCGGTTGAAACAAAAACCTCTGAACAATCATCCTCCACACACAACAGAAAGGTATAGTAAGGTCAAAAAATTTCCAAGCCTATGATGGTGGAGTGATAGGAATATAATTAGGCCAAGGGAGATCTTCCCAGAATCATAAAGGAGTTGTGGAAGGATTCCCAAAATAATAGAGAAAATTGTGTAATATGATAATCACAAGTTTATCAAGGTTAAGCCACTTAATATTAGAACTTAGAGGTGGATAAGAGAGTAATTGTGGCTTATCTCTTAACTATGTGCACTCCCCATCATGGTGTGGAAGTTCGTTGTAGTGGTGTTGTGACAAAGACATTAGGAAGAAATGTTTTTCCTTCACATGGCGAGAAGTTTTCCTGTCGCACAATGCCTAGTTTAGGGGGTGGCCTTTTCCGTGTCTTGGTGCAATGATGTGGAATATCTATCAAAGATGATCCTCATTGAACCCAAAACGTTTCATATAATGATAAAGTGACAGATTGCACAAAGGAATGGTCCCCCAATGGGACCTAGGTTTAGTGAAGGTGGGAGGCACCATATAGGTCGAGTTTGGAAACGTGGAACATCACATGTATTATGGACAACATGGAATGATGATGTGATAATAGTACCAACATGTCATGCTAATGGCATGTCACATTGTAGGTGGATTTGGTCTTTTCAAATGGCCAAAAGACCATATTTGAGTGACACATGGCATCCTCAGAGGATGACACATGGCATGGTGATGAGCCCTGGTATTGCAACAAGAATGCTGCAACTCCCAAGGCTACCAACGTAAATCATCAAATCGGGGTTCATATAAACTTAAGAGGTGGCACCACTATATGTGCAACATGTAATGTGTCCTTATTTCATTGATCTGATCCAATGAAGTGAATATCATGCAATCGAACCTAGACTAATTGCAAAGATGGAAACATTAACCTCTTGAAGGAAACAAAAGACAAGGAAAGAAAACATATTCTAATTACATAAATTAAAGAGAATGAATCAAATCTAGATCACTGCATTCAAAAGAGATTATACCTAGTAACAGAATTCATTAGTTGCTTCATAAACTACTCATGAAAATCATCACTATGTCATTCAATTCATGAACCTATCTACTAACCTTTAATTGTTGGAATGTGTTGCAGTGGTAAAAAGGAAATTCCTAAGTGGTATTTGGTCTTCCTCAATCATGGTTTCAGAGCCTAAGGGTCATTATTCAAGGCTAAGAGGCAAAAATCAAGTTTTTGGAGCAAATCTAACCAAGTTTACACGATGCTACATGATTACTACAAGATGCTATAGGATTGGATCCGTGAGAATTCTGAGGGTGAAAAGGTGATATAAAGGTGGGAAAGGGTAGATGAAGGTATATGAAGGTTGTATGAGGATTTTTCCAAGCTTAGAACCTCTCAGAGGCCCATCTTGCACAAAAACAAATGCACACGGTGTCCTTTAATGACCAAGAAATGTACTTTCAGTGGCAGAGTTTTGAGGGCATTGTGTAGTGAGGAGAAAGAGGATGATGATGGTAGGAGGAATGTAGTATGAAAATTCTAACCCTGAAAATCAATAGTAGTACCTTCAAACCACAAAATATTATGATTTTTATACTTGCAAAGACTAAAATACCCAATCTGCCAGCTAGTCTATCCTCTAATTTATCTCACTGAATGGCCAAGAAAATAGAATGCAAATAATATGGGGTAAATTTTGTTATTAAGTAGGATGTCCTAACACTCCAATCCAACTGGCATCACTAAAAAATAACCTTTTCAACATGTGCTAAACAGAGCATAAAATTACCACTCCAAAAACTAGAAATTTAAGAATCAATGAGTTGGTTAACCTACCAAATGCCTAACATGATTAGGTGCAAATGCTATGGGGTAAATTTTATTATTTACTTGAATTTTTTTTTTGACTCAATACAAGTGGAATCAACTCGAAAGAATATCATTAACACATTCTAAAAATTAGCAGAAAATTACTACTATTTTTCTACAAGAGACTTCTAGAAATTTTATAATTGTGAACTAGTAAACCAATCCAAGTAGCTCAATGATGAATATGACTTTTCAAAGTTGTTCTAAGGATGAATCATGCTTGTGACTCTATAAATAACCTGCAAAACAACTCACTTCAATAATTTAACCAATATAACCTACAACAAAGGAAGCATGAACACTAAAGGCTAAATTAAGAGATGCAAGTGAAAAAGACATTCAAAGGAAATAAAGAAATTGTATAACAGGGTTTCGAGGTTCCTGAGATGTCCAAGCCCAAGGATACTCCGAGTCCTATGAAGGAAACCAAGCTTTAGAAGCTAGAAATGGCACCAAACTTCATTACTTGAATCAATCCAAGGACATCCCTGCTAGAAATGAAAGTGGAGATGTTAAATAACTAGTTTACTCCACAAGAAGACTAATAAATACATGTCCCTAGACAAAAATTCGAATTGGTACTTATAAAAATTGATGAAGAATCCTCCTCCTTGAAATAAGGCAGCATTCCCCTCCAAAATCCCTCAAAAAGTGGATTTGGTTCCCAACAACGCATTCCTAGATTTTCTCAACCAGTGGAGCTCTGGAATTTGTTCAATAATTTCATAATACCTTGTTCATTTATTATCCAATCTTAGTCCGTCCTATAGTAGGGAGTAAGTCCTTATATTATCTCTTTCAGAATTAACTCAGTATTATGCAGAAATAAATAATATTAGGCACATAATAAGCAATTATATCTAAACCTTCCTAAGAACATATTAAAGCTAAAAAAAATTATTAATTGTGCGAGAGATTTAATATAACCTTTATGTGCCTAATAAAGGTAAGACAAACCTTAATTTGTGTCTAATTTGGAGGCCCATCATATCCCCCTATTGAAACGGTTGCTTAACCCCTGAGCAACCTACTCTTCTTCCTTGCTTTATTGTTTTGTTTGTTGTGTTATCACTGTAAAAAGTTCTAAAATTTTGGACAACTGGTATGGTTCCAAAGTTTTTATGTTAGTCATGGTAAAGTCATTTTTATGTTCTGTTTAGAGTCTAAGTCATAGAGTCAGAGTCTCGTTTCCATTATCAAATAAAGATCAAGAACCCAATTTTACCCATTATGGATCTTGTTAGCCTCCTGCTGCAGCAGGTTAATCATCTTTCATGATCGACATTTTTACATGCCAAATATGTCGAACTATGCATGCTGCAATGCTCCATATTTGCTACAGTTCCCTAAAGAAGTGTGTTTGAGAGTGTGCTAGTCTAAAGTGCCACTGCTCTGTTCCAGTCTTGTTGAGTAATCCATTTTGATCAGTTTTCAAGTATGGGAAGGCCAAACAACTTAATCTTGGCTTCCCTAGGTTTCAATTTCCTGTTGTAGAATATAGAGAATGAACATCTGTCCAAACAGCTTAATCTTGGCAGATTTGTAGATAGGTAAAGAAACAAGGTTGCTCAACAGCTTAATCTGAGCCCCAAGCTGAAGTAAGTGTAGAAGTAGATAGGAGCATAGCAAGAAGAAAGAATGAAAAGCTGGGTATGCTAGTTCAAGTGCACCCAAACCAAAAAGAAGAGAAAATTCTAGGTGAGTAGGTCGGGTAGGTAGCTTTGTGGTTGCAGAATCATGGCTTGTGATCCATCTCATATTGTCAAGTGTTATATTTATCATATCACAAGTTGAAGGCAGTTGTTCAGTTGGAGGACTTCAAGCGAGGCATGTCTAACTCCCCTTCTTCCTCTTTCCCCAAATCACTCACTAACTTCCCCCAAAGAGGTCAAGATCTGCTTGATACCTCTTAGATTCATCATTCTCCATATCATTTGCCTTGGTGGAGATCTGCTTCACTCAAGGAATGCTTACACTTCTTCTATTAGTCATTTTCCCCCATTGATAGCCTAAGACATCATACTTAGCGCTTGTTCTCATCTTTGTCATGTTAACTACTAACTTTATTATGTAGATCCCTATCTATTTCCCCTTCCCCTACAAAAACTATGTATATAACTCCCCTATATACTTATCCCTCCCCCTGGTTGAAAAATAACCATATGCATCCTTGGGTATTGCTAAGTTAAGTTCATCTGAAACTCAACAAGAACCCTCATTGCCCCCTCAAACCATCTTCTCATGCATTTTGGACACTTTCCAATGCATAGAACCCTTCATCCCCCCTAACTATCTCCCAAGTGCATAAGGACTCATTCCTTTGCATAATTCCCCTTCACATGTTTAAAAATCACCCCTTTGACCTTGGTTTGCCTTTATAAGGCATGAAACCCTCTTTGGCCACTAAACCCCTCTCAAAACCACATCACTTTCCTCCTAAGTGCCTTTGGACTCCTTCCAAGGCATAAGAATATGCAAACCATGCAAAAACCATGAAAAACCTTCAAAAAATGATAAAATCCTCCCTTTTTGGCCATCGGACCCCTTCCGATGCCTTAGAATCCAAGCAAAAGCATAAAGGTTACCCCCTCCAAATTCAAAAGACTTGCATTTTTGAATAAATAATGGCTCCGATGAGAAATGGGTCCTTTGGGTCCCCCTCTGATGCGATATCACTATCGGGAGGGGGCAATCATATGTTCAAACACCATATATAACTCCTCTGAATTCATGTTTCCTTTGCATTTTAATAAAATGCATGCCCTGATGAGAAAAGTATCTATTTGATCCCCCTCCAATGCGATATCGCTATCGGGAGGGGGCAGTGGCATATATAAGCGAAATGGCTAAGTCTCAAGGCATGGGGCATAATGCCGATGGGCCGGACCCGAAAACATATAAATTGGATTGGTAAAAGCATATCGGGTCCGCCACATTTTGGCGTTTCTATGTGGCAGCCCCATGACCCTGCCGATAGCAAATTGCCGAATTAATCACAGCCATCCATTTTTGGGCCCCAAATCAACGGCCCATATGTAATCGGTGGTCACCCTATGTATATGGCTCCGACCAGCGGAGCCGAAATAAAATTAAGGCACGGCGTATAAAGGATTTCGGGTCCGTAAGGGGGCGTTGCACAGCGAAAAGGGAAGGCTCCGATGGGGCGGAGCCGAAATATAATAAACTGCAGCATATATAGATTTCGGGTCCGCTAACTCTTTTTTATTAAATCCGCCAATTGACATCGCCGATGGGCCGGACCCGATTCAAATAAGGAAAGGGCCTATAAGCATTTCGGGTCTGCATTTTCGGCGATTGTTTGTGTGCCGCCCCCCGGTCCGCCCCGATGCGATTTAGCGATAGCCGTTGGATCGGCCCGTGCCAGATCCAACAACCAGGATTTAAAGGCTGCTACAGTGCCCGCCAAAAGCCAATTTTTCATTAAAATTTCATGTTTTGGGCACATTTTCTATGTTATTCGGAAATGGGCCGTTTTCAAAGGTTTTGTGTGCGGCGCCCGTGCCCGCCCAGGTATAAAGAAAACATGGTTTTCTCAGGCCATTCTTGGATCGCTCCAGGCCCAAATTGCCCCAAGTAGGAGGTTTTCACCGCAACAAGCCTTCAATGACCCTTTACTCATCCAGTTCGTGATTTTAAGTGTTGCTAAAGCATATTGAGTCGGCCAAGGGTCGACAACCACCCAAAAGCGGCATAAGGCCTCACAACAGATATTTGGGCCGATCAACGGCCAATAAGTGTTGATTTGACAGTTTAAGTGCATTTTTGAAGCCAAGATAGCCCAGGTGCGTGCCAAAGAATATCAGGAAGCGACAGAGTGTATCAGTGAAGATTTTCCAAGGCAGATGAAGGAAAAGGGGCCCCAACAGATTCAACAAAGCATCATTGAGCTGTAATGGCTCACCAGCTTGCAATTTTTGCCATTTAAGGCAGCAGGACCACTTGAAGGCACAGATAAAGGATTTCAAAGCAGATTTATTGCAAAAACATTGTATGAGGCCACATTTTGGGGCGGCGCTGCTCAACCCATGCATAGTTATGGCCATGAGGCTAGCACACGGCTCGAGGACCTCTCTCCACTCATTTTTGAGGCTGCTGCCTCATGCGCAGTCCTGGTCTACATGACTTGAGATGCCAGCTGCCCCAGCGCAACTATTTCTGATGTTTCATGCATTTATTTCCAACATAGATTAGGTTCAAAGATAGTGATTGCACATATCTCTTTTGATCTGTTTCCAGAGATATTTTTTGGGATATTTTTCCCCTTGACACCTGTTCAAGGGAAGTCTGTAGTTATTTCTTCTATAAACACCACCCTCTGCACTGTTCTAAGGGTTGGTTGGTTGTATGACTCCTCTAGAGACTCACTCTGTATCTGATATGTTTTCTTTAATCAAAGGCTGCTAAAAGCTTGGAGGATGGACTGTTTGATGTGTTGTTAATGGTTGAAGAGTGGATGATGGAATTCATGTGCTGCTATATGGATCAATAAGTGTCTCTCACCTCTGTTATCTCAATTTCGTACATGCTCAAGTCACAGAACAAAAGATTGGCTTAGAATTTTCTTAGCTGCACTCTATGCTCTGTTTCTGTGGCTCTTTATGTTTTCTCCTTGATTTAGGCATAAATACGAATTCCTTTATGGCTCATGTTTAATCTATTTCACATATGAATGACTGTTGTCTAAGAATTCTTAGCTGCTCCTAGATAGAGCTCATTCATCTTTCCTTTGCTAACTTGTTTGAGAGATTCTTTGTTGCCTCTCATTCCTTAGCCTCCAACCCATCTCTTTTACCTTGAAAATTGTTTCATATGCAACTATCTTGCTCCATATTCCTCTTGTCACCAAGAAAATGCACCAGCAGTCTTACCCCATGACTCCATGCCCAATGGTTTGAAACTTACCACACTATGCATTTCCTCTCTATTTGAAAGCATCCTCCTTCCCACCAAATTACAAACCAAAACACCTTGAACTCAATAGCTAGCCTAATATCATCATCAACAAAGCTAAATCTGAAAGAGAGAGCCCTCTCTGACTGCAGGTGGGCTAGAACCTGCAGTCCAAAGTTGGTTAGTGGTTACCTCGGCCGTATCCTTTCCGAAGCTTAAGGACAACCTGAGTGATAAGATAATGGCGACTCCACTAGGGAATTTCCTCAGATGATTTCACAAAGAAGGTAAGAAAGCTTCGCTGAGACCAATAAACAAACTTTCCAATTCCAATTGATGTCCACTCTTTAAACGACAGACGAAGCCTGAATGCCAGCCAGGAAGCCTTTGGAACTCTTCTTTGCTTTGCATTAACAGAAGTAAATAAACGCTGCTTCAGTCAATCTTCATGCTAGTTTAAAATGTAGATAGCTGTCCCGGATTTTGACCAGTCATTTGCTATTACTGAAACATCCATATAAAAATACCAGAAATAGGATTCAGAAGCTGGCTCCTAAAAATAACCCACGACATACAAGGTCAAACCCAGATCTGGACCCTCCAACTATTTTTGAGAATCCCAACCTAATCCCGAAGATCCTTAGGAAGCGAGAAAGTCAAGAAGATTTTGCTGACTTGAGTTCTGAAACAGCTCGGCCAAGTGCTGTTCCAACTCTTGTCAAGGTCTTATTTCGGTCAACCCCTGTTTCCCCTTCCTCATCATCCACATCTCAAAACACTCCTTCCACACCCTCATTCACTGCTACCACTACTACTGTTCCAGTTACCCCAGTTATCCCTGTTATCCCAGTCGCTCCGGTTGTACCATTTATCCCCGTTGTTCCACTTATCCCCATCAATATGGCTAATAGATATGCACCCCTGCAACTGCTTGCCAATGCTGGGGCTTTACCTCAAGATTACCAATCTAAAATCACACATTTTGATTCCACCGGTCCTTTCACAACTATTCAGCATACCAAAAAGATGCAAGACTATTTCGAAAGCTATGAAATCGATGATGATAGTGTAAGAATGAGAATTTTTGTTCAGAGTCTAACCGGTGATGTAAGAACTTGGTTCAGATCACTTGCTGCAAATTCCATAACCACTCCTGATGAGCTATACCAATCCTTTACTACTAGATGGGAGAAGAAGAAAGACCCCTTGCACATACTAGCTGAATATGATACAATTAAAAGAGGCCCTCAAGAGACTGTTTTAGAGTACTGTGCAAGATTCAACAATGTCTACAATGCAATACCACAGAACTTAAGACCTCAACCTGACCTTGCTTTGTATAAATTTATGGATGGCTTTGACCCTGATATGGCATATCAGTTGAAAGAAAGAGCCCCTGCAACTCTTGCAGACGCACAAAATGTTGCTGTTACCGTAGAATCCAACTTGATTGCCAAGAGAAACAGAGCAATAATGGAAAGAAGAACCACCTTTAAAGAAGAAACCTCAGCCTTTGACCAAAATCTTGATGCTATCATCAATGGCCTGCAAAGACTGGGAGAAAGAGTAGAAAATGTCGAGAGAAAAGCATCATGGGAAGGACAGCAGTCCAATCCCATAAGGAACACAAATTTTAGGAAAACCCAGAACACAAATGCTGGTAGGCCCACCCCAGACCATGTCATTAGACCCCCTTTTCAAGATAACTATGTAGAAGGGTCCACTTCTAGTGAACCCATAGAGGATACTCACATGAACCTGATGGATCTAAAGGGTGAACACCAAACTTTCCTGTCCCAGGAAGACCAAAATCAGCATGACTGTAATGAGTTTCAAACTAAATCTGGTGAGTCTTTTGATTTTAAACAGGGTCATGATACCGCCGTGTATGAGGTACACAAACAGTATAAGCTTAGAACTAGGACCATTGACATCTCTGAGCCTAACAAGAAAAAAGAAGGTAAACAACCCAACAAGATTAAAAACAAAGCTGTTGCAACAGAACCAACTGATATAACTGTCCCTAACCCACATCAAGTGACTGTACACAAACAATATAAGCTCAGAACTAGGACCATTGACATCTCTGAGCCTAACAAGACAAAAGAAGGTAAACAACCCAACAAGATTAAAAACAAAGCTGTTGCAACAGAACCAGCTGATATAACTGTCCCTAACCCACATCAAGTGACTGCAGAAGATATAACAGACACTCAGCCTTCTGTTGAGCAGCCTCTGCCACTTCCTTCCTCAAAAGAAAATTCAAACAACATCCCAAAAAGCACTCTTGAAAATGTAAAACCGCAAGCAGAAATTTCCCATAACGCCGATCAACAAGAGCAGATTGCCGAGAATGCAAATGAAAAAGAAAAAACCGCCATTATCAACAGCAAGACTCCACTGGAAAGTCCATTTAACTTAGAGGCAGAGATTGGAAAACTCAAGATATCTGTCCCTCTTTCAGAACTCGCCAAACACGATGTATATAGACAACAAATTCAAAGATCACTTCAAATCCCGGGAAACAAAGATGATGTAAATGTTTTGGATGATTCCCCAGAACTACTATTTGGTCCAGAAGTTAACGGAAAATCAACACATGGACCTGTTCCACCCTTTTATATCAGTCTGCATATACATGAAAAAGTTTTGCACAACGCTATGTTTGACTCAGGGGCCTCGCACAATCTTATGCCCAAAGCAGTTATGGAAAAACTCAACCTTGACGTTACAAGACCTTACAAAGATCTGTACTCATTTGACTAAAGTCAAGTGAAATGTCTATTCCTCATCAAAGACTTGTGTGTCTCCTTAGTCCAATATCCCAACAAAACCATTCTCATGGATATAGTGGTGGCTGATATCCCACCAAAGTACGGTATGCTCCTATCAAGATCATGGGGAAAAAAGCTCCAAGGATCCCTTCAATTAGACCTTTCCTACGCTACTATTTCTGTCTTTGGGCAACCAAAGAGACTGTACAGAGAAACGCTCATGAAATATGTGGTAAGTAGTGAGAGCAAGCCTGAAAATTTTCCCATTTATTCAATCCAATCCAACATGGATTCTTTTATTTTGTTTAATGATGATAGCTGCCCTCTAACTGATAACAAGCCTTTGGCTTTAGAGCAACAAGCACATATCAATCAAGAATCGATTGCACATACTCAAAAAATTGTCACAACAACAAATGCAATCAACATACAAAAAGAACTTCCCCAAACAGAATTTTCAAATCTGCCCAATCCTAAAATGACTCAAACTCTTGAGACTACCCACAAGCAAGAAATCACATGGTATTTAGGGTTTGACGGATCAGTTAACAAATTAGGGGCAGGGGCAGGTGTATGGATTCATAATTCTCATAACAATCATGCACAAGGTCATGCATATAGACTGAATTTCAGATGCACCAACAACATGGCAGAGTATGAGGCTCTCCTGTTAGGCCTTAAATTGCTAAAAGCTTTGGGGGCTGCAAAAGTGTCTATTCTAGGTGACTCCGACCTAGTAATCCAACAAATGAAAGGTAACTTTGTTACCAATGACAACAGAATGAGAGCCTATAGGACTGCTGCTACCAACATACTCAATGCATTCTCTAAATCCAAGCTTGCCAAGACTTCAAGAAATCATAACATTCATGCTCACAGCCTAGCCACTTTCGCTAGTACATGCAAGCTTCCCTTTGATCCAAATCACCATTTCACTGCTGAAATAAAACATAGGCCTGCTGTCCCAAATAAAATTAAAGACTGGCAAGTGTTCGAGGATGATGCTCAAATAAACAATTTTCTTACCTTACAGCATGAATTTGCAGGCCTAAACATTGATGAGGATACCATGGAGGACCTACAACAACAAGCATTAAACGAAAATCAGCAGGCTGTAACAGCTGTAACAGCCAGACAGATCCTAAGCCCAACAGTTTTTGGCAATGAAAACATAGAGGAATTGAAACAAATGCATTTGGAGGAAATAGCCAAAACAGAGGCCGAGATTATTGATCTAAAAGATAACTTTCTCCCTGCTGGCCTCACTCCACTAGAAGACATGTTTGATGCAAATGATGTGCCCAAAAAGCCAAAAATGCAGCCTATAAACACTGCTATAGAAGAACACAACATTGGGACAGCAGAAAAGCCCAAAATGATCAAACTGTCTAAGTCTTTGCCTCCTGATCAGAAGCCCAAGTACATTGATTTATTCAAAGAATTCCAAGATGTATTTGCTTGGAGCTATGAGGATTTAAAATCCTATGATACCTCTATAATACAACACACAATTCCCTTGAAACCGAATCAGAAACCATTTAAACAAAAGCTGAGAAGAATAAACCCTGTCCTTCTCCCACTGATTGAGAAGGAAGTAAAAAGAATGTTTGAAGCAGGGATAATAGCACCCATCAGATTCTCTGAATGGGTTTCCAATTTGGTTCCCACAAGAAAGAAGTCAGGCGAGATCAGACTTTGTGTAGATCTTAGAAATTTAAATCAAGTCTCCCTAAAGGACCACTATCCTTTGCCCAAAATGGACCACATATTGTAGAGTGTAGTGGGATCATCTGGAATCTCTTTACTAGATGGCTTCTCAGGTTTTAACCAAATACTTGTTCACCCGGATGACCAAGACAAGACAGCCTTTACCACACCGTGGGGAACATTTAAGTATGTAAAAATACCATTCGGACTTAAAAACGCTGGTGCTACATTTCAACGGGCAATGGACATTGCATTCGCCAAGGAAATCCATGATTTCCTAGTTGTCTACCTTGATGACTTAACCCCATTTTCCAAATCTGATGAAGAACACCTCAAGCACCTAAGGCAAATATTCATCACATGTAGGAAATATGGCATTTCCTTGAATCCCAAGAAGTCTCTCTTTGGCCTTGAAGAAGGAAAATTACTTGGACATATCATCTCAAAGGATGGTATTAGGGTTGATCCGGAAAGGATCCAAGCCATATTGCAAATCCCATATCCTAGAAATATAAAAGAATTACAAGCATTCCTTGGGAAAATCAATTTCCTAAGGAGGTTTATTCCAAACTTGGCTGAGCTAATAAGAATGCTAAACAACATGCTCAAGAAAGACGCCAAGGTAAAGTGGTCTCTAGAGGCCAAGCAAGCATTTGAGGGCATCAAATCAGCCTTAACTCAAGCCCCAGTCCTCACAAGTCCAAAATTTGATAGGGACTTTATCATATTTTCATTCGCATCTGATAATACTATAGCTGCTGTCCTTTTGCAAAAGGATGATCAAGGAGATGAAAAGACAATTTCTTTTTTCAGCCGAGCCTTAAGAGATGCCCCCCTGAAATACCCAATCATGGAGAAGCAAGCCTATGCCCTTGTTAAAGCAATCAAGGAATTCTGAATTTATATTTTATATTCACATGTGATTGCTTATGTGCCAAATGCTATTGTAAAAGACATATTAACCCAAGAGGGGTTAGAAGGCAAAAGAGGCAAGTGGATTTCTAAAATTCTTGAGTATGACATAGAGATAAAACCAACCAAGCTGATAAAGGGACAAGGTTTAGCCAAACTGATGTCCGAAACAAACTTTAAAGCCTTAGACATCAACCAACTGGACAATGAACAAGAGATGGTGACTCCACAGATCAGTGATACCTTTTTGCAATCCCCATGGTATGCTGATATTTGCTTTGTATTGACTGTGTGCTCCCCCAGGATTGTCCAGGACCAAGAAGAGATTTTTAAGAATGAAGGCTTTGAAATTTTGTGTCTTAGATGGTGCATTATTTTGGAAAAATCATGAAGGTATATTGCTTAATTGCTTGACCAAGAATGAAACTAGTGATGTCATGAAAGAATTCCATGCAGGGGACTGTGGAGGACATCTATATTGGAAGTCCACTGCTGATAAAATTTTAAGGGCTGGTTTCTATTGGCCCACTTTGTTTGCAGATGTAAAGAAGTTTTCCACCTCATGCCACAATTGCCAAATTTTTGAAGGCAAGAAAAAGCTGCTCCCTTTGCCTCTGAAACCCATCTCAACCGAGAAGCCTTTTCAACAATGGGGTCTTGACTTCATTGGAGAAATCCATCCCTCTTCCTCAAGCCAGCATAAGTGGATCTTAACAGCCACCGATTATTTCACTAAGTGGATTGAGGCCATCCCATGTAGGCAAGCCAATGACACCATTATTATCCAATTCCTTGAGTGCAATATCCTTTCTAGATTTGGCTGCCCTGAGAAGATCATCACTGACAATGCCGCTGCTTTCAAATCCAAAAAGATGATCAGTTTTTGCCACAAATTTCATATCACCTTGGGCCATTCCACAGCCTATTACCCTCAAGGTAATGGCTTAGCCGAGTCATCCAACAAGAGCCTGATAAGTATTATCAAGAAGACCTTAGAAGAAAACAAGAAGAACTGGCATAAAAAGCTCACCAATGCCCTATGGGCAGACAGACTTTCAACAAAGAGATCCATTGGGATGAGCCCTTATGAGCTAGTATATGGCATGGAGGCCAGATTTCCATCTTCTTTAGGTAGTCCTGTTATCAAGCTGAACCAAATGATATTCAACAAAGGATCAATCAGACCATTCATCTTCAACAAACCAGAGAGCAGGTGTATGACAGAGCTCAAATGCTACAAGAAAGGCTGAAGAAGGCGTTAGACAAGAGGGCTAAGGCTGATGATTTCTTTATTGGCGATAAAGTGTTAAGGTGGGACTCACGACGAGAAGACAAGGGAAAGCATGCCAAGTTTGACTTTCTGTGGAAAGGCCCATTTGTCATCAGCGCTATTCAAGGCAACAATACATATTTTCTCAAAACTCTAGATGCCTACGCAGCTGAAGAGGGCCCTGTCAATGGCTGCATGCTGAAGCATTACCTCGACCCAGTGATCTAAGGGATACAGGGTTCTGATGTATATATTTGTATATTAATGCATGTACATATAAGCACTTTCTTTTTATGTTTGTGTAAGCAATCCGATTGCTTGGAACCAAGCAGCGAAGTTATGGAGGCAGAGCAGCGCAGGTCCTCCGTTTTAAAAACCTACCATAAGCATTGACCACAGCAGAGCAGCGCAACAAAGCTTGAAGGCGCAACCCACGCAAATCCCCCATTTCAAAGCTCTGTCTTTGCATTGGTTTTGGGAAAAGAGTGCAGTCCCGAAGAAAAGAAGCCAAAGGAGCGCAACATTCGAAGCCTCTGTTCTTTTGAGGTGAATTTCAAAGAGAAGCACATCAATTTTTCCCCCGGTTATGAACTTACTTCAAAGGGTGCACAAGGCAGGTTATGATATATTTTAAAATACACTCAATGGTAAAGGGGCAGTGCTGTTATTTATAACAGCAAATTCAATTAAAAATGCTGCATTCAGGTTACCAGCTCTTCAGTCAATGGTATCAAACAGAGGAGCAGTTTTTAGTGTTACATCTACAGCCTGTTCAAAGACAAAATTAAGAGGAGTTGCTCCAGTTGGTTCCATTTTTGTGTGTACTTAAAAATGCAGTTATCAAGCAAAAGTGTATGCAATATCAAGCACACAGAAGAAAGCAGGCGATGCTTTATTTTCACAATATTTCAGTTGAAGGAGAGTGATGTTCAGATCTCAAAGTTCCTGTCATTTAGTAATCAGCACAGAAGAAGTTTTCAGTTAACAGAAACTATAGAGGATCAAGGCAGTCTGACCTGCTGTACTTGGCTTTTCAAAAGGAAAAGCCATCCCCAAGTGGAGCCACTGTTAGCCTCCTGCTGCAGCAGGTTAATCATCTTTCATGATCGACATTTTTACATGCCAAATATGTCGACCTATGCATGCTGCAATGCTCCATATTTGCTACAGTTGGCTAAAGAAGTGTGTTTGAGAGTGTGCTAGTCTAAAGTGCCACTGATCTGTTCCAGTCTTGACGAGTAATCCATTTTGATCAGTTTTCAAGTATGGGAAGGCCAAACAGCTTAATCTTGGCTTCCCTAGGTTTCAGTTTCCTGTTGTAGAATATAGAGAATGAACATCTGTCCAAACAGCTTAATCTTGGCAGATTTGTAGATAAGTAGAGAAACAAGGGTGCTCAACAGCTTAATCTGAGCCCCGTGCTGAAATAAGTGTAGAAGTAGATAGGAGCACAGCAAGAAGAAAGAATGAAAAGCTGGGTATGCTAGTTCAAGTGCACCCAAACCAAAAAGAAGAGAAAATGCTAGGTGAGTAGGTCGGGTAGGTAGCTTTGTGGTTGTAGAATCATGGCTTGTGATCCATCTCATATCGTCAAGTGTTATATCTATCATATCACAAGTTGAAGGCAGTTGTTCAGTTGGGGGACTTCAAGCGAGGCATGTCTAACTCCCCTTCTTCCTCTTTCCCCAAATCACTCACTAACTTCCCCCAAAGAGGTCAAGATCTGCTTGATACCTCTTAGATTCATCATTCTCCATATCATTTGCCTTGGTGGAGATCTGCTTCACTCAAGGAATTCTTACACTTCTTCTATCAGTCATTTTCCCCCATTGATAGCCTAAGACATCATACTTAGCGCTTGTTCTCATCTTTGTCATGTTAACTACTAACTTTATTATGTAGCTCCCTATCTATTTCCCCTTCCCCTACTAAAACTATGTATATAACTCCCCTATATACTTATCCCTCCCCCTGGTTGAAAAATAACCATATGCATCCTTGGGGATTGCTAAGTTTATCTGAAACTTAGCAAGAACCCTCATTGCCCCCTCAAACCATCTTCTCATGCATTTTGGACACTTTCCAATGCATAGAACCCTTCATCCCCCCTAACTATCTCCCAAGTGCATAAGGACTCATTCCTTTGCATAATTCCCCTTCACATGTTTAAAAATCACCCCTTTGACCTTGGTTTGCCTTTATAAGGCATGGCACCCTCTTTGGCCACTAAACCCATCTCAAAACCACATCACTTTCCTCCTAAGTGCCTTTGGACTCCTTCCAAGGCATAAGAATATGCAAACCATGCAAAAACCATGAAAAACCTTCAAAAAATGATAAAATCCTCCCTTTTTGGCCATCAGACCCCTTCCGATGCCTTAGAATCCAAGCAAAAGCATAAAGGTTACCCCCTCCGAATTCAAAAGACTTGCATTTTTGAATAAATAATGGCTCCGATGAGAAATGGGTCCTTTGAGTCCCCCTCCGATGCGATATCGCTATTGGGAGGGGGCAATCATATCTTCAAACACCATATATAACTCCTTCGAATTCATGTTTCCTTTGCATTTTAATAAAATGCATGCCTCGATGAGAAAAGGATCTATTTGATCCCCTTACGATGCGATATCGCTATCGGGAGGGGACAGTGGCATATATAAGCGAAATGGCTAAGTCTCAAGGCATGGGGCATAATGCCGATGGGCCGGACCCGAAAACATATAAAGTGGACTGGTAAAAGCATATCGGGTCCGCCACATTTCGGCGTTTCTATGTGGCAGCCCCATGACCCCGCCGATAGCGAATTTCCAAATTAATCACAACCATCCATTTTTGGGCCCCAAATCAACGACCCATATGTAATCGGCGGTCACCCCATGTATATGGCTCCGACCAGCGGAGCCGAAATAAAATTAAGGCGCGGCGTATAAAGGATTTCGGGTCCGTAAGGGGGCGTTGCACAGCAAAAAGGGAAGGCTCCGACGGGGCGGAGCCGAAATATAATAAACTGCAACATATATAGATTTTGGGTCCGCTAACTCTTTTTTATTAAATCCGCCGATTGACATCGCCGATGGGCCGGACCCGATTCAAATAAGGAAAGGGCCTATAAGCATTTTGGGTCCGCGCTTTCGGTGATTGTTTGTGTGCCGCCCCCCGGTCCGCCTCGATGCGATTTAGCGATAGCTGTTGGATCGGCCCACGCCGGATCCAACGGCCAGGATTTAAAGGCTGCTACAGTGCCCGCCAAAAGCCAATTTTTCATTAAAATTTCATGTTTTTGGCACATTTTCTGTGTTATTCAGAAATGGGCCGTTTTCAAAGGTTTTGTGTGCGGCACCCGTGCCTGCCCAGGTATAAAGAAAACATGGTTTTCTCAGGCCATTCTTGGATCGCTCCAGGCCCTAATTGCCCCAAATAGCAGGTTTTCACCGTAGCAGGCCTTCAATGACCCTTTACTCATCCAGTTCGTGATTTTAAGTGTTGCTAAAGCATATTGAGTCTGCCAAGGACTGAAAACCACCCAAAAGCGGCAGAAGGCCTCACAGCAGATATTTGGGCCGATCAGCGGCTAGTAAGTGTTGATTTGACAGTTTAAGTGCATTTTTGAAGCCAAGATAGCCCAGGTGCATGCCAAAGAATATCAAGAAGCGGCAGAGTGTATTAGTGAAGATTTTCCAAGGCAGATGAAGGAAATGGGGCCCCAGGAGATTCAGCAAAGCATCATTGAGCTGTAATGGCTCACCAGCTTGTAATTTTTGCCATTTAGGGCAGCAGGACCACTTGAAGGCATAGATAAAGGATTTCAAAGCATATTTATTGCAAAAACATTGTATGAGGCCACATTTTGGGGCGTCGCTGCTCAACCCATGCACAGTTATGGCCATGAGGCTAGCACACGGCTCGAGGACCTCTCTCCACTCATTTTTGAGGCTGCTGCCTCATGCGCAGTCCTGGTCTACATGACTTGAGATGTCAGCTGCCCCAGCGCAACTATTTCTGATGTTTCATGCATTTATTTCCAGCATAGATTAGGTTCAAAGATAGTGATTACCCAGATATCTTTTGATCTATTTCCAGAGATATTTTTTGGGATATTTTTCCCCTTGACACCTGTTTAAGGGAAGTCTGTAGTTATTTCTTCTATATATACCACCCTCTACACTGTTCTAAGGGTTGGTTGGTTGTATGACTCCTCTAGAGACTCGCTCTGTATCTGATATGTTTTCTTTAATCAAAGACTGCTAAAAGCTTGGAGGATGGACTGTTTGATGTGTTGTTAATGGTTTAAGAGTGGATGATGGAATTCATGTGCTGCTATATGGATCAATAAGTGTCTCTCACCTCTGTTATCTCAATTTCATACATGCTCAAGTCACAGAACAAAAGATTGGCTTAGAATTTGCTTAGGTGCACTCCATGCTCAGTTTCTGTGGCTCTTTATGTTTTCTCCTTGATTTAGGCATAAATATGAATTCCTTTATGGATCATGTTTAATCTATTTCACATAAGAATGACTGTTGTCTAAGAATTCTTAGCTACTCCTAGATAGAGCTCATTCATCTTCCCTTTGCTAACTTGTTTGAGAGATTCTTTGTTGCCTCTCATTCCTTAGCCTCCAACCCATCTCTTTTACCTTGAAAGTTGTTTCATATGCAACTATCTTGCTCCATATTCCTCTTGTCACCAAGAAAACGCACCAACAGTCTTACCCCATGACTCCATGCCCAATGGTTTGAAACTTACCACACTATGCATTGCCTCTCTGTTTGAAAGCATCCTTCTTCCCACCAAATTACAAACCAAAACCCCTTGAACTCAATAGCTAGCCTAATATCATCATCAACAAAGCTAAATCTGAAAGAGAGAGCCCTCTCTGACTGCAGGTGGGCTAGAACCTGCAGTCCAAAGTTGGTTAGTGGTTACCTCGGCCGTATCCTTTCCGAAGCTTAAGGACAGCCTGAGTGATAACAGATCCCACATTATTCCAAAAGTGTCTTGTATTTGGTCATTTTAAAATTTGAACACGCTACGAAACTGTCTAGGAGTTTTTGTAGCACAAAACTCTGAAAATACACTACATGCGTTGCGAAATCACTGAAGTAACCTTTTTTTCAGCAGAAACACTGTTTTAAGTAGTGAAATTTTAGGGGGTTTCTTGAGAAACTGAAATCATATTTTGGAAAATTGAAAGAGGTTCTTCTTCATAACATACCTATCTACAAAAACCTCTTTCAGTTTCTTCAAATTCATTATGAGCTGGGAGAAGTTGATGACTCAACATGCACAGTAGTTTCGTAGCGCGCTACGAAACTGCTGTAGGTGCAGTTTTGTTCTTTTTGGTTAATATTCAAAGAAATGAAGGGGCTATTTTTGGAGAAGGATCCTGCTACAGAAATGTAAGGAGATAATTTGAAGAGGTTTAAAGCCTAAGTAAAGAAAAACTAAAGGAATGAAGGATATATTCAAGAATTAAGCCTTGCGCTACAAAAATAACAATTATTTCACAATGCATCTAGTTTGGCTTTCTTCAGGAAAATTCAAGGAGTTTATTTTTGTCACAAGTGTAAGATAAAGGTTCTATGACTAATTCAACATGTGTTATATGATTAAAGGGGCTAGTTTGGTCAGCAGAAGGATTCGAAGACAAGCATAAGGATGAAACCCTAAAAAGGAGGAACTCTGTCTCCTTATTTTTAGTAGTCATCTCCCAAGGGGATTCCTGAGAGATTGAAAACTTATTTCTGAAAATTGGAAGAGGTTTTTATTCCTAACATACTGTACTACAAAAACTCTTTCAGTTTCTTCAAATTTAGTATGAGGTGGGAGAAATTGATGGTTTAATTTTCACTACGAAACTGCTAAGAGGAACTCTGTTTTCTGTTTTAGCAATCTTTTTAAAGATCAATTTTTGGCCACATGCAAAAGTTTTTTGGAATTCTTAAGGAAATTTCTCTTCATATCCATATATATAATAACCTGTCTCAGTTTTTTCAAAAGTGTCACCAGTTGGGAGATACGAGGCCTTATTTAAAGTCATAATTGCAGGAGAAATTTTCCTAGGTTTTAGGACAGAGGAAGGAGAAGTTATTGAAGGCCAGCTGGAGGGTTATGGGCATCACCAAGGTCGAATTTAAGGAGGAGCAGCTGTCAAATATCAAATTTAATTCATAGTTTAGGTTGTTACTATCATAAAAGGAGTTGTACTCCTAATTGTATTAGGACTCTAGGACTGTTAGTTAACTGTCTCTTGTAATTAATAGTCTGTTTTAAGTATGAATAGGTGTCAAGTCAAGTAAATTCGAATTTCCCTCATGTTGGAGGAAGGAATCCAATATTGTAATGAACTCTATAAAGAGTAAGAGGTGTAATGCACCAAGGGTTGGAAATTTTCAAAAGAAATAGTCATACTGTGACATTGTGGAAGACTGTGTTTTTTCATGTTAATACAGATATTTGGCTTCACTACTCAGGATTAAGAAGAGAGTTTTAATGTTTGATTTTCCTCATGGTTTCCTCCATTTATTCACTTGCAGTGGTATGAATGCATGTTACTTAGAATTCATTGAAAATTCTCTAACTTCCTACATGTGTTTATAGGTTGTGTTCCTTATATTTTTGCTCTGTTTTGTTGATATATTAAAACTCTTGATGCCCTGACTTCCATGTTAAGCTAATCTTACTGTGATACTGAAACATATGTTGACTCCATAAGCCCAATGGATGCTTATTGATTGTGTTCAACCATTTATACCTTTTCACTTGTTTTTTCCATAGAGTTAGCCATCTAATCCTTAATTGAAATCTTTAACCCAGTGAGAGAGCCCTCTTAGGTTGAGGAGGCTAAGCCTCAACCAAAAGTTTGGTTTGAAATAGTTACTCAAAATCTTCCTAATCAGCAGCCTATCAGGGTCGGGTTTTGTGATAACATTTTGGTGCGTCTGCCGGGAGATCTAAAGATATACATATCCTGAAAAATCATGAAGTTGAACTCTTGAAGGTAGTAGGAGCTCACTAAGTTTTCAAGGCTGCAAAACTACCTTGTCGACTCCACACATCAAATAACAAATTGGAAGGTGACTCCACAGCTATAAGATCAATAGCTTGATGAAGTTTCAAGATGAGTGCAATTGCAAGAATGAATGCTAGGTATGCCCCTATGAATCGGCCTCATATCCTTAGTTTTCCAAATCCTATGCCAAAGGTCGATTGGTTAGATGATCTTCCAATATTCAAAGATGAAAAGAAAGACAATGCTGCTCTTCATTTGGTTAGGTTCCATATGCATGTACACAGTCTTGAGGTTCAATTCCCTAAAGATTGTCTCATGAATATGTTTATGACCACTTTAGAAGGAAAAGCATGGTCTTGGTATAAAAGCTTGGAAAATGGTTCATTATATTCTCTTGTTGATTTCCATGATGTACTCTATGACATGTATAAAGAGTGTCATCCCTCCTTATTGTTGGTCAAAGATTGCTGTAAACATTATGCGAGTTTTATTCAATATTTGGAGGATTGTTATGATGATGATGAATTCATGGATGAAGAAATTTTAAAGGCTCTTCATAACAATACATTTCAACACTAAGAAGAAAAGATAACATCCCATGAAATGCAGCATGAAAATCAGCACAGGTTTACTTATGAAAACCATGTTACATCCTCTGAGATTAATGTGAAGATGCAACAAACTTGCCAGTCTTTTGATCATAAAGAGTATGAAAATGATTACAAACACCAAGAAGAAATACTGGAAGAAATTTTTTATAACCCTCAGGCAGAGGAAAAGGTTGATCATTTCTGTAATTCCTTGCAGCAGCTTACATCAAAGAATGATCATAATAATGAGGAAAATTACATTGTTTGTGGGAATCATTCAGAAAAGCAGTTGGATAGCATATCAAAGGAATTTTGTGTGGCTGAGAATCAGTTGTCTGAAGATATAGAATGTTATGAGAATCATCAAACTAATCATGTCTTTTTTGACCCTATAGCTGATTACATGGAAAATATTTGCTGTTCAGATTTCCAGTTATATTTTTATCTTGAAGATTAATTACATCTCATGCTGACTTGGTTATTTCAATATCATGTTTATTTTTGCTTCAAGCACAGCCAAGAGATTCAAGTGTCAGATCAGATTAATGACTGGCTTTATTGGAAGTTTCATGTTCCTTGAGCTACAAATGGAGGTTGCAGTTGATAGGGTAGGTAGGAATGTGCAAATAAGCTCAGGGTAGGTTGACTGAGCATTTTTCAGTAGATACAGATTTCTTTCTTCTACAGTGATCATCAAGCTTAAGCCCGAGTTGAAGGCCCAACATTTTGAAGAAGATGCTTGTCAAACCAAATAAAATTATTTCTGTTTTGCCAAAAAATAGATAGCGTTGGAGCTACAAGTTCTTAGTATACCACAAGGGCACACTATCCCAAGTGGAGCCACTGTTATCACTATAAAAAGTTCTAAAATTTTGGACAACTGGTATGGTTCCAAAGCTTTTATGTTAGTCATGGTCAAGCCATTTTTATGTTCTGTTTAGAGTCTAAGTCATAGAGTCAGAGTCTCGTTTCCATTATCGAATAAAGGTCAACAACCTGGTTTTACCCATTACAGATCCCACATCATTCCAAAAGTGTCATGTATTTGGTCATTTTAAAATTTGAATGCGCTATGAAACTGTCTGGGAGTTTTCATAGCTCAAAACTCTGAAAATACAATACATGCGCTACGAAATCAATGAATTAACCTTTTTTAGCAGAAAAACTGTTTTAAGTAGTCAACTTTCAGGGAGTTTCTTGAGAAACTGAAAGCATATTTTGGAAAACTGAAAAAGGTTCTTCTTCCTAACATACATATCTACAAAAACCTCTTTCAGTTTCTTCAAATTCATTATGATCTGGGAGAATTTGATGACTCAACATGCACAGTAGTTTCGTAGCGCGCTACGAAACTGCTATAGGTGTAGTTATGTTCTTTTTGGTTAATATTCAAAGAAATGAAGGGGCTAGTTTTGGAGAAGGATGCTACTGCAGAAATTTAAGGAGATAATTTGAAGAGTTTTAAAGCCTAATTAAATAAAAACTCAAGGAATGAAGGATATATTCAAGAATTAAGCCTTGCGCTACAAAAATAACAATTATTTCGTAGCGCATCTAGTTTGACTTTCTTCAGGCAACTTCAAGGAGTTTATTTTTGGCACAAGTGTCAGAGCAGGGTTTTATGAATAATTCAACATGTGTTATATGATTAAAGGGGCTAGTTTGGTCCGCAAAAGGATTCTAAGACAAGCATAAGGATGAAACCCTAAAAAGGAGGAACTCTGTCTCCTTGTTTTTAGCAGTCAACTTCCAAGGGGATTCCTGAGCGATTGAAAAATTATTTCTGAAAAGTGGAAGAGGTTTTTATTCCTAACATACTGTACTACAAAAAAATCTTTTAGTTTCTTCAAATTCAGTATGAGGTGGGAGAAATTGATGGTTTAACTTGCACTACGAAACTGCTGAGAGGAACTTTGTTTTTTGTTTTAGCAGTCTTTTTAAAGATCAGTTTCTGGCCACATGAAAAAGTGTTTTGGAATTATGAAGGAGGTTTCTCTTCATAAAATCCCCAGCTACAATAACCTATCTCACTTTTTTCATAAGTGTCACCAGTTGGGAGATACGAGGCTTTCTTTAAAGTCATAATTGCAGGAGACATTTTCCTAGTTTTCAGGACAGATGAAGGAGAAGTTATTGAAGGCCAGCTGGAGGGTTATGGGCATCACCAAGGTCGAAGTTAAGGAGGAGAAACTGTCAAATATCAAATTTAATTCATAGTTTAGGTTGTTACTATCATAAAAGGAGTTGTACTCCTAATTGTATTAGGACTCTAGGACTGTTAGTTAACTGTCTCTTGTAATTAATAGTCTGTTTTAAGTATGAATAGGTGTCAAGTCAAGTAAATTCGAATTTCCCTCATGTTGGAGGAAGGAATCCAAGATTGTAATGAAATCTATAAAGAGTAAGAGGTCTAATGCACCAAGGGTTGGAAATTTTCAAAAGAAACAATCATATTGTGACATTGTGGAAGACTGTGTTTTTTCATGTTAATACAGATATTTGGCTTCACTACTCAGGATTCAGAAGAGAGTTTTAATGTTTGATTTTCCTCATGGTTTCCTCCATTTATTCACTTGCAGTGGTATGAATGCATGTTACTTAGAATTCATTGACAATGCTCTAACTTCCTACATGTGTTTATAGGCTGTGTTCCTTATATTTTTGCTCTATTTTGCTGATATATTAAAACTCTTGATGCCCTGACTTCCATGTTAAGCTAATTTGACAGTGACACTGAAACATATGCTGACTCCATAAGCCCAATGGACGTTTATTGATTGTGTTCAACCATTTATACCTTTTCACTTGTTTTTTCCATAGAGTTAGCCATCTAATCCTTAATTGAAATCTTTAACCTAGTGAGAGAGCCCTCTCAGGTTGAGGAGGCTAAGCCTCAGCCAAAAGTTTGGTTTGAAATAGTTACTCAAAGTCTTCCTGATCAACAACCTATTAGGGTCGGGTTTTGTGATAACATGTTGCTCCATCTCTTGCTCCTCATGCTTCTCTAACTATTGTTCTACATGCTGCTCTAACATCTGCAAATCCATTCTACCATCTCAGAAGGACTTCTTGGAACTCATTTCCTCATGTCTATATTATTTGTCCCAATGCACTCTTGTAGTTAAAATGGTGATCCCATTGATATCACTTCCATTCAAATGTATTTCCAATCCTCTTACTGTTGTCAAAAACCCTGGGTCATTTGGATTCCTTAGGTTGATTATAAATTCCATATCAAGTTCAACATCATACCCCTTTAAGTTTTCAAGGAACCCCATCTCGCAGATTTTTTTTGTGACAATATTGTGTCCAAGTCGAGGAAAGAAAAATTTCAACATGCACACCATGCTCATCCAACCCAAATGTTTGTCTTACTGGAATTCAAACTGTAAATTTGCAAAGTGATTTTTTTAATGAATAAGGTGTTTTTGGAAGAATTATGCCAAATGTTGGAGAGGAGGAATCTTTACTTACATTTCCTCTAAATATTTCCTTGCATATTGAGACTCTGATGGTTGTTCTAGGTGAAATTGCCCTTCCTATATCACTTTTCCTGCATCCATCCTGTAGCAGTCTATTCCGATCCTATAGCACACAAATCAAATCTTCTGGCAACTAATCTTTGCATGCCAAGAGGTGATGGGTTCACCATTTTTTTCTTTATTTTTTTTCCTTTTTTTCAATCTTTTTCTTTTTTCTCATTGCATGCAAAATAAAATCAAATTTCTTTGAGTTAACTAAGTTGGCCCCATCTACACCTTCACACTCCTTGTCCTCTATCACGACTAAATGATAACAACCTAGTTTCTCAGGTCTTTTTCACTTTTGTCTTGTTCCTCTCCCACACATGTGGATGTGTTATGAAACCAACTCTAGAAAAAGATAGATCAACGCCTTAAAATTCAGCCTCTTCGAGGGGGCAACCTCCTTTACATTACATAAATGAACAATTCTTCAATGATTCAAATGACAAAACCTCCTTTCTATATATAGGAGTCTAAGGAGTCACAATATAACCCAGCCGACCTAACAATAATAATATAAAGCCACAAAAATAACAATAGAGGGATTCTATGGGGCACAGTAATAACAATATGGGGACAATAGGGGCACAATGATATTAATAAGGGGTACAACTACAATAGTAATGGGGTAATCACTAGTATTATAGGGACCCAACATGCCCCTCTCCTTCAAAAAAGTGTTGTCCTCAATGCTTGAGTAGTTCTGGATGCTTCTATATAAAATTCTCATCCTCCCATGTGGAATCTTCAGCGGATAAGTTCTTCCACTTGATAAGATACTCCAAAATTGATCGATTTCGTAGCTGTCGAGTTCTTGTTTCTGTGACTGCTTTGGGTTCCAATATAATTTTTCCTTCCTCGTCAAGTTCTGGCAATATTGTTTGAACTGGGAGCTTGTCGCCTATAACCTTCTTTAAACATGAAACATGGAAAACTGGGTGCAATCGAGAAGCTGCAGGAAGCTCCAATTTGTATGCCATAGTACCAATCTTTTGCAACACCTTGTATGGACCATAATACTTTGGTGATAATTTATTATCCTTCTTAGCTTGCTTGAGGGACATTTGCTTATATGGTTGTAGCCGTAGGAATACCCAATCACCTACATCAAAACTTCTTTCGCTGCGATGTTGATCTGCCTGTTGTTTCATTCTATTCTGTGCCAACACAAGGTTATCCTTTAAGAGTTGGAGGACTTGTTGTTGATGTTCGATGTGATGTTCCACTGCTTGAACCTTAGAATTTTCTCTTAAATATGATGTGATGGATGGTGGCTGATACCCATAAAGTGCCATAAATGGGGTCATTTTTGTTGCTGTATGGAAGGAAGTGTTATACCACCATTCAGCCAGAGGCAACCATTTGACCCATTGTGTCTGTTTATCAGATACAAAGCAACGAAGATATCCTTCCAAACATTTGTT
Organism: Pinus tabuliformis; assembly: GCA_031772625.1. Taxonomy (NCBI): domain Eukaryota; kingdom Viridiplantae; phylum Streptophyta; class Pinopsida; order Pinales; family Pinaceae; genus Pinus; species Pinus tabuliformis. The sequence goes on from CM062804.1 coordinate 252,087,364, forward strand.
TACTATCTCAGTTTCCCATCAGATTGAGGATGATAAGATGAGCTATGAGCTAACTGAGTACCAAGACAAGAAAATAATTCTGTCCAAAAATTTCCAGTGAAAATGGGATCTCTGTCACTTACAATAATCTTTGGGTTTCCATGTAGCTTTTGAATTGTTTCCATAAATGCAGTAGAAACTGTACTGGCTTTAAATGGATGTGATAATGCACAAAAGTGTGCATACTTGGTAAGTCTGTCAACTACCACCATGATGACACTCTTTCCCTCAGACTTGGGTAAACCTGTGATAAAATCCATTGAAACCTCCTCCCAACGTTGGCTTGGAATGGATAAAGGTTGTAATAGACCCGGTGTCTTAATTGTTTCAACTTTATTTTGTTGGCAAACCAAACATTCCGCCACAAACTTTTGAATATCTGATTTAAGGCCATCCCAAAAAAATTCCTTCTTAACCCTGTGGTAAGTTTTTAAAAATCCTGAGTGCCCTCCTAAGGGAGAAGTGTGCAATTCCATAAGAATCTTTTGTTTTAGCTGGGAATTCTTACAGAGGTATAAGCGATCTTTGTACCATAACGAATCATTTTTCCAGCTAAATGTATCAGACGTACTGGAATCTTGTTGTAACTTTCGAATAAGTGCCCACACTTCTTCGTCATTCTTCCATTCCTCCCTTGCTTCGTTTATCCAATCTGGTTGGATAATAGAAATGGCGCACAACAATGCTTCCACATCCTCATCCTTTCTTGAGAGTGCATCTGCCACCACATTTTGCTTCCCTTTTTTGTAGATGATTTCAAAGTCATAACCCAACATCTTTGTGACCCACTTTTGTTGCTCTTCAGAGGATAATCTTTGTTCTAAAAAGTATTTAAGGCTATCATGATCCGTTTTTACCTTGAAGTGTCTTCCCATTAGGTAGGGTCGCCATTTCTTAAGTGCATGGAGTATTGCCAACATTTCCTTCTCATAAATAGCTTTGTGTAAAAACTTTCCCTTGATTGGACGACTTTCAAAAGCAATGGGTCTTTCATCTTGCATTAAAACAACACCAATTCCATTTCCTGAAGCATCACATTCCACAATAAAGGTTTTTGTGAAGTTTGGTGTAGCTAAGACCGGTGCTTGGCACATTGCCTCTTTAAGATGTTCGAAAGCCTTTGTTGCTTCTGGAGTCCATGAAAATGCATCTTTCTTCAATAATGTTGTTAGAGGTGCTGCTATTCTCCCATAATTCTTAACAAACTTGCGATAATACCCTGTCAACCCGAGAAATCCTCGCAGATGCTTTATGGATGTGGGGATTTTCCATTCCTTAATGGCTTTAATTTTGCTAGGGTCTACCTTAACTCCTTCATGAGATACAATATGACCCAGATATTCCACCTTTTGTACTCCAAAGAAACATTTGGATCTTTTTGCATATAATTGTTTCTCCTCCAATAGTTGTAGCACCCTGTCAACATGTTCAACATGATCCTTCCAAGACTTGTTGTAGATTAGTATATCATCAAAAAATACTAACACAAATTTTCTAAGGAATGGTTTGAAAATTGAATTCATCAAACCTTGAAATGTTGAAGGTGCATTGGTAAGGCCAAAAGGCATGACCAAAAATTCATAATGACCCTCATGAGTTCTAAATGCTGTTTTCGGAATGTCTTCAGTCTTCATTCTGATTTGATGATATCCTGAACGAAGATCCAACTTGGTGAAGTAAATTGATCCATGCAATTCATCCAGTAATTCATCAATGACAGGAATGGGAAACTTATCTTTAATAGTGAGCTTGTTGAGCTCCCTATAATCTGGACACATGTGCCATGATCCATCCTTCTTGTGCACCAATACTACTGGAGCAGAGAAAGAACTTTGACTCGGTTGAATTATACCAGCCTCTAGCATTTTTGCAACCATACGTTCAATTTCACTCTTTTGGGCATAGGGATATCTGTACGGCCTGATGTTTGGAGGAACACTTCCTGGAATCAGATGAATAGCATGATCATGATCACGAATAGGTGGGAGACCTTTGGAAGTCTCAAATACCTTGGAATGATTGTCCAAGACTTTTTGGAGATCTGGAGAAATAGATGATTCCGATGTGGAAACATCTAGCGAACATAATTGTGCAATTACACCTCTTTGTTCCTTTTTTAGAAGCTTTGTCATACCATTAGAGCTGATTATCTTTCCTGGTTTCCCTGCAATACCCCTTAATTCAACTTCCTTTCCTTCCACAGAAAATTTCATGAAAAGTTCTTGAAAATTAAAAGCTATTGTACCCAAGGATTGTAGCCATTGGACTCCTAGTACAACATCAACACCTCCCATTGGAATGGAAAACATTGGGCTAGTCAATACATATTCTCCCATGGATAGCTTGATATTATGGCACTTTCCAGAGCAATTTATTGTTCCTCCATTTGCAACCATCACTTGACACTCTGGTGCTGGATATAGGAAGCAATTCAATTCTTTTGCTACCTTACAATGAATAAAATTGTGGGTACTTCCTGAATCAATCAACACTATTACCTTTTTCTTCTTGATTTGTCCTTCTATCTTGATGGTTTGAGGAGTGGTAATTCCCGCCAATGCATTACAAGATATGGTCGGATTCATTTCTTCTTTATCTAGGCTTTGTTCCTGGAGTATATCCTCTTCTTTTGACCTTTCTTGCTCCTTTTCTTCTTCCTCTTCACAATCTATGTAGAATAATTTCTTCTCAGCACACTTATGACCTTTAGTGTATTTGCTATCACAACTGTAACAAAGCCCTTTTGCTCTTTTTTCTTCCAATTGTTGTGGTGTCAACCTTATAGGTTGTGGAAGACTAGGGGCAACAACACTTCCATCTTTATAGTTGTGAGTGGTATGCTTCCTGGTTGCCATAATTTTGCTTTCCATTTTTCTTGCTAACCTGAATGCCTTCTCTAATGAATCAGGTTCCCAAAGGCGAACATCATGTTGGATATTATCCTTTAAAGCCCTATGAACACATCAATCCTATGCTCCTCTAGAATATTTTTTACCCTTATGTTCAATTTTTGGAACTCCTCAATGTGCTCCATTATTGAACCCTTTTGTTTGAGACTTATCAATTGGCTAAAAAAAGTGTTGCTTTTTGTATCCTCATAATGTGCTGTCAATTCTTCCGTAAAAATTGCCCAAGTGATAATTTGTTTACGAGAGCAAAGCCATTGATACCATACAAACTGATTTGGTTCCAAATATAAAGTTGCAATACGTACCTTTTGTGTGTTTTGCACATTATTGAGATCGAAAAATTGCTCCATCTGTAATATCCATGTTGTGGGATCCTTGCCATCAAACTTCCTCATATCGATTTTTGGAATATGGTGGGTCTTCGATCCCACATTAGAGTCTAAGAAATCATGATTAACATTTCTTTTGTTCACATCATGAGTTTCCTTTACTACCTTTTCACCATTAGTAAGTATTTCTTGTAGAAAATTTGTCAAATCTGTCTTCAAATCTGCCATATCTGTCTTCAATCTGTCTTCAAATTTGCCATGCTTGTCTTCAAATCTATCTTCAAATCATCCATCTTAGCTTCCATGCCCTTTATCTTAGATTCCACGCCATTTATCTTAGCTTCTGTTAGCTTTTGTGAGAGTGACATTTGTTGCACTTGTTCTTGTAATTTTGATATATCATGTAGCATTTCTTCCTCTTCTTCATGAGTCATGCTAGAGCTTTCAGGTTGCTTACTAGGTGTTTGCATTTTCTTTCCTCGGGGCATCAGTTACCGATAATAATGCTCTACTATGCCCTTTGAATTCCTTCAAAATAAATTTTCAAACCAAGCTTAAGCAAAAATTTAAAAAAATCTACACACCTTTTTTCACTTTGTAGGAGCTCGATATTGCCTTTGATGTATCTCTGTACTTTCTGATCATCCATTTCTGAAATTGTGACCTATAGTAGCCCTCTATGTCCTCTTTCCAATGCCACCAATCTGACCCAAATTGGATTCTCCAAGGAAGAGTTATGCGAAATCTCCTACAGTGACTTGATTATAGACTAGTTCAGTAGAGCGAACTTGTACGACGTGCCACGAGTCACTGTTTCAACCTTTGGCTCTGAAAAATATCTACAAGAAACTAAAGTTTGTCCTCTTTCTGTAAATTCTTACGAAATTTCAATCCGATGCTCAGAGAGAAAGTTATGACGATTTTCCCCAGGTCATCTGTTTGGAATGTAATTCAGGAGTCTGCAAAAAAACCAACTTCCTTAGATCATATCTCCGCAAATATAGCGTGAAAAGCTCTGAAATTTGGACCCGAGGTTCAACGCGATGTCTTCTCAAATGGGTTTTTTTTTTAGCTTCTGAAACGTTGCAGAAAAAAGTTATAGCGAAAATGCCACGATGACCTATTTGGAGCAGCGAAACCCTAGAATCCAAAGCTCTGATACCAAATGTTATGAAACCAGCTCAAGAAAAGATAGAAAAGATAGATCAACGCCTTAGAATTCAGCCTCTTCGAGGGGGCAACCTCCTTTACATTACATAAATGAACAATTCTTGGATGATTCAAATGACAAAACCTCCTTTCTATATATAGGAGTCTAAGGAGTCACAATATAACCCAACCGACCTAACAATAATAATATAAAGCCACAAAAATAACAATAGAGGGATTCTATGGGGCACAATAATAACAATATGGGGATAATAGGGGCACAACAATATTAATAAGGGATGCAACTACAATAGTAATGGGGTAATGACTAGTATTATAGGGACCCAACACTCTTCCTTTTCATTTGCATCAAAGAACAATGAAGAGAAACATGAGAAAAATATATTTTTACAAGAAAACTCAACATAACCTTATATTGGATTACATATCTAAAATAGTTATGTAAATCTATTTGCAAGACATTATGGAAATACTAGAATATGAAATATACACAGTCATTTTTAATGAATTAATTAAATATAAAATTTATGATTTATTTATAGTTATTATAACATCAAATTTATTTAATTATTATAATATAATGTAATTGATGAATTCATTCAATGGAACTCATACCATCTATTGTTATAAGCTAGAATTAAATTATGTAATGTAATGCATGAATTTGCACTTGGGAATTTACCCCTGCGGTCGGGACGGACGGCTTGCCGCCTCCCCAGCTGAGTTCAAACCCCTCGATGCATGTTTCCAGTTGCTCCAACAGCTTATATGTTGATCAATCTTTCTCCACTGCTCCGCAACATATATTGTACAATCTCGCTTCTGTAAATATGTATTCATTGCGAATTCATTCTGGCTTCTGTAAATATATGTAAATTGTGAATTTCGGGTTAATACAACTTCTTCTAGAGGGACTCACCCCCCTCATTTGAAAAAAAATAATGTAATGCATGAATCCATTCATTAAAACTGACATCATCAATTACTATAATATAGAGTTAAATTATGTAATTTAATGGATGAATCCATTCGTCAAGGCTCATATCATCGATTGCTATAATCCAAAATTATTTTTACCTTTGTTACATGGCAGTGCAGAATGAAAAAGGCTTCAATGAATTATATTGTCTTAGGAAGATAGCTTTAGTTTGACCAACTAAATTTTTTCATATCTCTTAAACAAACATGTTGAGGTTGATGTACGAAAGCCACTTTGCAAAAATCCAAGATCATTGCACCATCCAATCCAATGATTCATGTGAAAATTTTGAATTTAGTTGTCCATATTAAAAAAAGCCAAAATCTTAGGTGTTGATTGGTTTATAGCAGTGATGCACATTTACTTTGTAGTGAAATTTGATATTTCATTCTTTTGTCCTTTAGCACGAAGTGTACACTAGGGAGCATGTTGTGACCTAACCCTGGTAGTAGTGAGCCAGTGTCCTCTTCATATATGTGGTTTCACTTTGATAGTTACTTTAATTGTGATGAGACTTCTTCTTCACAAGCACCAATTTTGAGAATATAAGGTTTCACTACATATCTTCTTTTGGCATTGGTTATATATTCCATTAAACAATACTTCAAGAGAGATTTACATAATATTTCTGAAATGAAAAATGAATAATATTTTATTTTTAAAATAAAATAATAATATTATTACAAATAAAGTTTAAATAGTATTTTATTTCCATATAAATTAAGGATAAAATTCAATAAAATTTATTGAAAATATGTTTATAATCATATTTATTTCATATTATATATACAAATATTTATGTATATTATTTTCTCTAATATAAGTTAATAGGAACATAATTTCATAGCTATATGACTACAATTTCATAGCTATAAAGAGGTATGTCATTTACATTAAGTAATTTATTATAACAAGGGAGGGGCTTCTTAAAACGAGACAACGTGTGTAAAGAGCATGAAATTTGTTTTATATACATTTTGTTCTTTTTTTTTTTCTTCACTTTTGGTTCACGGATACCCGGGTCAATGGGTAGCCGCTACATCCAGGGTTGTTCAACACTGAGTGGACGCACCCGAAGGCATCAACACCCCTCGGCCTATTTACTGACCTAACCCCAAGAGCTTTCGGGATTCGACCCTGTGACCTCCCATTGGCGAGGCACTTGATTTGACCGATTGAGCTAACTCTTGGGGCTATTTTGTTCTTTTTCTTATCATAATAGAGGTAATAATTATGGATTTTGATGGTGGAGAGGTGGTATTAATTATGGATTTTGAAGGTGGAGAGGTGGTATTGAAATAGCCATACATTGGATTGCATAAAGGAGAGGTCTATAATAATTTGAAAGAGGTTTTTTATAATTAAAGTTGATAAAATTATAATTATTATGTTTGTTTTAGGATTTTGTTGTTTCTATTTTTTAATTTATAGATTATGTTTTTTCTTTAATAAGAATGAGTAGAAGATTTTATTAAATATTTGCTTGGACGCAACAAAAAGATGGGGAATTTCTTTATATTTTCACCATCTTCAAAGGATCTTTTGCTAAGAAACTGACTAATATTTTAGGAGACAATTCCCAGTATCTTCCACGATTTCTACAACTAAGGCTTTCCTCATGATTACAAGAGTAAATGCTTACAAATTGCAAACACAATAATATGCAGAAATAATACATTGACTTATTTGGGATACTTTTGCAACAAGGAGTCTACATGAAGTTGGGATCCTGAAGCTAAATTGACATTCACTTCACGTTCCCATTTTTCCTTATGGGATTTTCGGCCTCTTGTGAGAGGCGGTTCTGTTGCATTTGAGGAGAGTGATTTTCCAGCATTGCCTCCTGTACTTGACTTAGCATGAGTTTCTTTGATTGTCATAACTTGTTTGTAAAATGTTGGAGTGGATCTACTCATCTCCGCAAGCTCAGAATCTGACATTGTTAATACTTTTTCCACAAAGTGAGATTCAGTATCTGAAGAGACAACCATTGAAGGAGCTTTCTCTTCATTCTCCCCCTACACTGCTAAGTTTCTTGCATCATCCTTTGGGCTTTCATTCAAAGGAGAAATTTCATTTTGTTCTGGATCTTGAAGAGCCTCAAAATAATTTTTGCTGAGAGAAGGTTCAGGAAATTCTTCAACATATTTCTTTGGAGCTACAACCTTGTTCCGTTGATTCTTCCTTCGCTTTTGAACTAGTTGAAAATTTCCCTCATTAGATATGGGGTATGGGCTTGGCCTTCTTTAGAGATAGGGGTTTGGGATTTCTCATCCCTTTTTTGGTGAGGCCAGTTTTTGGCGAAGTGCCCATGAGAATGACAAATGATGCATTTCAAGGGAATCTACTTATAGTTCAATTCTTGAATATGGATCCATTCTCCTAAATTTATTTTTAGGGCCTCCAGTAAACATTCAGAGAGATTTACTTTGACGCAAATGTGAGCACAAGAAAGTTCGCCTCCTTTTGGTTCTTCTTTGTCAAGATAACGACCCATATTATTTCCAATCTATTTTAGTGCATCAGGTCCCCAGAGATGGAGAGGGAGGTGAGGCAGTCGAATCCACAATGACACAGAAGTAATTTTAGAATTTGGATTGAAATCTAGAGTCCATGGGGAGATAAAGAGGTCTCTTGTCCCAATAAAATATCGCCCTGATCTGAAAACCAAATATCTTTCCAATTTGTTCACAAATAGAAAAACATAGAAACCCCTGCCTACTACAAAGAAAGTTACCTAACCTTGAAGCTTGGGGGTCCATTGTTCTGTGATCCAGGATTCAATGAATTTTGGATTTGGTTATAAGCCCATAAAATTGCTAACCAATGCTTTTTCTGAGAGGGGTAAGGCTCTCTTGCATGGATCTGATGGAGAGAGTTTCACATCCGGCATCTCAACTAATTTCTTCACAATTTTTTTGGGGGCTGAAGAAGGCCCCCATGGCTTCTGTGTCTGTAGTAGGGGTCTGCATGCAAACACCTCCTCCATAATGAGCAAATGAATATTGATCTACAAGATCAGATTTGGGATCTCTTTCAGCCAAAACTAATCTTCAACAGCCAAATCATGAAATATGTCCAAGATTGAAGTGCTCCAATCTTTTGCATATCAGATCTGAGCTAGTTGGTGCCATAACTAGGGAAACCCTAGTTGCCAAGAGCTAGAATCCACAGAGCTCATTTTCTCAATTTATAGATTATGTTGATATAAACCAAAATTTCAATTTCCAATCCACTATCAAGAAGCAAATGAAGCATATATATATATATATATATATATATATATATATATATATATATATAAAATGAACAAATATAGCTAATAAAATGATTGAAAATTAGTATTTTTTGATTTATATAGAAACTCATATAACATAGATTAAATGAATATCATAAGAGTATAAGGTTGTCAAGATCATTTCTTCATAATTTTATGGGAAATAATCATCAACTTTGTAACATATCCCTCTTCTACATAAGATAAAGTTCTTTATTTATATAGAGAAGGCACAATATTTATTTTATTTTATTTATTTATTTTTTAACTATAAGGTAAAGTAGCTTCAAACCTTTAATTCATTCTTCTACATGACTTCTTATTGACTTGTTTATACATTTACATTTCTCACGTAAAAACAACATTAATTGTTGTCTCTATTATACCATTATGGATAATTATTCACAGTCTAAATATATATGTACACACCAAGTCCTTAGCATTATTCATTATATTGGGATTGTAATGGGATTGTGGCATTAGAGTTTATATTTATCTTTATATTTCCTTTCCTTACTATTGTCTCTCTATGTCCTCCTTCCAACATCATATTTTTTATCCTTTAGTTCTTATATTTATACATAAGGATTGTACTTGTAATTAAACACACACTTCAACATACATTAAACACACACATGTTATACTCTTGAAAAAATATTAACAACTAAATCTTTCGCCCTGTATATACATATGTATTATTTGTTCTGGTGTCTCGACATTCAACCTATATATTTACAAGGCTCCAAGCCTAGCCCACACTTTAGGCCTTACAAATGTTTTCACATGCACATATATACATATTATATATCTTTTTGGCTTGTATATGCATATGTATATTTTGTTCTGGTCTCTCGACATTCGGCCACATTCTAGGCCTTACTCAAGTTCACAAGCCAAAACCCTAACCCCTTTATTATAAATATTGAAAAAATTTCAGTAAAAATCACAAGAGAATTTATGTCTACTTATATATACATAAGTAAGTATCTCTTGAATTTTCTTTATAATCTACAGGTTTTTGGAACACATTTATTAATTTTTCAGAGTTTTACCAAAGTCATTATAGGTTTGGTTATATATTTTTGGTTTCTACCCATAGTTGAATCTTTATCTAGAAAAGATTTGTCTAGCAATTAACATGCCCAGTTCTTTTCTTTTGGTAGAGGTCACTCAAGAAAATCCTAACAGGTTCTATTAAGTCTCCTCTACTTAACAATAGGATCAAGAAGACCAAAGTTTTAACACTTGTAGATACCCTGTACCTTCAACCACAAAGTTAGCTAAACAACAACTATTTATTTATTCATTTATTTTTTTAATTTTTATTAATTTTTTAATTTTTATTAATTTTTTAATTTTAATTTATTGATTTATTTGATTTTTGATTTTTGATTTTTGATTCTATTTTATTTATGTATTATTTTAATTTTAATTTTTTAATTTTAATTTTAATTTTTTAATTTTAATTTTTTTATTATTATTAATTTTTTTTTTCTCTGGTTATTAGTAAACATAATCAACAAAATACATTCACCATTATCAATATACTATTTCTCAACCTATCAACCCATACAATTAACAATAAATTTCTCTATCTCTACATTCTACCATTCCCAAGTACTCAAATTTTTACTTATCTAGTTCCTTTCAGGAATAGGTTGAAGGCTTCCACAATCCTCCCTACCTTGAACTAACACTCTATCAATTCCCCCTGAGCTCCACCCTTAGCTGTCTGGAAAACTATTCAGTTCAGTCTTTGTCTAGATTCACCTCTTGAACCCTTAGTAGTGTCCTACTAATTTTTTTGTGTTCCACTAGTCTTTTTCTCCCACTGGTAATCTTTTTCAAGGAGCTACCTTTATCTCCCACAATTCCTTGTTATAGAACCCACCACATGGAATTTTTCTCTAGTCATCTCCGTTATTCAGTGGTATCTTTCACTGTTGATTTCCTTTTTTTTTTCTCTTTCCTTTTGCAAGGATCCAAAATAATGACATGAGGAGGATTTTTCTTTCCCATTTTTGTTTTTGACGCTCTAGGCATAGTCAACTCCAATTGTTTTCCTAACAATTAAGGGTTAATATCTCATGTAGCATTTAACATATTTCTGACATGATTAATATATCAACATAATTTTTTATTCCAATCACATGTCTTTTAATTTTTTTCCAATCAGTAAATAAATTAAAGTCACATAGTAAGTTTTTCCATGGGTATTAGAAACTCATATTTTTGTAAAGCACTATAGATTTTATGTGTAATATAATTTCAAAACTTCTCTTCTTAAGCATAGTTCTAAGGGCACTTTTGAGCTCACTAAGGCACTCTACTTGTCGAGATATTTCCAATGACTATACTCTTGCTTGATTCTAAGCTATAAGCACAAAGTTATGCCCCTTTTAAGGTTTCTTAAAACTTTCTCTCCCCTCTCATGTCATCATCCATACAAGGACACATCATCATTGTATAGTGATGTGCCACCTAAGGTACACCACTTCTCAGTTCTCATGCATCTCAAGGAAGAATCTCCCTTTTTTAACTTAAAACACCAAGGACCATCTTCTTCAATGCATTGTATTTCACCTCCCTTGACTTTCTTATCATACAATTTCTTTTATCCCATGCAACATATTGCACATGAGAAAATGGTTTTCCTAACACTGAGGGTTCTTTATCTCTCAATATCATGTCATGGAAAATGTTATTTTTCCACAACAAAGGAGGATTTCCTTTTATCACATTGCAAGAAAGTTTCCTTTCTTCCAATGTATTGCATGAAAATCCATTTTCTTGTGAAATATCATGTCTCTAATTTTTTTTTCTCACCATGATTCTCTCTCTCATTATTCAACATTTTTCCTTTTCTCCTTCATCTTACTCCTCATTCCTTACCTTCCCTTCTTTCCTTGTTCCTCGTTTCTCCCAGATCAAATCATCGATGAGTTTTAACCCTCACCTTTTACCTTTCATTGTTTCTTTGTCATGTCACACCATTGAAATTATTTGGGTTTGTGAAGTATTGTGCACAAATAATTTAGTGGCATGATACATCATTCCCACACAAACATTTGACCATGCGAAATCTTGTTGCATACACTCATATTTGCCATTATTCAATGTATGACACGTGAAACTCTTTCTACTTGTGATGATTTACCTTGTAGCTATATTCCTTGTTTCACATGTCAAAATATGTTTGAGGGTGTTTTGTATTGTAGCACAAAATTTTGTGGTGAAATTCATCACACCACACAATCTTTTCTCATTTGTGATAACCAATGGTTTTGTGCCACGTGTTAGGTATCATCGCATCACAAAAAAATTCTTTCATGTGATGAGCCAATGATCTTGTGCCACATGTATCCCTAAGACTTGGTCATTTTTGTTGTATTAGATTAATTTTATTTTTATGTGATACATCAAAATTTGCTGAGTTTCCCATTAAAACTTAGCTAGATTTTTCCTAAGTGTTTATATGACATAAACACTACTTTAAGGCCCTCCTTGGCTTCCATAAGCTATAAAGAAGGCTAGAAGACAAATATTTAATCCTAGATAAGTATGAGGAATAACATACTAAGGTCATACCACGAGAAATTTTACAAAAAGGAAAGGATTTCTGCCAAGGATTCATCTTCTCAACATTGGTAAACAAGCTCATCCTTTACAAGATGGCATAGGAAACCAAATAAAATCTAGGTCTTAAAATTATAAGAATTATGCATATTCTAGACTTCTAATTAGGTCAAGGTGGAATTTCATTCACCATATGAGATGACATTTTAAATATATAATTATATTTCTATGGCAAGATGTAATTCCCGCTATTGCAAGGATTCTAGGCATGCAAGTAAGCCTCATTTGAATCCCATTCTTCAACATGTGAACTATAAGGTTGCTTACTAATGGTCATGGATATATACAAAGAACACTAAAAAGTGAGACTTACAAGGTAATTCACAATATATCTAAGGTTTGAATGTAATGATAAACTATCTATGACATTAGACTAAGTAATATTTCTCAACTCCCAAGTTCAATTTCCAAATGTTCAATAAGCATATTAAATGATAGGATTTCATTCATACCATAGAATACCATGCCTTATTGGCACTTGGAAAATTGAAAGAATTTAATTAGAGAATGGTCTACCCTCCTCCACTATGAAATAATGTAAGAGGCAAGAATTCTTTGTTTAGTAGTAGAGCTTCCCCCTTTTGGCTCTTTATCCTACTTATATCTATATCCCTATAACTACTTCCACTAGTAAATTAATATCATGCATTTCACTTCATTCAAAAATTTATTAAACCAACACTAGCATTTTTATTATGCAAAGTACAACTTTTTGAATGTTGGAACATATATTGCCCATGGGGCTTTGGATTGATGGTGAATGGGTGCACTGTTAAGGCACTTCTTGCAATAGGTCACTGGTTCAAATCCCCATGGGTGCTTACCTACCAAAAAAATAAAAATTGTTGGAACATATATTACTAAAGATGCATATATCATGTAGATAATTCATTCCAACTAACAGTGATAACAGTATCAACTGAAGGCATGCTAGAAGTCTGTATGAGATTGAATTCTATTAATCATACATTGGAAACTCATTTTAACTCCTAAAGCAACATGTAGAAATTGCATCGCAATGGTGCATATGTTATGAAACTAGATCACAAAACAAAAGAAAGAATAGATCAACGAATTGAAAATGATACTCTTCGAGGGGGAAACCTCCTTTACATCACATAAATGAACAATTCTTTGATGATACAAATTACAAGGCCTCCTTTCAATATATAAGAGTCTAAGGGGTCACAATATAATCAGAGCCTACGTAACAATAATAATGTAAGGGCACAACAATCACAATACGAGGGTTACATGGGCACAAGAATAATGATAGGGGGACTACATTAGTATTGTAGGGACCTAACATGCCCCTCTCCTTCAAAAAAGTGTTGTCCTCAATTCTTGAGTAGTTTTAGATGCTTTTTTATAAAATTCTCATCCTCCCAAGTGGAATCTTTAATGGGTAAATTCTTCCACTTAACAAGATACTCTGGAATTGATAGATTCCATAGTTGTCAAGTTCTTGTTTCCATGACTACTTTAGGCTACAATATGATTTTTCCTTCTTCGCCAAGTTCTGGAAATACTTTTTGAACTAGAAGCTTGTCACCAATAAACTTCTTTAGGCATGAAACATGGAAAACTACGTGTAGTCGGGAAGATGAAGGCAACTCCAATTTGTATGCCATAGTACCAATATTTTGGAACACTTTGTAAGGACCATAATACTTGGGTGCTAATTTATTATCCTTCTTAGCTTACTTGAGGGACATTTTTTTGTATGATTGTAGCCTTAAAAATACCCAGTCACCTACATGAAAACTTCTTTCACTGTGATGTTGATTTGCCTGTTGTTTCATTCGATTTTGTGCTAGAGTGAGGTTATCCTTTAAGAGTTGGAGAACTTGTTGTTGATGCTCGATATGATCTTCCACTTTTTGAACCTTAATTTTTCTCTTAAATATGATGTGATGGATGCTAGATGATATCCATAAAGTGCCATAAATGGGGACATTGTTGCTATAGTATGTAAGGAAGTGTTATACCACCATTCAGCTAGGGGTAACCATTTAACCCATTGCATTTTTTTATCAAATACAAAGCAACGAAGATATCCTTCCACACATTTTTTCACTCTATTAGTTTTCCCGTCAGATTGAGGATGATAACATGAGCTATGAGCTAGTTGAGTACCAAGACAAGAAAATCATTATGTCAAAAAATTTCCAGTGAAAATGGGATCTCTATCACTTACAATAATCTTTGGGTTTCCATGTAGCTTTTGAATTGTTTCCATAAATGCAATAGCAACTATACTAGCTTTAAAAGGGTGAGATAATGCACACAAATTTGCATAATTTGTAAGTCTATCAACTACCACCATGATGACACTCTTCCCTTCAGACTTGGGTAAACCTGTGATGAAATCCATTGAGACCTCCTCCCAAAGCTGACTTGGAATTACTAAAGGTTGTAGAAAATTTGGGTTCTTTATTGTCTCAACTTTAATTTGTTGGCAAACCAAAAATTCCACCACAAACTTCTGAATATTAGATTTAAGGCTATCCCAAAAAACTTCCTTCTTGACCATGTGGTAAGTTTTTAAAAATCCTAAGAACCCTCCTAAGGGGGAGGTGTGCAATTTGAAAATAATATTTTGTTTGAGATGATAATTCTTACAGTGATATAAACAATCTTTGTACCATAATGAATCATTTTTCTAGACAAATGTATCATATGTAATGGGATCTTGCTGCAACTTTTGAATGAGTTTCCACACCTCTTCGTCATTATTCCATTCATCCCTTGCTTCATTTATCTGATCAAGTTTGATAATAGAAATGGAACAGAGCAATGCTTCCACAACCTCATCCTTTCTTGAGAGTGCATCTGATAATACATTTTGCTTCGCTTTTTGGTATATGATTTCAAAGTCATAACCCAACATCTTTGTGACCCATTTTTGCTGCTCTTCTGAAGATAACCTTTGTTCCAAAAAGTATGTAAGGCTATCACGATCCGTTTTTACCTTAAAGTGTCTTCCCATTAGGTAAGGTCATCATTGCTTTAGTGCATGTTGTATTGGCAACATTTCTTTCTCATAAATAGGTATGTGTAAATACTTTCCCTTGATTGGATGACTTTCAAAAGTAATGGGTCTTCCTTCTTGCATTAAAACATCATTAATTCCATTTCCTAAGACATCACATTCCAGAATAAAGGTTTTTGTGAAGTCTGGTGTAGCTAAGACTGGTACTTGGCACATTTCTTCTTTAAGATGTTCAAAAGCCTTATTTTCTTCTAGAGTCCAAAAAAAATTCTTTCTTCAGTGATGTTATTAAAGGAATTGCTATTATCACATAATTCTTAAAAAAATTGCAATAATACCCTGTCAACCCAAGGAATCCTCGAAGATTCTTTAGGGTTGTGGAGATTTTGCATTCCTTAATGGCTTTAATTTTTTTAGAGTCTGCCTTAACACCCTCATGAGATACAATATGACCCAAATATTCCACCTCTTGTACTCCAAAGAAACATTTGGATATTTTTGCATATAATTATTTCTCCTCAAATAGTTTGAGCACCCTGTCAACATGTTGAATATGATCCTTCCAAGACTTGCTAAGGAAGTGTTTGAAAATGGAATTCTTCAAACCTTGAAATGTGTAAGGTGCATTAGTAAGGCCAAAAGGCATGACCAAAAATTCATAATGACCTTCATGAATTTTGAATACTGTTTTCGGAACGTCTTCAGTCTTCATTCTAATTTGATGATATCCTAAACAAAGATCCAACTTGGTGAAGTAAATTTATCCATGTAATTCATCCAACAATTCATAAATGACATGAAAGGGGAATTTATATATAATAGTGAGCCGGTTGAGCTCCCTATAATACAGACACATACACCATGATCAATCCTTCTTATGCACCAACACTATTGGAGCAAAGAAAGAAGTTTGACAAGGTTGAATTATACTGGCCTCTAGCATTTTTGCAACCATACATTCAATTTCACTCTTTTGTAAGGCATGATGTTTGAAGGGACACTTCCTCGAATAAAGTGAATAACATGATCATAATCGCGAATAGGTGGGAGGCCTTTGGGAGTCTCAAATACCTTGGAATGATTGTCCAATACTTTTTGGAGATATGGAGAAATAGATGATTTCGATGTTTGAACCTCTAGTGAGAATAATTGTGCAATTACACCTCATTATTCTTTCTTCAAAATCTTTTTCATTCCATTAGAGTTGATTATCTTCCCTGGTTTCTCTGTGATACCCCTTAATTCAATTTCCTTTCCTTCCCAAAAAAATTTCAAGAAGAGTTCTTGAAAATTAAAAGCTATTGTCCCCAAAGATTGTAACCATTAGACTCCTAGTACAACATCAACACCACCCATTGGAATGGAAAGCATTGGAATATTCAATACATATTCCCCCATGGTTAGTTTGATATTATGACACTTTCCAGAGAAATTTATAGTTCCTCCATTTGCAACCATCACTTGATACTCTGGTGTTGGATATAGAAAGAAATTCAATTCCTTGGCTATCTTACAATGAATAAAATTATGGGTACTACTTGACCCAATCAACACTATTACCTTTTTCTTCTTGATATATCCTTCTATCTTGAAAGTTCAAGAGGAGTGGTAATTCTTGCCAATGAATTACAAGATATGGTTAGATTCATTTATTCTTTCTCGAGGGTTGGTTCCTAGTGTATATCCTCTTCTTTTGATGTTTCTTGTTCCTTTTCTTCCTCCTCTTCACAATCTATATAAAATAATTTCTTCTCAGCACACTTATGGCCTTTAGTGTATTTTCTATCACAACTATAACAAAGCCATTTTTATCTTTTTTCCCTCCAATTGTTGTGGAGTCAACCTGGTAAGTTATGGAAGGCTAGGAGAAACAACACTTCCATCTTTATAGTTGTGAGTGGTAGACTTCCTTGTTGCCATAATTTTTCTTTCAACTTTTCTTGCCACCCTAAATGCCTTCTCCAATGAATTAGGTTCCCAAAGGTGAACCTCATGTTTGATGTTATCCTTCAAAGTCCCCATGAAGACATCAACCATATGCTCCTCTAGAATATCAGTTACCTTGATATTCAATTTTTGGAAGTCCTCAATGTGCTCCATCATTGAACTGTTTTGTTTGATATTTATCAATTGGCTAAAGAAGGTGTTGCTATTTGTATCCTCATAATGTGTTATCATTTCCTTCGTAAAAATTTACTAAGTGAAAAATGGTTTACAAGAACAAAGCCATCGATACCATACAAAATGATTGGGTTCTAAATATTAAGATGTAATGCATACCTTTTTTGTGTGTTGCACATCATGTAGATTAAAGTATTGCTCCATCTGTAGTATCCATGTTACCAGATCCTTTCCATTGAAATTCCTCATATCGATCTTTGAAATGTGGTTGGTCTTCAATACAAATTTAGAGTCTCTAAAATCATGATTAACATTCCTTTTGTTCTCATCATGAGTTTCATGGAATACCTTTTCGCCATTAGGAAGTATTTCTTGTAGCAATTTTGTCAAACCTTCCTTCAAACCTTCCATGTATTCTTTTAAACCATTCTTCAAACCATCCATATTAGCTTCCATGTATACTTTTAATCCATCCTTCAAACCTTCAATCTTAGCTTCTAGTTCATTTTTGGTTACTCTTTGCGAGAGCGAAATTTGTTGCACTTGGTCTCATAATTTTGATATATCATGTTGCATTTCTTCCTTTTCTTCATGCGTCATAGGAGAGATTTTTGGTTGCTTAATAAGTGTGTCCATTTTTTCGTTTTGGGGCATTTTGGAATCAAACAAAGATATATATTCTCCTTTTAATCACTTAAAATTGTTTTTTCAAACAATAGTTATGCAAATTTTAAAAAAATACACACATTTTTCTTGCTTTTAAGAGCTCAATCCTGAAACGATTGTACCTCTGTAATTTCAGATCTCCAAAATCTGAAATTTGATTTTGTGGTAGCCCTCTTAGTCTTGTTTCCAATGCCAAAAGTTAGACCAATATTGGATTCCTCAAGGTAAAGTTATGCTCAATCTCCCATAATGGCCTGGTTATATATTGATTTTGTAGAGAAAACTTGTACAAAATTCCACGTGTCACTATTTCAACCTTAGGCCCTAAAAATGATCCACGAAAAACTATAGTCCGTGCTATTTCAGTAACGTTTTACAAAATTCAAATCTGATGCTCATAGAGAAAATTATGATGATTATACATAGGTCACTTGTTTGAGGCTAAATTCTGGAGCATACAAAAACCCTAACTTCTTTAGACCATATCTCAAAAAATATAGTGAACCAAGTTCTGATATTTTTACACGAAGTTCACCATGTTTTCTACTCCACGTGGTCAAGGTTTGAGCTTCTGAAGCCTCATAAAAAATGTTATAGTGAAAATTCCAAGATGGTTTATTTGAAGCAGCAAAACCCTAGAATCCAAAGCTCTGATACTAAATGTTATGCAACTAAATCACAAAATAGAAGAAAGTATAGATCAACGACTTGAAAATTATCCTCTTTGAGGGGGAAACCTCCTTTTACATCATGTAAATGAACAATTATTCAATGATACAAATGAAAAGACCTTCTTTCAATATATATGAGTCTAAGGGGTCACAATATAATTAGATCCTACATAACAATAAGGGCACAACAATAACAATATGGGGAACAACAATAAAAATATGGGGGCTTCATGGGCACAACAATAACAATAGGGGGGATACACTAGTATTGTAGGGACCTAACAACATATAAAGTTCCTTTGCATATATTTCACCACAACCATTTACATTACGACCTAGATGCAAGCATATTCCATTAAACACAATAAGCAACGCTATAAATAATTTTCTAAGCATAGTAAGAGCACTTATTTGAAAATTGAAGCTGCCCAACAAACTAACTAAGGTTGAGCACTTCTCCACCCAATCTGAGGCTTAGTAGTACTGGTTCTCTTTACAACTGAGCACCCATTACCCAAACCATGATACACAAGGGTGAAATTAACAACACCTAACAATTGTTAATCAAATGGAAAACTACTACAAAAGTATAAGTTTAGTAGGGAAATCTTGCTTCATTAAGTGTAGGGCCTCCACAACCTCCAAATTCCCTTTTGATAGCTCATACAATGCTTGAGTGAGTCCTTTCACTATTATATAGTCCCTTAGTGAACCCCTCCCTTGTGCTTATCTAGCATACCCAACTCAACATCATATCATAACCTTCATGTTAAGTGAATTCAATGACTTCCCCTTATCAAATTTACGGTCGCGATTCAAGGTTTACGAGCTCAACTTCATAGGAAATTACTAGGCTCATGAATAACTCTCTTTTGCATGAAAACTCTCACCTTCCTACTGCTACTTCCCATTCATGTACATTCCCCTTGGAACATGATTTGCACCTTTTCCCATGCAAGCATTGTCATCTACAAATTTTGAGCTGAGTAGTCTCTCCCATTCCATGCATTTGTTGTTGGAAATACTTTCTAACTTCCATCCCATGCTTCAATAAATAAGGAAGGAGACACTTCATCCAACCAATTTTCTCATTCAAGACTATGAGAAAGAGGGAAAATAAGTGGGATATTTTTCATATTCAAAATATCAACAAGAAGGTTTTGACAATGGTGCCCTGGAAATTATTTGCAAGGTGAAATCCCAAAAGCCACCTCACTATTCTCTACTCTTTATATCATAATCCTTATAATCGCTCTTGCCTTAGTCAACTATTTGACATTTTCTATTAAATACAATAAAATAAAATAAAATATATATGCATTATTTTTATTTATTTATCTAGTTCAACTTGATTGCATAGTAATAAAGCATAACTAAACATAATTAGTGATTTAAAGGGTCAAACATGGCATGTTACATTAAGTTTGTGTGAAAAATATGTTTGAAACACCCTTAAACATTTTCAAGTTCAACAATAACAAAATGGTCAAGAAAAGACTCGTCTTTTTAATCTTAATATAAGGGTGTTATTTCAAACAAGCTCATCATTGCTTTTGACCCTAGTTGGTTGTTTTTATTTGTGATTAAAAATAAATAAGAAAAAGGTTAAATGGTTAGATACGATTATGACTTTTTACTATTTTCCATAATTTTTTGGCTGAAAATATAATTTTGGATGGTTGAAATCATTGTTTTTTAATAAAAAAAAATTAATCCCTTTAAATACTTCTACAAAATTCTAATATTACAATGTTTATAATTATTATTAAATTTCAAATTTAAAAAATATTAATTTTTTTTTAATAATTAAAAAAAAAAAAAAATTTATAAAATATTAAATTAAGATAATAACTAATATATATACAAACTTGCCCGGGGGGCTTTGGATTTATGGTGAATGGGTGTACTGTTAAGGCACTCCTTAGGATAGGTTACCGGTTCAAATCCCCTGTGGGTGCCTAGGTAGTATTATATAGAAAAAAAATATACATACAAACTACACATCACATACACTCAAAGTTGAATAAAAATAAAATCTATATAATTGATAAAATGCATTTTTTATAATATATTTTAATCAATTACATTAAAATTATTTTTCTTTTCTATTTCTTTACTAAATAATAATATTTACAATTATTTTACCAAATTTTTAACCCAAAAAAATTCTTAATGATCGCACTAATTAATCTTAATAAATATAATCAATAATTTTTACGTCTCTTAATAACTTAATGGTTTATCTATTTACATAATTCTTATAACTTTAATCTCATATATATATATATATATATATATATATATATATATATATAAAATTTATTCATTTATCAGTTTTTATAAATCTTATAAATTTTAATTATAAAATAATTTATCGCTTTAAAAAACATACATTTCATAATATAGTATCTCAAAATAAACACTTTAATTTATTTTACATTGACCACACTAATTTATTCACATTAATGGCACTTTACTTTTTTATACATGAATTTTAGAATGCTATCAAGTTTCCATATTGATCCTTTAAACTTATGAAGAGTAACCATCTTAAATTCCATTTTTAGGCATGAAGTCTCATATATATATATATATAATTTTTATTCATATATTATAATAAAAAATATAATTTATTATTAAGGAAACCAAATCCATAATCAATAAGAATAGATTATAACAAAAAAATTCCATCATGTCTTACAATTTTTTAGTGTGAGTATATTAAAACATATATATTTAATAGCAATGTAGAATATCAAACAAAAACCAAAGAAAGAAAACCACCCAATATTGTATATAAAATAGAGTGGAGTTTTCTTAAATTGGTTGGATTGTAGAGTCATATGGCTTAGTAATTCCCTTTTACATTTTAGTAGGATGAAGGTGCTCTCTCTTAAGAGGATGGAATTAGAGTGTGAGAACTTTGAGGAAGTTTTTTTCAGTTCCATTTCATTATTATCACTACCTCAAGGTTATTAGAATATAATATCAATACTAAATATCGCTTTAAAAATTATCCTTAATTTATTATCTATCAAATTTGTAGAGGACGATGTTTTATTGGAGTCCCTTTCTTCCGTTACTTGGGAAATATAATCCTTGCCTATCCATAACAATTATGTTAGAGTAAATATCTTGGTATACTTGGTTCAGGAGAAGCCAAGGTCTTGAATCCAACGCTTAAATTTTGATTGAATTTGTTCAATAGATATCTTTTTCTCTTCTAGCTAATGGATGTTTCTATTTGGGTTTTATTTCTTCTTTGAGTTGATTAAGGAATCTAGAGTGGAACTAAAGTGGAATCAAAATAAACACTTTAATCTATTTTACATTAACCACACTAATTTATTCACATTAATGGCACGTTACTTTTTTCTACATGAATTTTAGAATCTTATCAAGTTTCCACATTAATCCTTTAAACTTATGAAGATTAACCATCTTAAATTCCATTTTTATGCATGAAGTCTTATTTATATATATATATATATATATATATATATATAATTTTTATTTTTATTCATATATTATAATAAAAAATATATTTTATTAGGAAGGAAACCAAAGCCATAATCAATGAGAATAGATTATAACAAAAAAACTCCATCATGTCTTACAATTTTTTAGTGTGAGTATATTAAAACTTATATATGTTTAATAGCAATCTAGAATATCACACAAAAACCAAAGAAAGAAAACCACCCAATATTGTATATAGAATAGAGTGGAGTTTTCTTAAATTGGTTGGCTTGTAGAGTCATATGGCTTAGTAATTCCCTTTTACATTTTAGTAGGAGGGAGGTGCTCTCTCTTAGGAGGATGGAATTAGAGTGTGAAAACTTTGAGGAAGTTTTTTTCAGTTCCATTTCATTATTATCACTACCTTAAGGTTATTAGAACATAATATCATTACTAAATATTGCTTTAAAAATTATCCTTAATTTATTATCCATCAAATTTGTAGAGGACTACGTTTTATTGGAGTCCCTTTCTTCCGTTACTTGGGAAATAGAATCCTTGCCTATCCATAACAATTATGTTAGAGTAAATATCTTGGTATACTTGGTTTAGAAGAAGCCAAGGTCTTGAATCCAATGCTTAAATTTTGATTGAATTTGTTCAATAGATATCTTTTTCTCTTCTAGCTAATGGATGTTTCTATTTGGGTTTTATTTCTTCTTTGAGTCGATTAAGGAATCTAGAGGGGAAATAGACATTTGTTGCATTGAAATCCTTCTCTGCCTTGGTAATGTAACAAGGAGCTCTTTGAGAAGAAATATTTTGGGTATTTGTTTTGGACTTTCTAGAGGGTAATTTTTTTTTTTTTACAGTTTCCCAATCTTTACCCTTGCTAACTCTTGCCATCTGTAGGTGCCAAAGTAGGATCAAAGGAAAATTTATGGTAGGGTGAGACATTGAAATAGAGAATAATTATTGCTATTATAAGTTGAAGGGGACCAATGTAGCAATGAAACCGCTTTAGAAAGAGGTCACGGGAGAGGGAAATTTCACCCCTGAACAACTACCAATTGATGTGGAATCAATTCACCCTTTGAGGCATTATGGGTCAAGGGAGAACCATAATGAAAGAGTATACTAGAAATAAACTAAGAAGAGAGGTCCAAAGGAGTATAGTAAAAAATAAAATAAAATTGAGGAGTCATAACCAAGAAAACTGGTGTAACCTTTGCCATGTGACTAGAGCATTCTCTTATTGTGTCCAAAGTTCTTTGTTTTAATGTTTTTGGCCCTTAGGTTTGACTTGAACTACAACTAAACAACTCTCTTTCATAATTTCCATAATCATAATTGTATCTTGGATTCAATGCACAACATGTTGTCTAGATAGAGATAGGTATGAATAACCATGAGAACCCAACCTCTATGCCTCCACCTTCTTCTTTACCATCTTTTATACTCTATCCTCCATGTTGATTGCCACTACACACATGAGGGGTGTAAATGAGTCCCTTTCATAATTTCCATAATCATCACAATATCTTAGATCCAATGTACAACATGTTCTTGTTAGAGATAAGCATGAATAACCATAAGAATACAACTTCTATACCTTCACTTTCTTCTTTATCATATCTTGCACCATATCTTTCATGTTGATTACCATTAGACTTATGAGTATTGTAATGTCTGTCTCTAACATTTTTTTAAATATGAATACAATTTATATAAGTAAATTATATATATATATATATATATATAACTTTTTGACTCATAAATGTTGTAATATGTGCCTTTACATTTTTCAAATAGAAATACAATTTATATATATAAATTATATATATATATATGTTTACACCGAAAAGATATTGTTAAATTTTATTGGACCATAACTTCCACCAACTTTGTGTCACTTTAATTGTGTAGACTTAGCCCACCCATCTTTAGTTCACAAGTCAGTTCACGACAATTATATTTACACGTTATACACTCATACCATTGACTTTTGTGCACTCACCCCCACATAAATTTGTTTTAGAAGTCCTTTCACAATAATTATATCCCTTGGTGATGTATGTGCCATAATGATAGATGTATCCTTAGAGTGATTATGCATAATACAGATGGAGTTATGAAGCCAAATTTTCACAGGTAGAGAATAACATCAATTTGGAGTTGCAGTGTGAGGTTTGTGAGGTTTGGTTAGGCAACTTGGAATTTATTAAATTTTAAGATTCAATTTCTCAGCGCCCATTGTTACACATAATTTTATATTCCAATTTCATAAATTGATTTCTTAATTTGAATAATTTTATATTACAATTTCATAAATTGATTTCTTAATTTGAAAAGTTCTTTGAGTTGAAAAGTTCATTAAGGAAAAAATGATTATAATAATTGATTAAAAATAAATTATATTTGCATACAAATTAGTTTTAGTAAAAAAAAAAAATTGAAAATTAAATTAAGAATATTTTTGTTTGTTAAGTTATATGTGTTTTGAGAAATAGGTATATTTAATTTGTAGTTTTATTTATTAGATTTAAAGGTATCTAAGTTATAAAATCAAAATTACTTTAAAAAAAACATCTAGCCTAGGCCACCATAATTCTTAATATAACTGTTTTTTTTCATGAAATTTCGAACCTATAACTTTTTCACCATAAAACATCCCATGTGTTGTGTCACTATCTACTTTATGAGTCATGAACAATTTTAATGAAAATTTGTATATTGTAATTTAATTATTATTATTTACAAAACAACCCATGTGTTGTGTCACTATCTACTTTATGAGTCATGAACAATTTTAATGAAAATTTGAATATTGTAATTTAATTATTATTATTCATTTGTAAAGGTTATTCAAAGGGAAGGGTCTGCTTTGCCTTTTAACCTTGCCGAAGATATCCTTGGAAGCAGGGTTGGAATTTCAAAACAGACCTACCAGTCAAATTTGTTGGTTTTCACACCTTTCGGTCAATTTTCACAACTTCAACAAAGAACCTTGACGGTTTTATAAAATTTTACACTGTATTTGATGGACAAATCACCCCATGACAAACAATTCACCTGTCAAATTCCATCTTTGCCTGAAAGGTTTGACCTTCGAAATATCTAAATTTAATTTTAATGGAGATTTGAATCAAGACTTTGTAACAAATATCTTAATTTAATTTTAATGGAGGTTTGAATCCAAACGTTGTTAAGAAGGCAAAAAAAATCGTTTTAATTTAGTTATTTTTTTTATTTAAAATGATACAGAAAGCTTTTGAATCTTATTTTTGATAATGGTATTCAAAATCTTGAAATACCAACATTCTTGCCAAAATTTCCATGGTTTTCCGGAGAAATTTGAAGCTCGTTAGACTACGCGTTTGAATAAATATTGATAGAATACATAATTTTACGTTGTTAATCTGATACCAATCAATAAAGTTGGAAATTGAACGGTTACCGCTGGCATGACCGTGCATACGTCCAGTGCACTTCCTTGATGCCATCATGGCCTGCCGGTGGCTTGGTCATGTACATTTCCCAATCGGAGAGAGTGTTTCGCAGATCATGGAGCTTTGCCTTCAGTCCTCTGCAGCAATTGGCGTGCATGGTGTAGACCAGGCTCAAATCCGGGCTCTTCTGGCAGTACCCTCTGAAGTATTTCGTATCCAGGAAGATGACTTCAAGGCATCTGCGCCGGATCTCCTGGAATTTGATCAGGTTTAATACGTCTTGCTCATTTTTGCCTGGATATGCTGATCTGGAATGATACCAGAACTTGAAGAAGCTGATTGTCCGTTGGTTGGAGCGAACGTACATGAAGCCGCCATTGGGGCTGTTCTGGAGATCATGTGGGTGACCTCTGTATTTGTCTGAAGCGAAATGTATGTCTGCGCTTGGTGAGAATTTCGCGAAGGGATCCCGGAACCACAGTATATCGGTATCCTGAAACCCAATGCATAAGCATCTTTAATTTTCTCAATCTTTTGTTCCCAATCTTGGGCACTTTCAACTTTCTTTCCAAAATTTGGTGAAAAAACTTGGCATTGATTAATATGCAGAGGACAAATCTATATTAAATCCAGTCCAAATACTCTTGCAATCTTTTTCCATAAACATAAAATGAAAAGTTTTAATATTAATTTATATAGGATAAATCTATTTTAGATATTATATAAAATTATTTTTATATATATAAAGGTTATTTGTTTTTTTTTAATTACTTTTATATTTAGAGAAATTAATAATCTAATTAGTCTAATATTTGCATGACATTAAGTTGATTCCATTTTCACTACCATTTTCAATTAAACTATCTCAGAAAAACTAAAAAAAAGATTTACAATATTATAATTAAACCATAAAAAATTTGATATATTAAATCTAACTTATATTATTTTAATAAATTAATAAATAACTAATTTTCGTGATCAAATAAAATATCAGAAGGAAAAAGGAGCAACATTATGTCAAATTAAAGACACTAATTTATTTAATTAACTTTTAACATACTTCTATAAATATGAAAAGGCTGATGTCATACTTGAAAAAGTTTATTTATTTTTATAATTGAAAAGGTTGATGAAACTGATGTCATATTTGAAAAAGTTGAATTGTATAATTGAAAAGATTGATTAAAGATTCGAAAAAGTTGATTTGTATAAATAAAATTATAAAAGTTTTGAAAATTTTAATTTTGAGCGAAGATAATTGAAAAGATTGAGTTCAGATTTGAAAAAGTTGATTTGTATAATTGATGATTTGTATAATATTTTTAAAAATATGAAGATATACTGATTTATATAATTGTTATGTTGTACCGTTGGGTACGGCTGTCGTATTTGAACAAGTTGATTTGTATAATTGTTATGTGGTATGAGTTTTTGGAACCCGGGAATGTTGGGTAAAGGTTCTTGTAAAGGTGTTAAGAACGGTTAGAAGTTTCCTCAAAATTTATAGAAAATGGTTAATTAAGAATGGTAATATTATATAATAAAATTAAAAATATAAAAATATAAAATATTTTTTAATTATATAATTTATATAATAATCAAAATTAATGTTGAATCAAAATATTCAAATATTAAAATCAATTTAAATATATAATCTCTATTATATATAAATATATATATTTTTTCTAGTTATTCTTAAGAGAAAAAGTAAAGAAACTCTAATGTTTAAGCATTCACTGCCACACACAATATGCACACACAATATTCTGCCATATAGATACATAAACAACAAAAGAAATACTCATCAGTATGACATCTCAGATTTCGCCCTTACATCGAGGTGCCACACACTTCCTTAACCCATCAAGAGATTGCTCCAGTTTCTCAATTAAGGATATCGGTGTTAAGGATGTCTTTGGCCTTTCTTCCTGCCAAGGTTTCAACTTAGACTCATGTTTTGTGGGCAGTTCAACATATTTATCTACAGTGTTTGTATTCCCCAATCCGAGGGAACTAGGGAACTCCAAAAAAAAACAGTCTTCAAAGCTCCTAAAACTTTCCCAAGATCCCATTGTAACTCCCCCTTGAAAAGGGAACGTTCTCATACAATGCCAAAGCTCCTCAAGCACGAGAAACATTGAAACAGATTTCCTAACTGTTAAGAACAGTTCTCATATAACATTAATTAAAAAGGTTAATTAAAGATTTGAAAAAATTAATTTGTATAAACAAAATTATAAAAGATTTGAAAAAATTAATTTGTATAAACAAAATTATAAAATTTTGGAAAAGTCAATTTGTAAGTGAATATCATTGAGTTTAAATTTTGAAAAAGTTGATTTGTATAATTAAAAATATTAGCTTAAAGATTTGAAAAAGTTTGATAAGTAAAATTCTCTTAACAAATATTTAAATAATAATATAGTTTTCTAGGCTAAAAAACCTGTAGCTAGTTTTAAGGTTATATTGGAAAAATGTTATAAATAAGAGGTTATACAAGAAAAATGGGATAAATAAAAACAACAAGAGGTTATATAAGAAAAAGAAAAAATTAATTTGTAAAATTAATTTATTATAGTTGTGTTTAGTGACATTTTTTGGACTTTTTTCTAGTGGATTTTTCCGTATATTTTTTCTAATATTTGGTCGGAATTTATTGAAATCACAAGCTTGATAAGTAATTCTTTGGCTCTCAATTTTTTTGCCCTGGTCCTTTTAAACTTGGTTATGGTTTTATATGGGTGCCACATTCCTGTGGTTTCACAGGTGGAATATTGTTTTCTTCTTATTGGACGTATTGTTGGTTGGTAAACTGGGTCTTTTGGTTCTGTTTCTAGTGCTCAAGACTTGCAATTTGCTTATCCTTTTCTGTGTCTGGTTTGCTCTCTTTCAGAGTCTGGTTTGAAGGTGAAGTTGTAATTTCAGCCTTTGGGGCTGAGAGCGATATTGCACTGGGATATTCATCTCGTTACTATGGTTCTCACTGTTGTTCGTCTGATCTTAATTGCAGCCTTAAGGCTGAGAGTGACATTGCACTAGGATATTGGTCTGGTTACTATGGTTATTATTGCTGTTCGTGTTTTGTAGTGTGTTGATAAATCTGCTAGCTACAGCCGTTCGCTTATGGATGTATATATGCTGTAATCTTTTTGCGCTCAATAGAATTTTCTTGCATTAGGTCATCAAAATAAACATAAAAATAATTTTGCGCTCAATAGAATTTTCTTGCATTAGGTCATCAAAATAAACATAAAAATAATATTGGGGGTATTTTGGATTTTGATGATTATAAAGTTTGTACCTTATCCAATTTACTGAGAGTCACTGGAGTCTGGGCTGTATCACCTGAGCTTAGTTAAGCCGGTGGTTCGATCGCTGTCAAGAACGGTAAAGTGGATGGTTATAGATTACACATAGACAGGTTTGTCTCTAAAGGGTATCAAATTGAATGGGGAGTATTTTTATTTTTATTATAGATTCTGTGTATTCAATTGGTATAAGTTAAAAGTAAATTTCAAAGAAGGGTTTTTTATAAAAAACATTGGCAAGGTTAAATTTTCCATTCATTTTTAGCTGTTCGGTTTATCGATTGCAAATTCAGGTATCTAATGGAACTCTCACGTATCTAAGAGAACTCTGCGCATATCAGATGTAAAGAAATTTATGTCGATTGAAAATTCAGGTTCAGGGATCTAATAGAACTTTGTCCATAGACGTAAAGAATTTATAAATTCAGATATACTGGAGTAAAGTTAACTACCTTCGTACTTATGTTGCAGGGCAGGGTTTTTGGGAGGTTAAGTTTTGTTTAAATTTACAGGAAATGTCAAATGAAGAGTGTCAATAATGTATTATATATATATCCAAAACTTGCCAATCAAATTTTATCTTGCACATTCCATCTTACAATGAAATATGTAAAATATTGAACTTTGAAATACTGCCAGGAAAAATCAAAACATTAATTTATCAATAATTTGCGAATCAAATTCCTTGCCAATAAAAAAACATGAGAAACTCCCAAACAGGTAGAAACGATGTTATTAATTGATTATTATGTGACTTCATGCAACACTATATTATATTCAACTTCGAAATTCAAGTTTGGAAATTTATGAAATGAAACTACTAACACATTATTCTTTCTCTTTCATTGAATCTTATCATTAAAACTTCTCTTTCGTTGAATCTTATTCTTAAAGCTTCAAGATAGACTTCAAGAAAGTAAACCAAACTTATTTGCAATTGTTGAACTTCAAGATTTGCAAAAGAAGTTGTCAAGGAATGACTTACACCTATCTATATTTTGTTGAAACCTTTGCTATTTCTCCACATCATTGTCACTTTATAGAGCTCATGCGGTCCAGCCCTTGACCTGATATGTATCACTTAGAAAATAAACAAATGGTTCCCTGTCTCCTCAAAATAGGTCCAGCCCTTGACCTGGCATGTATCACTTAGAAAATAAACAAATGGTCCCTTGTCTCCTCAAAATAGATACCCGAAACATGAAAATCTGCTCAAAATAAAGCTCAAAATCTGTCGCAGTGAAGCTCCCTAAAAACTCCAAAATACTAGCTAAAACTCCCTATAATTTTGGAGCATTTCTTATCAAACTCTCCTGTAGCTGTAGCTCTGGAACTTGAAGTAAATACCTTCAGCTCTCCCAAGAGCTCTAGAGCTCGAGGTAGGTACTCTCCGAGCAATACCCGAGTAACTATGCTTTATACACAGTGTGTACCTAAATCTGCATAATCCTTACCTACAACATGTATAGAACACCTAAATCCTAGAAATATGTTGAGAATTTACCCCTGTCAATAATTTTGTAGTTTCGAACTTTCACGATATTAAACCTAAACAACTTTTAATAAACTCGAGGAGCTGAGTCGTTGCCACTAAACTCGAACCAACCTATAGTTAGACTTTAGCACTATTAATATCTAAGTTTTATTTAAACCTGTCACCAGTTAGATGTAATCCACCAAGCTAAAGCCCAACTAATCTACACAGCTGGATCACACAGCCCAAACGACAACGCTTTCAACAGTGTTTTCATAATATTTCTAAATTTAGAGGTTTGTGAAATTGCTGTGTATTTGTGTTTAAAAATTACACAAGAATGGACAAGGTGTTACATTTTTATTTAGAATATATTATAAGTGATATTTTAGGTGTTACATTTTTATTTAGAATATATTATAAGTGATATTTTTATTTAGAATATAATATAAATGGATAATCGGTTCTCGAGAACCAGTTAAAAAAAAAAACGATTTAACTGAAATGTTATAAAGAAAAAGAGTGGTTTATGGATACAGAGGAATTGCTTGAACAGCTAAAAGTATAAAGAAAATGAGTAGTTTAAGGAGGCTGAGGAATTGTCAGAATGGTTAAAAGTATGAAGAAAATGAGTTGTTTAAGGAGGGGGAGGAATTGTCCGAACAGCTAAAAGTATAAAGAAAAAGAGAGACCGAGGAATTGTCGGAACGGCCAAAAGTATAAGGAAAAAGAGTGAGGCCGAGGAAT
The DNA here is from genome assembly GCA_031772625.1 of Pinus tabuliformis. NCBI lineage: Eukaryota > Viridiplantae > Streptophyta > Pinopsida > Pinales > Pinaceae > Pinus > Pinus tabuliformis. The sequence goes on from CM062804.1 coordinate 252,118,590, forward strand.
TGCCCGAATGAGCAAAAGTATAAGGAAAAAGAGTAGTTTATGGAGGCGGAGGAATTGACTGAACGGCCAAATGAAATCCGGGCAAAAAAATTTCAAAAAATCTTATAGAGACAGTATTTCAATCATGTTTTGATAGAAATTATGAATTTTAACAATTTTTACTTCAGTTTACAAAAATCCTTACAATTTTTTTTCAAAATATAACAGGAATTTCCATAACTCTCCTAACAAAGAGGACAAAAAAACATAATGGTTAAAAAAAAGACTAAAGGAAAACGAAAACTCTCCTAACAAAGAGGACAAAAAAACATAACGGTTAAAAAAAAGACTAAAGGAAAACGAAACCGTAACTGTAGCAACGGACCAGGTACCAATTTGTACAAATTCAATCCTCAAAAAGCTTTATAAGCAATGACTGAAACACTATATTTGCCACCAACACAAAAAAAAATAAATTAATAATAATAAAATGAAACTTCAGAAGGAACCAGGTACCAATTTGTACAAATTCATAAATTAAAAAAAGCTTCAAAATAAATCAACCAAAAAGCTATGTCCGAAACTTACAGAGAAAACGAAATTGTAGCCCGTTTCCAACACCTGGCCGAAGAAGCGCAGCCTTCTCCACATCATCTTCAAGTAATCTTTACTCATAAACAGCTTCTCGGCAGAGAAATCCATTCCCTCTGTCTTCATGAGATAGCAATGTTTGTGAATCTGCCTGCAGCGGCGGAGTGCCTTGTTATCCACTGCAATGATGAGAAGATTCTTCAGTAAATGTTCAGTTCCGTTGCCCTCTCGGAAACTCTGCAAGAACAGATCGATCATGCTATTATTCTGCGCCCATGCTTCGTTCAGTGACGTAATAATAACCGTTTTGTCTGGGTTCGCAGCCTTCGACAGTCTTAATTCAAGCTCCTTTTTATCAGCGGACATTGCAGAACTATTATAATTCTACACATTTATACAGACAAATTAGTATAATGACTTTATAAATATCAAATCCTGCAGGCCTAGATAAAGATTTTGAGGGATGGCCTCTTATCGGCCACGCATACATGTAATCATGTAATTATCAGACAGCTTATATGATCTCAATATAACAAATATAGCTTTTTTTCCTCTGAAAAGAAAAAAAAAGATAAAGATTTTGAGGGATTGTGGACTTACAAAATAATCTGTGGTTTCAGTGCATGACTCTGGGATTTTGAAAAGGTCTGTAAATTTGTGCGAAAAGGAGCTTAAAACGACGGGATTCATGAACCCCATTTGGGTCTTGTTCAAAACCGCTAAACAGATTAATCCAATCAGAGTCACGCAGAGCAAAACCACATCCACATCCCTCACCTCGCAGCGATTGGCCGCCATGGAAATACGCCTTAATTTCTTTCGTTCCAGTTTTAGTGACGGCGCTGCATAAATATTCATACTGGCAATTCATGCCACACGGCGTTCAAGTTTCCCCGCTGAACAATTCTGAATGTTTTCATTTGCAGACTGCCACTCTTTCTGTTTTCAGACGAAAAAGGGGATTTGCTGAACTTTTTTTCTTCCGAAAAAAAGGGGATTGGCAGAATTCGGAAAGGGGGCTGAAAATATACCCGGAACGGGCGGTGGGGGAGGACTCAGGAATGGGCGGTGCCGATTAATGAGGATAGGGTCAACTACTTGTCAGGGGAATAGTAGTCATAGTGGCACGTCACAGGATCTGGAAGAAATGATGAAGAAAATGACGATACCTCCTTTCAATACGAGTTGACAGATCAGATACCTCTGGTCACTGTGAGGTAATCAGTACGGTCCAGTAATAACAGTTAATTTTTAAATATGGAATTCGTTAAAGTTTTGTATATGGTCAAAATTTTATCATGTTATATAATATTTAATGTTGTGGTGGGTTTCTAGGTCATTATATTTGAATTTTTCACCATACTTATTAATCACACTATTTTAAAAACTACTTAACATTTAATAATACAGACTCATACGGTGAATATATTTATATTTGAAATAGATATAACACGCGTGGTGATGATGAGAGGAAAAAAACGCAGTTGTCTATAACGCGATTTTTTGAAAGCTTTTTCGGCTGGTTTTTTCGGTCGAAATCCGGTAGGAATTTATTGGAATCGCAAGTTTGATAGCTAGTTTCTGCACAATGAAAGCGTCCAGGGGTTTTTCAAGGTGCTGAATCCAAATATGCAGTTAAAAAACCATTTTAATTGCAACAAATCAAGATTCAACCTCAATTTCTTCCGCCGGATTCCGGCACCGAATCTCCAAAAAGTCGCATTATAGACAACTCCAAAAAAAACGGCGTGTTATATCAGGCTATGGAAGGCGCATGTCAAGGCGCATTAACTTTGCTATAAAAGTGGAAATAGGAGTTTCCCTGTATCATCGACGACATTACATCAAGTGATATAGAAGTCATCAAATTTGAAACTATTTCGAATTGACCTGCTGTAACATTAAATATTGAATAATAAAACTCATTTTAATTTTAACGATTTCTATGTCAAGTATTTTACCATTAAACCGTAAAACATTGTAGTGTTGGAAATAATAATTACTATAGCATGGAGTGCACTCTAGATTTAAATCTAGATTTAGAGTAAGAATTGAATTGAGTTGAGTTACTGAGATTTAAATTAAGTTTAATATTAGTAGTTTGAGTCATTTTATATTTAGAAAAGTTGAAGTTAGTAAATGTGTGTATGTCAAGTTATTTTAGGACAATTGCTACTCCAAAAATATAAGTAAATTGTTCATCATGGGTGATTTGCTTGTTAAATACGGTTTAAAAATTTACAAAAAGGTGAAGAACTTTTTTTGAAATTATGAACACTGGCTAGAGAGGTGTGAAAACCGTCAATTTTGACGAGTGGGTCTATTTTGAAATTCCAATTGTGTGAACAAATTCATTGTAATAAATCAAGTTTTGTATGATCAATAAAAGAGTTACAGCACCTGTGTTTTGTCACAATTTTATCATAATTCAAACTTAAATTTCACATCTTTATTAAATATGACATTGTTTTGGCCAAACTAATGATAGTGTCACTTAAGGGCTTCGAGGAAAACCCTCAAGGCTAATATTTTTTGATTATTTAAATGTATTAGATGGTGAATAAAAATTCTGAAATATTAAGAGTAAGGTTAAGTAAAATAAAATTGAAATGGTTAAATTGGTTGCGAAATTATTAGTTATTAAATTTAATGGTTAGTTTACCAGTGAAGAGGAGTTAAAATTTGTTTGTATATTTTTTGTTTGACTATATTGTTAAAGAGACGTGAAAGGCACAATCTAATTTATAGATGAAACAAACTTTTCTATAGAAATCTGATGATACAAATTCAACCCAAACTGATTTTTTGTTATTTAAATTACATTTTTGAATACATAAATAAATTCAATCTACTGGAAAAACTAGAAAAACACACTACAAATTAATTAACTTAAACTCGTTTTTTTTTTTTTTAATTTTTACAAAATTTTAATTAGAATTAACCAAAAAAATCCCCAATTCAACTATTAATTAGACTATAAACCTACACAATAATAGTTGATTTGATTTCTAAATTACTAATCATAAATTTTATTTAATGACTTACAAAAGTGTTATTGAAGTTATAAATAAAAAAATTGCTCGTTATAAATTTTAGTGATTTGTTATATGTATTTAAATTTAAAATGATAAGTTAAAAAAACGAATAACTAACATCAAAGTGATTTTCACTTGGATAATTTTGAACTTCCAAACCTAGTTAGAATGATAAGTTTTCACTATTTTAATAAAAAATATTTATTTTAATAAAAATTGAATTAAAAAATATTCATAATATTGAAAAAATTATTCATGGTATTGAAATTTGCTAAGTTAAAAATTTTACGTGTACTTCAAATATTTTTTAATTGAGGAAATAACGAGATGATAATGTCGATTGCAAGTTGTCGGTGGGCGAATTTTATGGGAGCGGTATACGTAAGCTACTTCAACCTCTATGAAATCGACGTGCGGAACTTCGACGATGTTTGTCCAACCGTATAACTGAGAGCCATTTACGGAACTTTGACCATGGTTGCTGGCGCCGACACCGTATCTTTTGACCATGTTGGCCGATCAGGAAACCGCCATAACCATAGAACATTCCGTAGGTGCTGCTGAGTGGTGTAACTTTGTCTGTATGTATGCATAGTTTAAAGATGTTATAATTCAGGTTGTTTTTAAAACTTTAAAAAATATTAAAAATATTAATTATTAAAATTTTATTATCAAAAATAACAGTATTTATTTTGCAAATATTGAATTTAATTTTATAATTTTATATATATATATATATATATATATATATATATATATATATATATTTTAAATGATATACAAAACTATATTTTATGGTTTGTTATTACAGAATTATATAAGAAATATGTTAAATGTTTTGAGAGGAGTTACTAAAATAAAATAAAATATAATTGTGTATTATTTTGAAAGTCTAAATTGGTAAATTTTTTTGAGCTTGTGGTTTATGTTGTTGACTTGTTGTTTAAGGTATTGATGCAGATGAGGATTTCTTCATGAGTGTTGTTTCTTTTAATAAGAACCTTGCACATAATGGTCTTCATCTACTAACACATATCCATAGTTTACATATATTGAGTGTGCTTGGTCTGAATGTTTTTACTGTTCTTGCACATAATGGTCTTCATCAGCGAATACAAATAAATGGTTTACATATATTGAGTGTGCTTGGTTTGAATGTTGTTAGTGTTTGGAACCCACTGGCCAACATCTTCCCCCACATGAATATCTGAGAGAAGCATTATCTCAATTTAAACATCCCACTTAGCATCTTCTATCTCTTTGTGAACTGAATGGGGAGTGAGTTTATCTTTTGGTAGCGGCTTCCATGCTTTCTTGAGCATGAGTATGAGGGGGAGAGGCCTTGCGGCTAGAGCTTCGACCAAGACAAGTCATGGCCCTATGAGACACTAGTGATTCAGGAAGCGACGTCGGAATAAAGTAGCGTAGAGTGGGAGAGCAATGTGAAAAGGGGAAGGCTTAGGACATGGAGGGGCTAGGAGGGTGTTTTGAGCTTAGGACATAGAGATAAGAGAGAGAGAAACCAAATGGACACTTCAACGAATATGAAGGAGGAGAAAATCGGCTGGCAAGGGTGTGGAAGAATTGCCAAGGCGACTAGAGATATCAACATAAAGTTGCAACAAGTTTGTTGTCAACTCCACTAGACATAACAAGATATTCAAAAGGCGAAAATGAAAATGATAGCTTTGGAATTCAAAAGAGATAAAATGCAGAAATAAACTCACTAGGGAAAAAAGATGTATTTATGCAAGATATAAAAGGTCCATGAAAATGTACATGGGTAAAAAATTTAATTTATTTTAATTATAAATATTAAATTTAATTTTATAATAAAAAATTATCTAACAATTTTATAAATTGAAATTGTTGAACTAAGTTTGATTCAATACTATATTTAATTCATATAAGATAATTCATTAAAGTGATATATGAAGTTTGTTAAAAGCTAAATATTTTATTGATATAAATTTTGAATCAATGTTATTTTTAATATACAAAGCTTTGATTTAATGTTTTTTTAATTTATATAAAAGATTATATAAGGTTGGTTAAGTTTAACATAAAGATATAAATTTTGATTAATTTTTAATTCATATAAGATATTTTAGTAAAATGATCCAATAAAATTTATTGAAAAAGTTAAATATTTTAAACGATTGAAACAAATATATAAATTTTTATGCAATGTTATGTTTAATTTACATAAAGTTATAAAATAAAATTGTTTATTGACCAAGCTAAATACTTTATAGCATCGAGATTTTAAAAACTGGAAATTTAGATTTTTATTAAAATGATTACATAAAGTTTGTATTTAATTTCTATATGATATTTTTATTAAAATGATTATATAAAGTTCGTTAATAAAGTTAAAAACTCTTAAAGGATTGAGATTATAAAAAATTGAGAATTTTAACTTTTGTAATTTTCATTAATATGGAGATAAAATAAATTGTGAATTTTAATTTTTTTTTGGCATTAATATTGAGAACTTAAAAAAGGAGTTCGATTGAGATTTTAAAGAATTGAAAATTTTAAGTTTGGTTATTACGAAGATTAAATAATTGTAATTTTTTATTTTTATTTTTCGAGATTTTAAAAAATTGTAAATTTTAACTTTGGTTATTACGAACATTAAAAAATTGTAAATTTTATTTTTTATTTTTTGAGATTTTAAAAAGAGAAATTTGATTCTTGTATTTTATATTGAATTTGGAATTATGATTTTTATGTTTCATATTAATTTTAGTTGGAAAAATGTGAATAATAATAAAAATGTTAAAAAAGAATGTGATTATATATATGATTAAGTTAGATAGGTAATGTTAAGGGGGTAACGTTAAGGGGCCAAGCCAGACAACAAATTTGTAAAGTTTATATGTGGAAATACATGTTCTTAACCATTAGACCTACTCAAGATGTATATGTTTGAACCATGGGAGATTTGAAACTTGAATATTATAGTTTACATATTACTTCATAACATGGCAATTGCTAACTAAACTGCCCATATTATAAATAATCATCTTAGCATCTTTTAAAGTTACTATTATGTAGGAGTATAAATTACTATTATGTAGGAGTATAAAAAGAAAAAAGAAAACGTTAGGGGAATTTTGAGGTCTAAAATGAGTTTCCTAAGAAAAATGTACAACCAAAATAAACTTTATAAGGACCAATAGGATTCAAGATGATGATGTCAACCATGGGGATGATTCACCATTTTTGGAGTAAAAAAGTACAAAGATTAAGGAATAATAAAATAATAAAACTACTTTTTCAACTTGTATTTTTAATTTATCTCCCTAAGGTTTTACTCAAATTTCGAGGGGGAGTACTCGTTGGATGCAATATTTAATTCGTCATCCAAGGAGCACCCATATTTCATACTTTCGATGGACCCTACTACACGAAAAATGAGAAATACATGAAAAAACGTGATCAAAATTTGAGTAAACCCATAGGGAGATAAGTTGAAAATATGAATTGAAAAAATAGTTTTTTCATTTTTCCCTCTAAAATTTGATGATGTAATTTAATCTTATTTTATTATTTCTGTTAGAAAATTATATATTACGGAGCAATGGAACACATAAAATATTGCAGAAATATAAACACAGAAAACACATAAAACAAGAGAGACATAGATATACGTGGTTCACCCAGTTTGGGCTACGTCCACCCCGAACAGCTAGTTCTTCCTTTCTATTATCCAGCAAAATGAAGAGACACAACCTACAACAGATCCGCTGTAATATCCTCTGTTTTCTCTCACAGTCTCACATCACTGCTTCTCGCTCGGAGAATACACATATATTACACAGACTCAATACAATGCCCTCATACAAAGAGAGGGGTTGCCTTCTAGGGCAAAAAACCCTAAACTAAACATAAGTTCTACCGTCAGATCATCTGCCTAATGAACGGCCCAGATTGACTAGAAATTACTATACTTTTACAAGGCAATTTTACATCTGTTTTTAGCTTCGGGGGCGCTGCCCCCGAAACTCCCCGCCAAGGGGGGGGGGCTCCCCAAAGGTCACAGCCGGTCCCCCCTAGACCCCCCCTGCAACGAATATTTTACGGGTGGCGTTGCCGCCCCATTTCGAACTGGGGTCCAATGTGGCGATACCTTTGAATACAGAAGATAATCAAGCTCCACACCCAACAATTTCCACTATTATTTTATAATTTCCTTAGGAGGCCCATTTTAGACCTCAAAGCTCCCCTAATGAATTTATTTATTGTAATGTTAAATAAATAAAAATAAGTTTTTGACATTATTTTGATTGTAGAAAAAAATTGAAGATTATGTTTAAAGTTAAGTTTTTTTGAAGGAAAGAAAAAATAAACAAGTTTATTAATACAAAATCTAGTTTACATATGTTAGGATAAAAAACACAGAACATGATCGTGATAGAAAAGGTCCCATGTACTTCATCTTCCCATTGAACTAAAAGAGTCTCTTTAACACATCAAAAATAAACTATACATAGACATTATAATATATTCAACTACATTTCTATTACATAAATAATATTTAAACTAATCCTTCAAATCATCAATGGAAATCAGTGTAAAACAACTCAAAATAAATGAATCTTGCTAGAGGCTTGACGATTTCCCTTGAAAAAGGAACTGTAGAGGATCCCACCCACTGACCTTATTCGAGAGCACATCAAAAACAAAATATGGTTCCCTGTTCAAAAGAAACCATTGGAACATACTCTTTAAGATTTTGATCCTGCACATCTAGTTGCTCAAAAAAGGATGGTCAAAGGCAAATCTATCATTTATCCAGTGAATAGTGACCTTTGAATTGCCATAAACAAAAACAATCTCAATTTGAAGCCATCTGGCACGAAAAAGTAAACCCCAAGGTGCAATAACCTTAGTCCTTAAGTTTGAACCTAACCCACAGTTCCAAGAGAAGTGGTAATATAAATCCAAGAATAACATTATTAGGATACTGCATCCACAAATATGTAGTTGTGCGGCATCATAAATTAAACCTGCAGGGAATCTAATTAGACATCTAATATATATGAAACTTCTACATTTTGCATGTTGAGCCACGTGACCAAATTCATTGAAATAAACATATATCATGTTGCTAGTGCGAGCAATGTTAGGAGGGATATTTTCAAATAACATGGCATTCGTCCAATGCCATAAACCCTAAAAGATAAAAAAGGGGAGAGTTCTGACCTCCATATAATTTGTCATCCATTTCTTAATACACGTTTCAATAGACGCATACCTCTAACTCCCATAAATATTTAAATGTTGTAACACATTTATCCAAATGGAAATGGAAACAAAGCATTGGAGAAATATGCGATATACATTTTTCATCTTCACCCTAACACATACAACACTTGCCAGGCCCACAAAATCCCCTTTTGCAAATATTCTCCAAAGATAGAATCCTTTTCTTCCATACAATCCAGCCAAATATTTGTAATTTTAAAGGCATATTCTTGGACCAAATATGCCTGACCCAATATGTAGCCACAAAGGCCCACGGGAAAGAAGAAATATGATCATAGATCGCCTACACAGTTATGTGTCTCTGATCAAATTGGTCATCCCAAATAAGAGAATCTTCTCTATTCCAAATGGATTTTTTCAACTGTGGTTCACGGTCACTGAGTGGTCGCTACATCCACGGGTAATAATCCAGGAAAATCCACTCGAAGGGATCTACCCGTTAGTTTATCTGTGTTATCCTCTTGACCTGCAAGAAGATACCAAAATACCAAGTATGAGAAGAAATATACCCAGAACACAGAACAATAAGAAATAACAGGATGTATTTTATTATTCAGAAAGGGAACCAATGTTCACTTGCTTCTTCGAGGGGGCAACCTCCAACAGAGCTGGGCTCAATTACAAAATAAGACACGACGCTCCTCAAGGGGAGTCTCTATCCTTTATATAGGATTCATACATGCAATACCATGGGTCAGTACCATGGTTCTTATTAATACCATCTATCTAATACCATGGCCCATTTGCAACTAACTGTGGTCCCTTCTTTAAATGCGGGTCAACCACTTACAATTATTAATATGGGCTTTATTGACTCTTTAACTAACTATAACTATGACTTGACCCTATTACATAAATAAGGGGGTTAGGGTTGGACCCTAACATGCCCTCCCCCATAAAAATAGCCTTGTCCTCAAGGCTGAAGCTGCGGAAACTGCTGAAGAACAGTGGCTGGTTCCCAGGTCACATCTTCTGGAGAGGTGTCTTTCCACTTGACGAGGACTTCCTTGATCATGCGGTCGCGCAGGTGCCGTTCTCGCGTGTCAAGAACCTGTTCAGGTTGGAGCCAAATTGAACCTTCTTCATCCAATTCTGGTAGACTGGTTTGAATTCTGCAATGGTTTCCAACCACTTTCTTGAGGCATGAGACATGGAAGACATGATAGATTTTTGCAGTGGGTGGCAAGGTTAACCTATAGGCTACTTCTCCGATGCGCTGAAGTATTTGATACGATCCGTAGAATTTTGGAGATAATTTCTGAAAACCCTTGTCTTTGAGTGATGTTTACTTATACAGTTGTAGCCTCAAGAATACCTGATCCCCTTATTGAAATTTTTTCTCTAAGCGATGTTGGTTTGCCTGTTGCTTCATGCGATTTTGAGCTTGATGGAGATTCTCTTTGAGGTGGGCAAGCATGGTTGCAGGGTTCTGTAGGAGTTGATCCATTGCTTGTACCTTCAAGCATCCCTAGATATAAGAAGTAGGTGAAGGAGGGAGTTGACCATAAACTGCTTCATATGGAGTCATTTTTGTGGTGGCATGATAGTTAGTATTATACCACCATTCAGCTAGAGGTAACCACTGTACCCATAGATGTTGTTTTTCTGAAGTGAAACACCTGAGGTAGGTCTCCAGACATTTGTTGACTGCTTCAATTTGACCATCAGTTTGGGGATGATAGGAAGTACTAATTTGTAGTTGGGTACCTTGTAGCCTGAAGAGTTCCTGCCAAAAATTACTGGTGAAGATCGGGTCATGATCAGACACAATGGAAGTGGGCATGCCATGCAATTTGAAGATCTGGTCCATGAAATATTGAGCCACCGAAGCTGGTGTAAAAGGGTGGGGTAGGGCAAAAAAATGAGCATACTTAGAAAGTCTGTCCACAACCACCATGATGACTGACTTGTTTCCTAACTTCGGAAGACCCGTAATAAAATCCATAGAAACCTTTGTCCAGATTGAGTTAGGGATGGGCAATGGCTATAATGTGCCTGGGGATTTGACTGTTTCTCCTTTGTGGCGCTGATACACATCACACTCAGCTACAAAAGTAAGAATGTCCTTTTTCATGTCTGTCCAAAAGAATGAACATTGAGTGCGAGCATAAGTCTTCTAAAATCCTGAATGGCCTGAAGTGGGAGATGAGTGAAACTCTGCCAAAATGTGACTTTTGAGGGTGGTGTTGGGTGTGGAGCCTGATTATCTTCTGTATTCAAAGGTATCGCTGCATTGGACCCCAGTTCGAAATGGGGCGGCGACGCCACCGATAAAATATTCGCTGCAGGGGGGGTCCGAGGGGGGGGGGTGGCTATGACCTTTGGGCGCCCCCTCCTAGTGGGGGGTTTCGGGGGTAGCACCCCCGAAGCTAAGAATAGATGTAAAACTGCCTTGTAAAATGTTGTAATTTTGTAGTCAATCTTGGCTGTTCATTAGGCGGAGGTCTGACGATAGAAGTTATGTTTAATTTAGGCTTTTTTGCCATAGAAGGCAACCCGTCGCTATATATGAAGAAATTGTATTGCGTCTATGCAGATCTGTATTCCGAGTGAGGAAGAGAGAGGATATTGAGAGCGAAGAGGGAGTTACAACGGATCTGCTGTAGGTTGTATCTTTTCAGTTTGCTGGATAATATAATAAAAGAAGGATTGGCTGTTTCTCCGTGGACGTAGACCAAATTGGGTGAACCACGTATGTCTGTGTCTCTCTTGTTTTATGTTTTTTCTGTGTTTATATTTTTGCAATATTTTATGTGTTCCATTGCTCCATAATATATAATTTTCTAACAGGTGGATGTTGGTGATATCACTACTTTGTCCTTGTAGCGAAGAATCTCATCCTACCAAGAGTAGCCTGCTGTGGAATTCAGATCCACCTGCAATTTATTAATGAGTTGGGAGAGCCAAGGATGTGAAAACCATTCCTTGCAAGCCTCTTCAATCCACTCTGGAATGGGAAGAGAGATTGCTAGCAAGGTGCTTTCCTCCTCAAATTGGCGTGATAAAGCATCCGCTACGACATTTTCTCGCCCTTTATTGTAAATTATCTCATAATCATATCCCAACATTTTGGCTAGCCATTTATTTTGTTGTGGTGAGGATAGGCGTTGCTCCAAAAAATATTTAAGGCTTTGATGGTCTGTGCAGATTTGGAAACACCGCCCCAATAAGTATGGTTGCCAGGTATCCACTGCATGTAAGATGGCCATCATCTCCTTCTCATAGGTAGATTGTCCCAGATTTGTCCCACTTAGTTGTTGGCTAGTGAAGGCAAAGGGTCTACCTTCCTGCATTAAGATACCCGTACTTGAAGCATCACATTCAATCACAAAAGATTTGGTGAGGTCGGGTAGTGCCAATATGAGAGTGGAACACATGGCATGTTTGAGAGCTATAAATGTCTATTGCGCTTCATCATTCCAGAGGAATGAAATTTTTTTGAGAAGGTGAGTGAGGGGTCTAGCAATGCGACCATAATTGTAGACAAATTTGTGATAGTAGTCGGTGAGACCTAAAAATCCTCTCAAGCTCTTCAAGGTCTTTGGTTGAGGCCAATCCTTTATTGCCTGGATCTTTTTGGGATCCACCCTGACACCTTCACGCCCCACAATGTGGCCCAAATACTCAACTTCTTCCATGCCAAAAGAGCACTTGGACAATTTGACAAATAATTTATGCTTCCAGAGCAGTTGCAAGAGTAGATCTACATGCTGAAGATGTTTTTCCCAGGTGAGGTTGTAGATGAGGATGTCATCAAAGAAAACAAGGAAAAATTTTCTGAGATATGGTTTGAGCAGGTGATTCATGAGGCTCTGAAAAGTGGATGGGGCATTATAGAGACCAAATGGCATGACCATGAATTCATAATGGCCTTCATGTGTTCGGAAAGCAGTATTTGGAATGTCTACTTCTTTCATGTGAATTTGGTGATAGCTTGAGCGAAGGTCGAGCTTAGTAAAGAATTGAGCCCCATTTAGTTCATCCAACAAATCATCAACAACCGAGATGGGAAATTATCTTTGACCATTAGCTTGTTGAGGGCCCTAAAGTTTGGACACATACGCCATTCCTCATCTTTCTTGAGCACCATGACCACAAGCGAGGAATAAGGACTAATGCTAGGATGAATGACACCGGCTTCCAGGAGTTCCTCGATGATTTTTTCAATTTCATTCTTTTGGGCGAAAGGATATTTATATGGGTGCACATTTGGTGGTTGTGCCCTTGGGACCAAAGTAATGCTATGATCATGTTCCCCTCTCAAGGGTGGAAGCTCATGAGGCTTGTCAAAGACCTGTAGATGGTTGTTTAAGACCTGTTGCATCTCAGGATGAATATGGATAGAAGTGGGTTCGAAGGCCTAGATGGCATTAAATTGGACTATAACTCCACGGTGGGCCTTTTTTAACAATTTTTCCATCATATGAAAGCTGATGATAGAAGGAGCACCAGATTGGAGTCCGCGGAGGGTATGTGTGTGGTTATTCTGCTTAAAGCTCATATATAACTCTTGGAAATCCATTGTGATTGGGCCGAGTGTGCGGATCCATTCAGCACCCAAGACAATGTCACACCCACCCATGTTGATGGCAAACATGTGGGTCTTTAGGTGATAATCCCCCATTTGAAGTTTGACATTTTCACAGCAGCCTTCACATTTCATTGTCCCCCCATCAGCAATCTGGACCTGGAAATTAGAGATTGCTCTGACAAAACAATGCACTGCTTCAACGACTCTTTGATGGATAAATTTATGTGTACTGCCACTATCAATCAAGACTATTACAGGGCGATGCTTAATAAAACCTCTGATTTTGAGAGTTTGGGGAGAAGAAATTCCTGCTAAAGCATGAAGCAAGATAATTGGTTCTTTAGGTGTAGCTGGGAGCTCATTATCTGACTGGTTGTCCTCATCTTCCTCCTCTAGTCCCTAAAATGGTGGGGCTTCCTCAGATGAACTGTGATCAGTAGCATCAATTTGAAAGAATTTGGGTTCCTTGCACTTATGCCCCGGGGAGTATTTCTCATCACAGTAGTAACACAATCCTTGCTTTCTTCTTTTCGCTATTTCCGCCGGTGACAACTTTTGAACCTTAAGTGTTTGGATAGTGCTCGAAGCCTGGGTGGGGCATCCCTTGGCTATGAAATTTGGACGAGTCGACTGGGCCACTAACGCGCGTTCTACTTCACAAGCTATCTTGCAAGCTACCAACCATGAGACTAGGTGTTATAGTCAGACGTGGGCTTGTATGGCGTCTTTGAAACCACTGATAAAAAATTCCAAGTAGAATTCATATGCTAGACCTCCTGTGTGGAAGGCTAATGCTTCAAAGGCTTTAATATATTCTTGCACCGTGTCTGTCTGTCGGAGCTTAGTAAGACGACCCAAAAAGTTAGATTCATGGTCAAAGCGATCAGAAAGGGCTTTTGAGAATATCTGCCAAGTTAGTGGCATTGCATAGCAACGTTGATGCCACTGCCACCATTGCCATCTTTCTTGGTCCAAGTACAGGTTTCCCACACTTAGCTTAGTCGCATCATCTCTGATGTGATTCAATGTGAAATTTTGCTCCATTTGTGCTAGCCATATGGCCAGATGAGAGCCATCAAATTTATACATGTCCAGTTTGGGTGGTTGAAGTTGGGACTGTTGGTGGTTTCCATAGAAGTGAAGAGAATGGCTAGACTCACCCTCAAGGTTTTCATTAAAATCATATGCCTCTGATTGTGCCCCCGACTTGCCCTTTGTGATTGTGTCAGTTAAGGTTTGGATCTGCTTTGTTAATGCCTCCAAATTTTGTTCAAGGGCGTCGATATTCTCATTGGCCATAGCTTGAGCTCTGGTTTGTACCATGCACTGCTCTGGTGCACTTATCGTTACTGTGAAAAACAAATTGGGATCACCCGAAATTTTGGCGCTGACAAGTGAATGGTACCACCTTGCTCAACACGTTAACCTGATTCTTATGGGCTAAGTCTCCTATAAGCGTCCCGGGAGGGTCTCAGACTCTTTCTTTTTTCTTTTTTTCTTTTTTTACTCCGAAAGGAGTTTTACTCCTTGTTTAGGAATACTGCAGTAGCCAATTCCCAGAAAAGTTAATTCTGCCTAATGTCCTGGGAGAATCACGCCCAGGTATAGGAGCCACACAAATAGTTAGATCTGTTGGCGAAACCCTCATCTGCAGAGCATGAGTAGGAATGTGGCAGTGATCGAACCCCTGCTACTAGATCTGAATGGCAGATCTGATTGTTGCGACTGCTACAGAACCCAAACTGCTATATCTGAATGGCGGATCTGATAGATCTAATTGGCGGATCTGATAGATCTGATTAGCAGATTTGATATATCTGAATGGTGGATCTAAGAGATCTGAATGGTGGAAATGATTGTTGCAGTTGCGACAAAACCCAACCTGCTAGATCTGATCTGGCAAAGATGATGCGTGATTTAGATAGAGACAAGGGAACTATGGTCTTAAGGAGTGTCAGGTGCTACAAATCGCAATATACATAAGGGTCCGACAGTAGTACTTGTCCCAATCTTTTAGGGCACTAACCAAGGAGGATCAACCATACCCTTATCTGTACAACCCAACTACCCTATCGTACGGGTGAGTAATCTCCCCGAGTGATGTTCTCAGTGTACTGTAGCAGCAAGATGGCTGACGGTTATCTATGGCGAGGTTTCAGAGAGCCTAAGGGGATTCTGATATACCCAGAGGGTATTTGGAAGATAGTTCGTGCGCGGTTTTTTCTAATGCGCTACTACTCGAAGGGGTACCCACAAGGGTTACAAGGGATTCCAACAAGCGTGACCACCTCTTGTATTTCCTGCGTGCATGCCTCCCCAAATCCACAGGTTTATGCGCTCAATGACATATCCCGTGGTTTAAAGACGCTGGAACACGTCTCTAGCCAATTTTTTTTTTGCTAAAAATGGAGATCCCACCGGCCCTAGAAAGTGCTCTGATACCACTTCTTATGCTCTTGACCTATGAGAAGATACCAGAATACCAAGTATGCAAAGAAATATACCCAGAACACAGAACAATGAGAAACAACAACATGTATTTTATTATTCAGAAAGGAAAGCAATGTTCACTTGCCTCTTCGAGGGGGAAACATCTAATAGAGCTAGGCTCAATTACAAAATAAGACACGACGCTCCTCAAGGGGAGTCTATATCCTTTATATAGGATTCATACATGCAATACCATGGGTCAATACCATGGTTCTTATTAATACCATCTATCTAATACCATGGCCCATTTGCAACTAACTGTGGTCCCTCCTTTAAATGCGGGTCAACCACTTACAATTATTAATATGGGATTTATTGACTCTTTAACTAACTATAGTTATGACTCAACCCTATTACATAAATAAGGGAGTTAGGGTTGGACTCTAACAATCTGGTCAGGGCTAATCCCAAGGGTGTCAAGGAGATTTGACCCTGTGACCTCCCAGTTGGAAAGGTACTTAACAATGGGAACTCAACCAATTGAGCTATCCCTTGGGGCTCTCTATTACAAATGGTTATACCGAACGTTTTTAATTTCAATATATACTCCTGCCATATAATAGCTTCATTTCTAGATAATCCAAAATCCTAGTGATCCAAAAATGGATCCTAGATAACCCTCTAAATCTTCAAGTCTTCAAAATCTCCTAAAAGGTCAAAACTAGCGCAAAAGGAGAAGTTTTAGACTTGAAGGATAACACTATCAGAACCCAAAAACATGAAGAAAACCATGAAATCGAGCTTATCAGAGGCTTGAACAGTGTTTGCACAGGAGCTGTTGGATCTGGTCGATCAATGGTCTAGATCCGATCGGCATATCGCATCGGCGATGACAGGCGAATGTAATCAGAGGCATAACGTGAGATGGGACCAGGCCGATGCAATACCGCAATCATCGATATCGGTGGATCATATTCGGTGCTGGCATAGACCCTATCATATGGGAAAGGTCCCGGGCCGATGCGATTGTGCAATCGCGGAAATCAGCGGATCATAATCGGCGATACCACAAGGCAAAGGTGGGACCCTGGGTGATGCGATATCGCGATTGCCGATATCGGTGGATTGCAATCGAAGTGACACAGAGGAGTGAATGTAGACATATATATATATATATATATATATATATATATATATATATATATATATATATCTATATATATATATATATATATATATATATATATATATATATATATATATATATATATATATATATATATATATATATATATATATATATATATATATATATATGCTCGATGTGATTAGCCAGACCTGATGGAGTTCCGAAATGCAAATGCATTTTATTTTAAAATCCGCCATAAGGTCATTTTCTGGATTTTTAATGTTTTTAACATATTTTTAAAATATGAAGGGAAACCTCAGAATAGGGCCAAAGCAACTAGCGATAGCGATTGTAGGCAGACCCGATGGTGTTATAGAGTGCAATTATGGATATCTGAAGTTCAGATGAACAGTGTTTTGGAGGACTTCCTGTGTTTTTGCAGCATTTCTCTGTGTTAAGGAAAGATGGCCATTTGAAGGCTTACAAAGGCCCGATGCACTCAACGATTACATAATAGGTGGCATCCATCCCCAAGGGAATTTAGCAATGATTGCTAATGCTTAGAAAGTGAATCAGAGTGGACCAAAGTGGGAAGATAGAGAGCCCGAAAGGGAGAACAAACAGACAATGCCAATTTGGCTTAAAAAGCCATAGAACAACAGAAACAGGGAGTTGTTGATTGTTGTGGGTTGCTGAGGTTGTTTTGTTGCTGAAATTGAAGCCAAAGCAGGAAGTTGAGGTGAAGGAGGCAATACAGAAGCAAAAACGCAGCCAAGGGAGTCACTTGGAGTTCAAGTGAAAAGCCCAGCGAGCTGTAAACTGATAGAAGGCAGAAATAAGCCAGAGTCAAAGAGCCATAGCCTAGAGCTGGAGTCAAAGAGACAGCGTCAGAGCCAAAGAGCTAGAACCAAGAGCCAAGAGCTAGAGCTTCAAGAGCCAAGGGATAAAATGGTGTCTGAACCCACTGTGTCTGTCTAGAACAACGGGAGTTGAGCCGAGAGCTTGTAAAAAAGACTTATACCAGAATCCCAGAGAGCCTAGTTGAGTTGACTAGAGCTCACGGAGATGTAGCCCAAGAGTTGTGGGTGAACTCATAATTAAATCATTGTTTCTGTGTGTGTTTTGCTGCTGTAATGTCTCTGTAGTTTTATTTAATGTTATATGCATTTATATATCAGTTTAAGCACATCAACTTACAACACAACAACAAAAATTAAAGCATGTAATTATTCAAAAACAAATGCAAGCATACACCTCAAATTTCAAGCATTTCTTAATTCTGCATTGGTTAATCATAAAGACTTGGGAAAATTTAAAGCTTTGGAAGTGGGAGAGGTTCTTGTAAATTAGGCAAGAAGCCTAAGAGCCCCATTTTCAGATCAGGTGGTATCAGAGCATGAGATTGATTAACCCCACCTTCAAAAAAGGTTATATCAGAACGCTTGATTAACAAAGCAAAGATTGCTTGTTTGAAAGGTGTTTGAACAACAAGAGGTTGATTGCATGCTTGCTTTGTAGATTGACTATTGTTTGAGTTTATAGAGGTAAAGGGAAAGCTACTGATAGCTTAGTCCAGGAAGGACAAGAAGGAAGAAGGGCTGAAGGCATTCTTCCATCCCAAAGGGCCTAAAGGTAGTCCTTAAAGCACAAGAGGTTTGTTGAAAAAGGTTGCTGAAATAAGCTCTTGATTTATCTTGTTGAAGTCTTTTTTTGTTCATTGGCATAATGACAACTTCTTCAAATGTATCCTCGAATTCTTCCTTTTGCATCACAAGACTCTTTGATGGAGATTTTAAGCAAGAATTGTCCACCATGATGGATATGGTGAGAGAAATGTATGAGGATGGAAGGAAGAGCAACATGCTTAGAAAGCAACAGAATTCCATGAAGGAAGAGAAGCAGTTGCTTACTGACAGACTGCAGGAAATGGAGAGGCAACTTCATATTGCAGATATGAACCTAAAAACGATGCATGAGTTGGAGTCACAACTCTTTGTTGCCAAAGAAGCCTTAGTCAAGTATCAGCTTGAAGAAGAGGTAACATTCTAGTTTGTCTTCAAATTCCTCTGAGGATGCTTATATTGGTTCTTTTGAGAAACATACTAAAGGCATAGGTTCCAAGCTAATGTCCAAGATGGGCTATGAAGGAAAAGGCTTGGGTAGACATGCACAAGGTATTGTTGAGCCAATAATGATTGAGGAAAGGCCTAAGTATTTGGGTCTTGGCTATGGACAAGCTTATGGAGAAAGTTCCAAAGCTACCATGAAGGCCATTGAAACAACTCCAAGAAGGAGTTGCATTGCAGGTGTTCAGAAGCACACACTTGAACCAGAGAGTTGGGGAGACTCTAATAGCCTTGAAGAGATTGATGGTGTTCCAAAGGGAGCCACTTCTTCATTTGATTCACCTCCTCATGAAGGCAATAAAGGTGAAAGAGAAAGGTATAAATCTAGTTCTAAACATTTTCCTTTTGATTGTGCAAGGCATGATAAATTTCTACATATGTATGGGAAAAGAATTGCATGTTCCTTTTGTGGTTTGGATAACCATGATGTTCTAGATGTTGGAAGAGAATGGCCACATACAAGAAGAAGAAGAAGGAAAAGAAGCAAGAAGCCAAAGGTCCATTGGACAAGGAAAATCATGCTGTCAAGAGGATGCACATGTAGTGCACTTACTGCCATAAGCAAGGACATATTGTTGCAAAATGCTGGACTTTGAATCCAGCAATGCTTCCACAAAAGCTGAAGAAAGTGGAAAGAGTAGATGGCAGAAATGGAAGTGAAGATTCCATGAATGATGTGTCTCAGAATGATTCACATGATGATGCTGATGTGCAGAAAGAGATAGTACCTTTGAAAGGGATTGGTAAGGAACGATTAGAGTTCTTATCTGATTGAGATTGCATGTCTATTGATGCATCCACATTATATTTCATTTTAGCTTTGAAAGTACAATGTGCTTAAGCAAAAATTGAAAGATGAAATGCATGCATGAGCTTGAGATGCATGAACACAGGGATATTGATGATCTCCTTGTTTTTGAACATGTATGTGTAATTAACTTGCAGGGTTGATTGCTTTGACATGCATGTGATGCCATGTTGACTTGGGAGAAGTTAACTTGGTCTCCAAATGGAGATAATGATGAAGTGTTTCATCTTTTGGAAAAGAGTCCTAATGGTCTTTTTCTACATGCTTGACTTGAAGGGTCATTTGTTTAAAGGCATGTTTTGTGGGCTTGTTATCTAGTCCATCATTTGTATGCAAATGTAAGACATGGAGGTGTTCACAAGATGTGAAATCTGTTTCTTTTGTTGAAGCAGGAGTTAGTCCATCCAGTTGTTGTCTGTATGCCTCTTTTTGTTAACAGTTGTTGTTGGCAGCCTTTCAAATAGGTCCAATGAAATTTTTTTGGAGCAGATGACTTCACATTGGTTTGAGCCACCTTGGATCAATGATCAAGGCAAAAGAGTTCAAACTACCTTCCATAACCATTTCAGCAGAAGTTCTGCATGAAGGCAAGAAGGAAGACCAGCTCATCCAAGAAGGGAAGTGGTCAGAAACTTTGGTTCAAAGGCTGAAAGAAGAGGGTGAGTCACTCTAATTTACTGTTCATATTAGTATATCAGTCTTTTGGAGACCAAAATTTCTCTTAGTGGGAAGGCGTGATCCAAAAATGGATCTTGGATAACCCTCTAAATCTTCAAGTCTTCAAAATATCCTAAAAGGTCAAAACTAGCGCAAAAGGAGAAGTTTTAGACTTGAAGGATAACACTATCGGAACCCAAAAACATGAAGAAAACCATGAAATCGAGCTTATCGGGGGCTTGAATAGTGTTTGCACAGGAGTCGTTGGATCTGGCTGATCAACGGTCTAGATTCGATCGGCATATCGCATCGGTGATGACATGCGAAGGCAATCAGAGGAATAATTTGCAATGGGACCAGGCTGATGCGATATTGTGATCGCTGATATCGGCGGATCGCAATCGGTGTTGGCATAGACCCTATCATATGGGAAAGGTCCTGGGCTGATGCGATAGTGTGATCGCTGAAATTGGTGGATCGCAATCGGCGATACCACAAGGTAAAGGCGGGACCCTGGGCGATGTGATATCGCGATCGCCGATATCGGCGGATCGCAATCGGAGCAACATAGAGGAGCGGCTATAGACACACACACACACATATATATGCGCGATCCGAAATGCAAATTCATTTTATTTTAAAATCCGCCATAAGGTCATTTTCTAGATTTTTAATGTTTTTAACGTATTTTTAAAATACGATGCGAAACCTTGGAACAGGGCCGAAGTGATTTGCGATAGGGATTACAGGCAGACCTGATGGTGTTATAAAGCATAGTTGTGGATATCTGAAGTCCGTATGAATAGTGTTCTGGAGGACTTCCCATGTTTTTGCAGCGTTTCTCTGTGTTAACGAAAAATGGTCGTTTCAGGGCTTACAAAGGCCCGATGCACTCAACCGTTACAGAATAGGTGGCATCTATCCCCAAGGGCGTTTAGCAATTATTACTAACGCTCAGAAAGGGGATCTGAGTGGACCAAAGCAGGAAGACAAAGAGCCCGAAAGGGAGAACAAACAGATAGCACCGATTTGGCTTAAAAAGCCACCGAATGATAGAAACGGGGAGTTGTTGATTGTTGTGGGTTGCTGAGGTTGTTTTGTTGTTGACAGTGAAGCCAAAGCAGGAAGCTGAGGTGAAGGAGGCAGCACAGAAGCAAAAACACAACCAAGGGAGTCACTTGGAGTTCAAGTGAAAAGCCCAGTGAGCTGTAAACTGATAAAAGGTAGAAAGAAGTCAGAGCCGAAGAGCCAGAGTTAGAGCCAAAGAGCCAGAACCAAGAGCCAAGAGCCAGAGCTTCAAGAGCCAAGGGATAAAATGGTGTCTGAACCCACTGTGTTTGTATAGAATAGCAGGAGTTGAGCTGAGAGCTTGTAAAAGAGGCTTATACCATAATCCAAGAGAGCCTAGTTGAGTTGACTAGAGCTCATGAAAATGTAGCCCAAGAGTTGTGGGTGAACTCCTAATTAAATCAATGTTTCTGTGTGTTTTTTACTGCTGCATTGTCTCTGCTGTTTTATTTACTGTTATATGCATTTATATATCAGTTTAAGCACATCAACTTACATCACAACAACAGAAATTAAAGCATACAATCAATCAAAAACAAATGCAAGCATACACCTCAAATTTCAAGCATTTCTTAATTCTGCATTGGTTAATCATAAAGACTTGGGAAAATTTAAAGCTTTGGAAGTGGGAGAGGTTCTTGTAAGTTAGACAAGAAGCCTAAGAGCCCCATTTTCAGATCACCTAGACCCTTTTCCACTTAGGTAATAGATGAAGAGAAAACATTCATATTGGATTTAATTAATGTAGAAAATTCCCAAGCCATGGAGGTGTTGAATGATTTCACTTGGTAAAGTATGAGCTTCTTGGACACCACAAATATGATCCAAACCAACAACAACCAAAGAACCATTATCGATCTCCCATCTTAAATTTCCAATAAACCATTGTTTGATTTTAATTAATCCCTCCCATATATAGGATCCATTTTTTGAAGGTACGACCCCATCACTTAACCAAGAATGAAGAGAACGATTGTGCATATATTTCTCCCTTATAATATCCTGCCATATACCATTTCAAAATAATGCATGCCAAAAGCTTTTTGTCAATAGAGCCCAACCAAAATTTTAAAGGTTTTTGAGCCCCCAACTTCCCATCGCCTTCTTCCTAGTGATATCCTGCAAGCGCATGCGATGAAACTTGTAACCACCCTTTGCACTAGACCATAGGAAATTGGAGATAATGACATTGATTTTATTGATGATGTGCTTAGGAAACACATATAAATGTATCCAATATACAGAGATATTCTGTGAAACTGATTGAACGAGGATCAATCTCCCTCCACTCATCAACCATTTGTGAGATCACATAGATAATATCCCTACAAATTTGTTAATCAACTATAGCCAATCACAAATTAGATAACTCTTTGGTTTCAAATTAAAACCAAGATATTTGAAGCCAGTGTCTATGGAGGAGGAATTAATAGAAAAAATATTAGCAATCTCTTCAATTTTATCCCAATCACTAGATGCATGGATGAGCATAGATTTTAGTTTGTTCATATATAATCCAGAAGCATCACAAAATTTAGAGATAATGTGGTAAAGGTAATGCCATTGATTCGATCATACCTGACCAAAGAGGAGAACATCATTAACAAACATAAGGTGAGAAACATATACCTTATTTGTGATTTTAAGTCCAACAAATTGTCCTGCTATCTTTGCTTTTGAAATTTGCCTACTCAAACCATCAATGACCAGATGGAACAATAAGGGGGATAAAGAGCATCCCTATCTTAGAGTGCAATATGCCCAAAATAAATTCATGGGCACATAATTTATCAAAACCACATAACTAATCATGAATACTCAAGCCATGATCCATTCAATGAAACCAACAAAAAGCCTAATCTTGTGAAAAATCAGGCAAAGGAAGGTCTAGTCCACACAATCATATGCCTTATGAAAGTCTATTTTTACGATGATATCCTCCTTCATGTGAGTGTTAATGGAGTGTATACTCTTTTGAGCTATGGCCTCAACATCTTGGATTTGTTGATTCTTTAAAAAAAACGGTTGTTCATGAGAAATACAAGTAGAGAGTTTTTCCTTCAGGTGGGTAGCAATGATCTTTGAGATTAATTTATATATAATATTGCAGAGTGAAATGGGTTGATAACCATGAAAGGAATACAATCACATAGTTTGGAAATGAGCGCGATGAAATTCACACTAACAACACTAGAAATCTTACGTTCTTGTCCCGATTCTTCAACTAACTGTAGAAGGTCATCACCCATGTTATCAATAAAATGATTAAATATTTCCACTGCCCAAACATGTCGGCTAGGGCATTTTTCCTTGGCATAGAATTTTAACACAGTCAAAACCTCATTGATGGATCATGCCTTTATTCTGCACCCATACTGCATTCAGTGATCTGATTATAACCATTATGTCTGGGTTCACAACCTTTAAGAGGCTTAAGTCAAGCTCCATTTTATCAGTGAACATTGCAGTACTATTATAATTCTACACATTTATACAGATAAATTAGTAGAACGACCTTATAAATATTAAATCCCATAGGCCTATATAAATATTCTGAGGAATTGTGGACTTATAGAATAATTTGTAGTTTCAGTGTAGTATCCCGGGATTTTAAAAAGGTTTGCAAATTTGTGTGAAAAGGATATAAAAATGATGGGATTAATGAACCCCATTTGGGCCTTGTTAGAAAACGCTAAACAGATTAATCCAATTAGAGTCATGCAAAGCAAAACCACATCCACATCCCTCACCTCACAGGGATTGGTCGCCATGGAAATACGCCTTATTTTCTTTCATTCCAATCTTGTTGTCAATCCTGCATAAACATTCACACTGTAAATTCTTGCCACACAACGTTCAAGGTTCCCCATTGAACAATTCTGAATGTAATAATTTTCAGAATATCATTGCTTTTGTTTTCAGAAGAACAAGGGGATTTGCAAAATTCAGAAAGGGGGCAGAAAATTCGACCGGTTGGGATGGTACTGTGCCCATGAGGGCTTCACTAGGGGAGAAATACCATACCAGGTTCATTCATATTGGGGGATATATATTTAGGAAAAAATGACATAATATATTGAGAATATAATAGGGGGTAAAGGGTTTTTATATTAGCAAGTATAAAAAATGGAGCTCAAAGTTAACGAAAAATATAAAGGGGTATAAAAAATGTTAATGAAAAATTGGATACCTACAATATCTAGTGAAAGTAGGGGTGTTGTAAATTGGGAAGGTGTACTGGGTTCATATTGGTAGGGGGTTAAATAATGTGGTTTTCAAAGGTATTTTCCAATATATAGTAAAATTAAGGGTATTGTTTAGTATGCCATGAACGCATGTGCTATGTCAGAGATTCATTGAGTGAATCCCCCATGACTATACCCGGAATGGGAGGTAGAGGAGGACTTTACTTGGGACCGGGCGACACATGAAGATAGGGTCAACTACTTTTCAAGGGAAATAATAGTGATAATGGTATGTCACAATATCGAAGTAAGCTAACGAGTCAATGAAACACCCTTTGGGTTTAGTGTCCCCTTGTTGTCAGCGAGGCCCTTCAAGCGACTGAGTCCCATCCCTCCCCAACGTTAACAATTCGTAGGTTTTTCCAAACGTTGACGTTAAAAGCTCTGTTTCCAACGTCCGTTTCCTCACTCACCGTTCGGATACTCTGTTGGCGAAGCTCCCATTTGCAAGCGAGCTCACTGGATGACACGACGGGTCACCTAACTCACGTAGCCGCACACCCTAAATTCCCACCTTTGTTAGTCTGAATTCCATTCAATCAGGGATCATTTTGAAGCCCTTGCACCCTCAAATGGAGAAAATTGGAACCACCTGCAAATATCAGTCTAATGTTCAAATATTGGTCCAATTTCAATACGAGCAGTGAAGTTCAAAATAGGAAATGTTGCGAGTTGTAGATTCCAGGTCTAGTTAATAAGCATGCACCCTAAGACGGAGAAAATATTGGTCCAATGTTCAATGCAAATGGAGCTTAAATTCCGTAAAGAACATGCAAAAATCGCAACAGACTTTTATATCCACACATCGCTCATATTGTAAGTTCAAAATAGGAAATTTTAAAACCTACGCAAATTCCAAGTTTGGTTAATAAGAATAATGTTTGTTTTTCTGTTGTTTTTTATGGTGCTGGTCAAAACCAAATTTTTAAAAACCTTCATCCTCCACATTACTAAAACCCAATTTGTAAAACCTGGAATCCTCCACATTACTAAAACCCAATTTATTCAGACTATTATATAAAGGAAATGTTGTTCTGGGTTGCACACAGTTGGTTGTTGCTTGTTAAGTTAGGAGAGCACAAAAATTGATTGTAAAAGAAACCACAGGTCAACTTGCTGGTCAACCATTGCGGCAACTCGTTTGTCAAAAATTGCGATAACTCACTGGTTAACTATTACGACAACTCGTTGGTTAACTATTGCAGAAAATCTTTGTTTCACCATTGTGACAACTCACTGGCTGACTGTTGAGGCAGATCGTTGGTTTACCACATTGGAAACATGATGGTTTACATATGGGAGTCCTTATAGTTGTTGCAACTCACTGGGTCACTGTTGCAACACATTCTGGGCTACTGTTGTCGCAAATCATTGGGTAAGAAAATGGTAAAGCAAATCAAATGGGAAAAAATCATTGCCCTTCTGGTGCAATACCTCGAAGAAAAGATCATATTTTCTATAATGGATTTAGATTGATTTGAAGTACATGGAAACCACATGGAGATTGATTGGATTGCAAAAATCCCTTCAACTAGAATTGAAGGCTTTATTAGAGGAGAGGAAATGAACCCAGATGCTCCATGTTCTTTCTCCCAGGTACAAAATAAACGCCCAGGGTCAAGGTCTACTACTTCCTTTCTATATGAAGTGTAAGTTTTTTAGAGATGCATTGTTTAGATGTTGGTATTAATAGTGCTCATTCATTTTTTATTTTTATGTAGTTATTCTTGTTCATATGGCCTTGAGGATAGAAGAGGACAAGATGAAATGAAGTGAAGATCCTCATTTGTGAAAAATAGGGGCTGTCAATGCCATTTCATTGTAAAAGTTATGGTTCAAATCCCTGAGATAACGATAATAACATATAACATGTATGAGCATGTAGATAGCCAAGGATGGCCTTGTCATGGCCAACATGACACTTTGGGTCATGCTAGGTCCCTGCATCAACCAAATTTATCAAGGGACATGGTTTCCTATGTAGAGAGTTGTTTCTTCTTGGAAGTGCTAGTTGACTCGGTTTGCAAAATGCATGTTAAAAAATATGTTGACATGGATGCTGCAACTCAAGATAAGGATTTATTTTTGTGTAGGAAAGATGTTGTTAACATCTATAATCATCTAATGAAAGGAAAGTATCAGTTGCATAAGAAGGATGAAATGAGTGTGAACCTTTGGTATAGAAAACATCGAGATGATTTTTTCTTTTATCAAAATCCCAATGGTGGAGAGATCCATTTTATAGTTGGAATTCAGATGAAGTGGATGTTGGAGACCATATTGAAGCTATCGAATAATAGCCTATTAACTATGGATTCAACATTCAACACAAATAAATATGGGGTGAGTGTACTAAGAATGATTGATCTAGTACAATAATTTGATTAGTAATGATTGATAATGATTAATGAGCCGAAGTCGACTTCAAATGGTTTTTGAATGTGATAGTATCAGTTGTACACACTCGTGGTGTTTGATGAGAAACAAAGTGGGGTGCCAGTTGCATGGGTGGTGGAATCATGTAATACATGATAAGACATTTCACTATGGTTGGAGCACCTTATGCATAGGTGTCCCCAATTTTATCATAGTTGGAAAGTTAATGTCTTCATGGTTGATGAAGCATTGGCCGAAATTAGTGCTTTAAGGTAACTTCAATCTTCTTATTTTACATTACAACTTGTATTTATTACAAAATTAACATGCTTGAAATGAATTGAATGTTGAAGGGGAATCACAAGGTGCAATGTTATCTTGTGTGTTTGGCACACACGTCGAGCATGACTAAAGAATGTGAATTGATTGGCGAATAGTCCAGAAATTGCAAAAAAGATGTTTAGTGATTTGGGTTTAATAATGAATTATTGTTCCAATGTTGAAGTAGGTAATGAAATTAATGATTTCTTCAACAAATTTGTTAATGAGGAGAAGTTCCTAGACTACTTCCACAAGAATTGGGTTGTTGGTGACAATATTTGTAAGTTGAAAAACTCTTTCTTACATTTCTTTTTTTGTTTTCATATGAATGAAATATCTTCATTAACCCAACTTTTATGCAATTAGGGATATGGGTAAAAGGTTTTAAGGACTTTCCCCATGCAAATTAGGAGACAAATAATGTTGTGGAGTCATATCACTATTACCTAAAGACAAACTTTCTATCTGATAGAAGAAATAAATGTTCTCGTAGGATGGATTGGTTGATATATGTTCTTCTAACAAATGTTGAACCCTGTTATTGGTTTAAGGAAATTCTAAAAAAAAAGGATTTTTGAATAATTATAGGAAAGAGAAATAGTTTGAACCATCAATGGAAAAAGAAAAAAGAATTCCAGATAGTGATTTCAGCCCTCATGAGAAAATGTCTCATGCTTTTTGGGTGAGGAGTCAATCTAAACCTAATAAGAAATATCTTGTCACTTGTCATCGCACAAATTTCTTAACTTGTGATTTCCCATGGTCTATTCGTGGAAACATTTGCAAGCATGCCATAAAGGTGGGTTGGTTGTCTTCCCGTTCAATGGCTTCAAACCAATTACTAAATCATCAAAGCACAATTGATTCATACAATGACCCTCCTGAGATAAATATAGAGGCAATATCAGATCTTGGTGAAGATGCAAACACATTTGCCATGGATAGTCACAATGTTGATGTAAATGTTGAATGAATTCAGTTGGCTAAAGAGGATTTATTTGGCTACATAGACCTAGTTTGAAAAAGTCCTCCTGCTACTTTGACCAAGATTGAACAATTGATTGCTTTGGTTAAAAAAATGTTGGATGATGCCAACAATCTTCATATTATGGATTATGAATTCACGTGTGGGTTGGGTGCTTTTGAGTCATCTTTGAAGAGGAAGAAGAGTTTCCTGAGCCCCAAAAAGAGAAGAAAAATAAGCAAACAAAATGCAATATTGGAAATTGACTTGAATATCGCTGCAGATGAAGATGAACCATTTGAGTTTGAACAACTCAACAAGTGAGGTCGCCCTCGCTCCTATAATGCATGACTTTCTAGGTTTGTTGTGATGCATTTGTTTTCAATTTGATTTTTATAATGCACTGCATAAAACCCCCATACTTAAATTCAAAAAGAGTCAAGGGATCTCTACTTGAATGGTTCATGAGGCACAATACTTGCTAAGGTTTTGCAAATGGGGTAGCAAGCTAAGTGGGCTTGATTGTGGGGAAAAACTCCACAGTTAAGCGCGCTTGAGCCAGAGGAGTTCTGGGATGGGTGACCTCCTGGGAAGTCCTGGTTACCGGGTGCAAGCCCCGGAAGTGATGATTGATGCTATGTGATTCGTTCTCCACATTTCACTAGTTTCAATCCCACTTCTTCACCCCTGTGAGCATCACCCGATGCAATGAGTGCTAAGTGAACTATTCAAAAATCATGAGAAATTAGTCAGTTACGACTACCTCTCATGGAAATGGTCATACGTGAATGATCTTACTTAACGCAGTTGAATCCCAAAATGATATCTAATACATGTATTATTGTTTTATTGAATATGTTCATGTATGTTTGATAGGTGGTGAGGATATGTTTACTGATTTGTCTAATTTGTCTGAATTGTCATTTAAGGTCAGTAAATAGCTCCATGCATTTACAATCAGTCTTTCAATACATTGATTATTTTATATGGTATGGAAGATAACTTTCACAAGGTTTTCCATATTTTCATAATGATTACATACACACAATGTCTAAACATGAATCTGATATAAAAATTGGGATAAAAACAATGGAAATGTAACAAAATTTGTAGAGGAAATGCAACGAAATTCTAACTAAACATGTAAAACACAATTTTACCGTTTTTTTTTATAACTTCACAATGCTTATGGTGATATATTATTGCATAATAATATATATTACAACATCAAATATTATGTGTTTGCTGACTATGAGTTTCCACACTAGTGGCAATGAGTGTCAACAATGGCGAGGGAGTGAATATCAGCAACAGTGAAGGATTCAATATCAGTAAGAACACAAGGGTCAATCTGAATCTGAGAATGAAGGGGATTTTCATGAATATTGTTGATATAATAATCACTGTGTCCTACATCACTAGGACGAAGATACCCTCTTATTTCCATAATTTCAATCCAACATTCAAACTCTTTTTTTTTTTTTTCCAGGGTGTAGGAAATTTTATATATCCTTGTTGGTAGTCAGATCATTGGATATCGAAATCTAAGATCGATCCAGTTATTCCTACACTGTTCCATGGAAATAATATAATGAGCAAACCTTGTTAAGGCTATCTTTAAGTTTAGGTAGTTAAATTGATCTTTATTTCGGGTTTGTTTTCTCGAGGCATCCCACCTTGCTTTACATCCTTCTTGTGAGGCAGTCTCCAATATTTGAATCTAGGCTACACAATATGAAATGGTCTACTACCTATTTTTGATGATATACTCAGCTACCTATGATGAATTGGCCAACTGTTGTTGTTCTTTTATCACATCTACATGTATTTCATATTCTCCTCTAACGCACAAAATTCTCTCAGATTTACATTTAAAATTTTTAAGAGCTTCCACCCAACTGACCTAATTTCTCAAATACGATACAAAGGCTCTCAATTGGACATCCCCTACATCAGGGTTGGGATTCCATTTTTTGTTAAGAGATACCAGAAAATTATGTTGGTACAGTTCACAGAGCAAGTCTTTTTCTAGATTCATGTAGGCCCTATATGATTCTATGAAACCATGTTTGTATTCAACCTGGAAAGGCTTATTGTTAATGATAACATTCTTTTTAAACATCAACAATATTTATGTCAAGTACACATTGTAATTGGTTGAAGGAGCCCTACAACTAAGCACACCATCCATTATCTGTCCAAGTTGTTTCTTATCATTCTCCATCTTGTTCACCTTGCTTTGTAGCTCAACCACTGTGTTTTTATGTTCTCCTTCAACTTTGTTTATATATTCTTCCCATGTCTTGCAAAGGTCACAAATTAAGTTTTCATGCAAATGGAAAGGTATTAGTTTTCCCTTATAAGAGGGTATACATAGGACTAATTTATCCTTTGGTTCCTCATCCTCTATTTGCACAACAATGTCTTTGGTCAGTTTGATCTCTGGTTCCTGATCCTCTGTTAGTTTCATCTCTGGTTCTTGATCCTCTGTTAGTTTCATCTTTGGTTCCCGTTCCTCTGTTTGTACAATCATTTCTTTTTTTAGTTTCATCTATGATTCCTATTCCTCTATTTACACAGTTGTGCTTTTGGTCAATTTCATCTCTGGCATTTGGACTTCTGTTTGCACAACAATGTCATCAGTCTATTTTTTCCAAGGGGTATATTTTATTGGACCCCTAAAGTAGGTATATCTATGACACCAATGGGTAGGGACTCTGTAGCTTGGGCCAAGAAATTTAATCCATCAAAAGTTTCTTTTTGTCTCAGCTCATTTGTTAGGGTTTTAATTTTGATTTGTAGTTGTTTATTTTTCATCTAGAGTATCCTATTCTTCCTGAAAAATTAAATACACAGAGGAAGATTTGTAGGGGTACCTACTATTCAAACATGCTTCTTTTCCAATTCTAGTGGTGCAGTTGGTTGGTCCCCCTCATCATCCCCATACAATTATTGTAGTGCGGTTGGTTGGTCCTCCTTATGATCCCCATACAATTATTGTGGTGCAGTTAGTTGGTCCTCATTTTCTCCATAAAATTATGGTGGTGCAGTTGGTTGGTCCTCCTCATCATCCCCATACAATTTTGGTGGTGCAGTTGGTTGGTCCTCCTCATTTTTGGAGGACAATTCTGGTGGTGCAGTTGTTTCATCCTCCACATCATCCCCATAAAAAATGAAATTGAGGCAAGGCCCTCTGTTCCGTACCATTCGGCTACTCCTCGTATGTACACATAGTCAAAATGAGGAGAGGGAACCTTATCAACATGTTCTTTTGTGTCAGCAAGGTGGCATTATCCTTGTTGCATGCATCCTTTCTCCATGACTCCATCTTCCATAAATACATCTTGTGGATTCTATTGCTCTTTCTCTACTATTGTTTCTTCTGTAATAATGGGGATGGTGTTAGGAACTGGAGCAATACGACCTCACTTTATCCTGTTCTACTTGGCTTTTGGTGCTACTCCTAGGCGTTTCTTGTATCCTCTCAATCTTCTGGTGGTAGGTTTACTCCCCAATATTTATACTTCATCATCATCATCTTATTTGTCTCCTTCATGTGGGGATTTAGTAGCAGAATCCTTAGAAACCCTAGTTTGAACACTGGGTGACTCAGTTCCATATGGAAAGGTTCTGTGGGGATTTTTGCAGCTAGGTAGTCATGGGGTAGAGTTGTAGGTGGGGGATCATGGGACAGAGTTGTAGCTGGGAGGTCATGGGGTAGAGCTGCAGCTGCTAGGGCATCCTTTAGTGAGGTAGCAACTTCAACATACAATGTCCTTCCAACTAGTTCATCCCAAGTTCTCCCTTCCCTTTATAGTGCAACATCCACCAAAAGTTTAATGAGGCAATGGTGGGATAGGATTTCGAATGAACACTTTGATTTATGCACAGATCGAGCCATATGCTCTAGGGTTTTTGCAAGAAATAAAGACATATCAACTAACCTACCATGACGTAAGTGGTCTAACGACCAGATGTGCTGGTAATAAATAATGACATACCTTACTTCGCATGTGAAAAATATCTGGACAAGGAATGCAACATATTTCTAGGGATGTGGTAATTCCCTCCTGTCAAATGTTGTGCTTATCTTCCACAACTCTTCACTTGCCTCAAGGAATTTCCGCACAACATCAAGTTGGAGTTTTGGGGGCGCAAACCACTGTTCTCCTATCTAGGGTAAGCCTGCCACTTCTGCAATCACTTCTTCTGTCACATGCACCACTGTCTTTGCTACATCAGATCTACCCTCCCTATAATGCATGGAAAATTCTAGAGCTATGTCGTCGTCATACCCCTGAAACCATGAGTAAGCCTGCCACTTCCGCAATCACTTCTTCTGTCACATGCACCACTGTCTTTGCTACATCAGATCTACCCTCCCTATAATGCATGGAAAATTCTAGAGCTATGTCGTCGTCATACCCCTGAAACCATGAATATACTCTATCCAACCAACCTATTCAAAAAATGGTTTAACGCGTGGAAATTCATCTAGCAATTCTTCACTACCTTCTCTGCGAACTCCTGAACCTCCCATATTTATTCAGAGTTCAGAGTGGCTATGGCTATGTTTGTTCTCTACAATAGTTTGAATGTGGGAGAACAACACAATGGAAGAATTGAGGTAACAAGTCCAGTAATAAAACATGGCATCATCCATTGTGGCGACAATACACAGTCAGGTGTTGCCGGAATGGTTTTCGCCCATTCATTCGTTGTTGTCATGGTTAGGGGAGATATTTGTTTCCATTGTACGTAGTCTGGTATTTCTGCAACGGTTGCTGGCCATTTGGCACCAACTATTCGTTGATGTCTTGGTCAGGGGAGATTTTCCATCATAATAATTTAATGTTTGATTAAATGCAACTTTGTGGGCCCATGCAACATTACACTCACTCCTTAAATTTCTTACCTAAAAATTACTGGTTACAATTTATTAGTTATCCTTGAATGCATATTATAATTTTGCATGATTATCAAGTTAACTTCATTGATTTGCAGGTTGTTCATATTATTTTCATTGTTTGCAGGCTTAGCTGTTGTTGCTGTCATGTATGTCAAAACGTTCTTCAATTGAAATAACCTAATCTTGTGGCTGTAAATGTTGATAAGGGAGAAATTCACAACAATTGAATGTAGGAAATAATACTGAGGGGGGGGGGGGGGGGGGGGGGTGAATCAGTATTATCAAATCAATAAAACCTTTTCATTTCCATACTTAGATACATATATGCTACTTCATTTAATGGAACCCGCGTATATACGCAGCTGTGTCTAATGCAACTAGCGTATATCCAGAATTCTTATGATTCAGTTAATCCATTAAATGTTGATCTTTAGTTAGTGCATCAGAACTTCATTAACCATATGAATAGTAAGCAAGTGCAATAAAAAAGAACAGATCATCACACACAAGAATAACACATGAACACCATGATATAAGGTGGAAACCCAATGTGGGTGAAAACCACCTGCTGCAAGTCGTCTTTATCTTTCTTTAATAAGAAACTTCATTTTACAATCTTTTGTACTGGTGCAGTCTTATACCAGTATGCAGGATACAACTTGTAGAGGGCTACAACCCTCTCTCCTTTTCCAGACTCTCCTAGATGGGAGCTACAACCCCCTTAGCTCTTGTACTAGCCGATGTACTAGTACGTAGGCACCGACCTACAATCTCCTTTCATCCTCCAGGGACCACATTTCATACATTTTTAGACTGGATACTCCTGAAGCACAACACTATAATCTGAAGGCCACATTTCATCCAATTTTCATACTGGACCCATAAATATCATTGAAGCACAAAACAATCAATACTAGCATCATCAATCTCTGAATCTCTGAAACACTGAAACCCTGTCAACAACACAGTCACCAGAACACAGAGCAGACAACAGAACTCTGCAACAACAATCAGAACCAACTGTACCATCAAAATTATGCATCAGAGTGCATACGCTACTTGGAAGTGCCGAACCTACGTGTATACGCAACTTCATCAAGGTGAACCAGCGTATATGTCATTAATTACTTCTTCATAACTTCGCTGCACTTCCTGACTTCAGACATAACCAGATCATTACATATACAAGGATAATATATGTGTTAGTACCTAGATCTAGTCCACCAGATCTCATAAATATGAGTCATTATGATCCTGATCCAATATTAGTTCTCATCCATCAATACTGAAGCTAAACACAGTCAACCAAACAAGATATGCAGAATATTGACACCTTTAAATTGTCATCAGAACCCTTCAACAACCAGAACCACCTGTAACTTCAAATATCATAGCTCAAAAGGTATAAGCTACTACAATGAACTAAACTTGCGTACATACGCGCTTACACCAAAGCCAACCCGCATACAAATCTATAAATATTCAATCATGACTTGCAGCGATTTCAAACTTAAGTTATACCCAGTTCAGATTATTACACGCGTCAGTATACAGATCTAGAATAAGCATAATCAACTATAGAGATAGTTCATTTCAAACAATTAGATCCCGATCTATCCTTAGATCTTGTTCTCCATCAACCGGTGAGATCCCTCCTTAGCTCAGATCAAGCAATGCATCATCAACCCATAACCTGCATACTGGATCTCATCCTTCATCAGATATTCAAGACTTTTTCGATTCACTTGCCTAATGATCTTCTTCTCCTTTTATAGTCTTAGGCCTTGCTCAATACCATGGTCCAAAACCATAACAAACCAATACCATGGACCCAATACTTGGGGTCAACACATCTGACGAGATACTATGGTCCAAAACCATAGGTTCAAATACCAAGGACTAACTACCACGGACCAAAAGTAAGTTCTCCAACATATACATGCTTTTCCTTGCATAAAAGTGCGTGTATACGCATATGTGCCTTTGAAACGTCTAACACGCGTGTATACGCGGCTTGGTCAGAATGAACCTGTGTATATGTATTTTCTCTTCATTCTTGTAGTCTGATCATTAAATCCTTGCTGCTGACCTGCTGCACTAGATCTTTCATCTGTGTGATTTGCCATCAAGGACAACACTTGTCTCATAATGCCAACAATCTCCCCCTTTGGACTTGATGGCAAAGCTAACTTGTCATACTTAGAACTATCACCTGATTCCTTTGAGCTGTCCTGCATCCCATGCATTCAGTCACATCTGATATCTCTCCTGAAGATTCATCTAGTTATAACTAAGTGAGATGTTCTTCTATGAGTGGGTTTCCATCAAGTACAACTCATGCATCATAATGGCAAAATTGAATTGTTTGTTTGGATATTTATACAATTCTGACCCTTAACCGAGGTTAGATCTATGGATTGGAAATATGAAAGATATCATAATTGTATTTTGCATTTAACCATGTATAAAGGGAAAATCATGATTGATCTATAAGCTACATTGGTTGGATTGTAACCACGGGTATCTCACATAATTTGTTATTGAAGGGGCTTCTTTAAGAATTAGATCTCATTAGACTTTTATTAGAGACTTCTATAAAGTGTGCATGTGCTACTCATGGATAATGAATGAATGAATGTTACTAGAAGTTGGAAATGTGAAGAGGTATTGAAGGCATTCTAAGGTCTCGTTTTGTAACATATTTTGGAGTCCTCTATTTGATAATAAAAATATTTATTTTTCTGTTCATTTTTTGCTTCTGTTTAAAGTGATCTTATTAACTGAAAAAATAACATTTGTAAAAGGAAATAGTGATTCTGCCCCCACTCTTCTCAATATTTTCAATAGATAGACAAAATTGAACTGTAATGAAAATGACACAACTGAAATGAAATGAACTGTTAGACACAATTGAATTGTAATCAAAATGAGACATCTGAATTGTAATCACAATGTAGTTCCATTAATATCATTGACTGAAAAATACATTTTTTACATACACGTGTTGAGATATAAAAAAGGTACCAAAAAATAAAGTGAACCCATCTATAAAAAACAAAGCTCATATAAATACATAAAAAATGATGGACATAATGGTTGTTTATCATGCTACAATCTATGACAATAAATAAGAACACCATAATAGGACTCCCACCATAATAACCCCAATAGCAATCACAAAAAAAATCCATTCATTAACATACCTCATATATCGATGTCTGTCAATGAAAATTAGTGGAACACACGTTAGCTCCTCCACATATCTTTCACATTCACGTCCATTGCATGTTTCTTCAATGAGTATGTCATTAACAACCCTTTGGACATCTGATCGGTAAGTTATGTTAAAACTTTGAAATTGGGCATAAATGTTTTTGGCTTGTTTGTGGAAGGGGTTTCAAATTTTGTTTTTTGACTTGGTAAATTCCAATCATTTGATTGATTATCAACTCTGAATTGGTGTAAGTGACAATGCCACTTGCACCATAATTCCTTGCTACTCTTAGCCCATCAACCAGGGCAATATAATAGGCTTCATTCTTTGTGGTTATCCCAGGAATTTCTCTACTATTTGATAGACTTGACTTGGTGCTTCATTATGAAGCACAAATATAGTCCGTGCTTGCCTGGGTTTGTATGGCACCAAACCTGGATGATCAATGTCCACTTTTGCACGGTCTACAAAAGAAGAAAAAAATTAAATGAAAAAAACAATTTAATGAAATATTGTTATATTGTTAAAACAAGGTTGCAACAACTCGGAAACTCACTGTTACAGTGGCAACAACTCACTATCACAGTGGTTGCAACTCATTGTTACAGTGGTAGAAACTCACTGTTATAGTGCTGACAACTCACTGTTACAGTGCTGACAACTCATTGTTATAGTGGCGACAACTCCCTGTTATAGTGGCAGAAACTCCCTATTATAGTGATGGAAACTCATTGTAATAATGAGTTGTCGCCACTGTAACAATGAGTTTCTTCCACTGTGACAGTGAGTTTCTTCCACTGCAATAGTGATTTATCGCCACTGTAACAATGAGTTGTTGCTAATAGGATAATAGCCACTATAACAATGAGTAATAGAACAACACCACTATCACTTTATCAATAAACCATGTTAACATGACAACTCATCTTAACATGATAGGTCCTCCCGCACCAGGTTAACATGATAGCTCATCTTTGCAACTCCTGTTTCCTCTTTAATTCTGTAAAGATGATGAATTTTCCAATGGATGCATAATGTAAATATGAATCAATAAAAGTCTTCGTGATCTTAGCTATAAGAAATATGAGAATTGTTGGATGATGGAGATGTCTCATCAATTTTTCAATTATAAATTATAAAAAGCTAAGAATTTTCTCATTTATTTCTATGGCACACTAATTCCATGCTTATTTACACAATTTTATTAGTCTTCTCTATATTTCTTTTTTAGAAGCTTCAAACCATTGTGAAGTTCCTTCAATAATACAACATTCAATATGGAAATGAAACAATGTCCTTATGTCAAAGGAAGACTCCTATGGAAGTACCTACACCTGAAATACCTATACTTGAATGGAGGATAAAAACAATATTCAATATGAAAATGAAACAATGTATTTATGGCAAAGGAAGACTCCTATGGAAGTACCTACACCTGAATGGAGGATAAAAACACATGTAAAAGAGGAATAATAAAATCATAATGGAATTTATATTAGAGTAGGTATCAAGATAATTAGCCTATCGATGATTTTATATTAAAAACAATTTTCTTAGTAAGATCCTTTTATTTTTCTTTGAATTCACATTATTATATATAAATATACATACCTAATTTTACAACCAATGTTATATATAAAAGTTATGAGGGTTAGTTCAATTGGTTCAATTGGCTCATTTTTAATTTTTTATATTCTTTGATGTATATTGGTTCAAAGAATACCTACGTTTGATGTTGAGCCAAACTAGATGGCAAGACAATGAAAATGAATAAACCAAAAAATTACAAACAATGACACATGAGTTGCCGCAATGGATACCCAGATAAGTGTTGTAGTGGAAACTCACTGGTCATTGTTGCGGCAACTCGCCGGTCATCGTCGCGGAAACTCGCTTGTCACCATTGTGACAACTTCTTGGAACAACATCCCAGAGAAAAAATAATGCAGATACTTGTAGATAATTTTTAGAAAATGCATATAATTTGTAAAAAAACAATAAATTTTCCTTTGCAAATGGTAACCATGTCTCGCTTGGTAGAAGATTATTATGAAACCATCTCACAAGAAGATAGAAAAGAGAGATAAACGCCTTAGAATTCAGCCTCTTCGAGGGGGCAACCTCCTTTACATTACACAAATGAACAATACTTGGATGATACAAATGACAAGACCTCCTTTCTATATATAGGAGTCTAAGGGGTCATAATATAATCAAAGCCGACATAACAATAATAATGTAAGGGCACAATAATAACAATAGTGGGCTTATATGGGGCACAATAGTAACAATATGGGGACTACATGGGTACAACAATATAATAAGGGGGTTGTACTAATAACAATAAGGGGTTACACTAGTAGTATAGGGGCCTAACATGCCCCTCTCCTTCAAAAAGTGTTGTCCTCAACGCTTGAGTAGTTCTTGATGCTTATGTATAAAATTCTTGTCCTTCCATGTGAAATCTTCAACAGGTAAGTTCTTTCACTTGATGATATGCTTTGGAATTAATCGATTTTATAGCTGTCGACTTCTCAGTTCTGTAAATGCTTCAGGTTCCAATATGTTTTTTCCTTCCTTTTCAAGTTCTGACAATATTTTTGGAACTGGGATATTCGGCAACTTTTGAATGAGTTCCAACCCTGTTTCACCATTCTTCCATTGATACCTTCCTTTGTTTATCAAATTTGGTTGGATAATTATACCAACCTCTACCATTTCTACAACCATATGTTCAATTTCACTCCTTTGGGCATATGGATATCTATAAGGCTTGACGTTTGGAGGAACACATCCTGGAATAAAATGAATAACATGACCATGATCATGAATACGTGGGAGAACTTTGGGAGTCTCAAATACCTTGGAATGATTGTCCAAGACTTTTTGGAGATCTGGAGAAATACATGATTTCGATGTGCAAATAGTTAGCGAATATAATTGTGCAATTACGGCTCGTTGTTCTTTCTTTAGAAGCTTTGTCATTCCGTCAAAGTTGATTATCTTTCCTAGTTTCCTTGTGATACCCTTAATTCAACCTCCTTTCCTTCCGAAGAAAATTTCATAAAAAGTTCTTGAAAATTAAAAACTATTGTACCCAAGGATTGTAGCCATTGGACTCCTAGTACAACATCAGCACCACCCATTGGAATGGAAAACATTGTGCTATTCAATACATATTCTCCCATGGATAGCTGGATATTATGGCACTTTCCAGAGCAATTTGTGGTTCCTCCACTTACAACCCTCACTTAACACTCTGGTGTTGGATCTAGGAAGCAATTCAAGTCCTTGGCTATCTTACAATGAATAAAATTATGGGTACTACCTGAATCAATCAACACTATTACCATTTTCTTCTTGATATGTCCTTCTATATTTACCATTTGAGGAGTGGTGATACTGACGAATGCATTACAAGATATGGTCGGATACATTTATTCTTTCTCTGGGGTTAGTTCTTGGTGAGTATCCTTTTCTTTTGATGTTTCTTGATACTTTTCTTCCTGATATTTCACTGTTTGAACCTTTTTCTTCTTGATATGTCCTTCTATATTGAGAGTTTGGGGAGTGGTAATTTATTCCAATGCTTTACAAGATATGGTCGGATTCATTTCTTGATGCTCGAAGTGATCTTTCACTTCTTCAACATTTTTCTTCTTGATATGTCCTTCTATCTTGATAGTTTGAGGAGTGGTAATTCTAGCCAATGCATTACAAGATATTGTTGGATTCTTTTCTTCTTTATTGATGTGATATTTCACTTCTTAAATATTTTTCTTCTTGATATGTCCTTCTATCTTGAGAGTTTGAGGAGTGGTAATTCTTGCCAATGCTTTACAAGATATGGTCGGATTCATTTCTTCTTTCTCTAGGGTTTGGTCCTGGTGCATATCCTCTTATTTTGATGTTTCTTGATCCTTTTCTTCCTTCTCTTCATACTCTATGTAAAATAATTTCTTCTTAGCACACTTATGACCTTTAGTGCATTTGCTATCACAATTTTAACAAAGCCCTTTTTTCTTTTCTCTTCCAATTGTTGTGGTGTAACCCTTGTAGGTTGTGGAAGGCTAGGAGAAACAACACTTCCATTATTATAGTTGTGAGGGGTAGACTTCCTTGTTTTCATAATTTTACTTTCCACTATGTAACAAAGCCCTTTTACTCTTTCCAATTGTTGTGGTGTTAATCTAAAGAAGGTGTTTCTCTTTGTATCCTCATAATGTGCTATCATTTCCTCCGTGAAAATTGACCACTTAACAAGTTGTTTATGAGAACAAAGCCCTTTATACCATAAAAACTGATCCAGCTCTAAATATGAGGATGCAATACAAACCTTTTGTAATAGTGGTACACCATGTAGATCAAAATATTGCTCCATCTGAAGCATCCAATTTACCGGATCCTTGCCATCAAACTTCCTCATATCGCCTTTTCTTTATTTTAGGAGCTCGATCTTGAAATGACTATAACTTTTTAATTCTGGTTCTTCCAGTTTTGACATTGCGACTTGCAGTAGCCCTCTACGTCCTCTTTCCAATGCCACCATTCTGATCAATTTTAGATTCTCCAAGAAATAGTTATGAACAATCTCCCAAGATGACCTGATTATAGACCTTTCCAGAAGAGAGAACTTGTATGAAGTGCCATGTGTCACTGTTTTGACCTTAGTATCTGAAAAATATACACAGGAAACTACCGTCTGTCCTCTTTCTGTAACTTCTTACGAAATTTCAATCTGATGCTTAAACCAAAAGTTATGACAATTTTCCCAAGGTCACCTGTTTGGAATGTAATTCAGGAGTCTGCAAAAAGACCAACTTCCTCAGATCATATCTCCACAAATATAGTGTGAAAAGCTCTGAAATTCAGGCCCGAGGTTGATACTGATTTCGTCCCAAATGGGTTTTTTTTTAGCATCTGAAACGTCGCAGAAAAAAAGTTATAGCGCAAATGCCACGATGACCTGTTTGGAGCAGCAAAACCCTAGAATTCAAAGCTCTGATACCAAATGTTATGAAACCAACTCACAAAAAGATAGAAAAGAGAGATAAACGCCTTAGAATTTAGCCTCTTCGAGGGGGCAACCTCCTTTACATTACACAAATGAACAATTCTTAGATGATACAAATGACAAGACCTCCTTTCTATATATAGGAGTCTAAGGGGTCATAATATAATTAGAGCCGACATAACAATAATAATGTAAGGGCACAATAATAACAATAGTGGGCTTCTATGGGGCACAATAGTAACAATATGGGGACTAGATGGGTACAACAATATAATAAGGGGGTTGTACTAATAACAATAAGGGGTTACACTAATAGTATAGGGGCCTAACAAAGATGTTCATAAAATGGCAACAAGAAATGCTAAAAATAGAAGTGCTAAAAATAGCATTGCTATAAATAGAAGTTTGGATACCAGTGCTGGATTGAGCAATAGGGAATGAAAAATGGAAGTGCTAAAAATAACATTGCTATTTTAGCAGTTCGGGATGGATTCCAATTTTAGTCAGTCCCTGGACTAGAATAGGAAGTAAA
The DNA here is from genome assembly GCA_031772625.1 of Pinus tabuliformis. Lineage (NCBI taxonomy): Eukaryota > Viridiplantae > Streptophyta > Pinopsida > Pinales > Pinaceae > Pinus > Pinus tabuliformis. The sequence continues at coordinate 252,160,793 of CM062804.1, forward strand.
ATTCAAATTTGAACTTAACAACTGTTTGAAAATAAATTAATTAATTCACCATGAGTTAATTAGTTGTGAAAAATCAAACATGAATTCTATGTGAGGACATGCAACAGTTTCTCTATTAATTGAGGAATTTATCCATCAGTTAAAGAGATGAGGATGAGTTCTAATTTGAGTAGTAATTAGTTGGCTCAGTTAATTGAGTCAAGTCTAGTTAGATTGATTTAAACAGTTTGTTTAAATTAATGTGATTGCAGTTAGTTAATGCATGCTTGCATATAACTGCTGCACTTCAGATAACTGAAGATTCTCTTATGAATAACTCATGTATGTCAGTTTAGACAGCGACCCAATTAAGATCAAAGAAGGGACAATGTACTATCAGTCGGATGAATATTTTTCCTATAAAGGAAGCTCATCCATGATGAGGATTTATCTCCTTCAGGACTGCGCAGTTGGATCAGAGGTTGGTGAGTGTGTGAAGAGGCAAATTCACACAAGTGGTTGCACTGGACCCCAATTAGAATTGTGCAAAGAAATAGGAGACTTGGAGGACAGACCGGAGGTTAGATAGAGGCCTTTGACTGTCTATGAGCAGTAGAGGTATTGCAGAGAGAGAATGATAGCTTTTGAGCTGATTCTTTTTGTAATATGGGCTATATTTCCACTTATATGATAATACAAAGTTGGGGTTTTAGGCTGAGGCTTTCCCTTGGTTATATCTTCTATGTTATGTGTGATTGATTTCTCCATATCAGTTATATGTGTTCTTATTGATGTTTCTCATGTTTGATTAAACTTCCGCTAAATTGGTTGTAGAAGTAGATCAAGTATTTTGCTTTAATATATTGCATTATCAGGTGATCTACAGGTTGGAATTTTCTACAGAAGAGAAATTCACTCGAAAAATTTATGAAAACAATATGAAACTCTCCCCTATTTTCTTGCTCAATGGAATGAAAGAAAATCTCCCATGTTTCCTTGCTCGACGAATGAAAGAAACTTTGCCCTATTTTCTCACTTGGAAAAATGAAAACAACTCTTTCCTATTTCCTTGCTCGACGAAATGAAATTGAAATGAGAGGAGATGGAGCTTTTGGCGGAAAAATTTTAAATATGAATCAGGCCTTGTCTGATCTGCCATGCGCGACATATTTTAGGATAATTTCTCAGAATTTTTTTGAAAACAATAAGAAACTCTCCCCTGTTTTCTCGCTCGACAGAATGAAAGCAACTATCCCTTCTTTCCTCGCTCAACAAAATGAAAGCAACTCTCCCCTGTTTCCTCGCTCGATGAAAGGAAAGGAACTCTCCCTTTTTTTCTCGCTCAACGGAATGAAGGAAACTATCCCTTGTTTCCTTGCTCGATAAAATGAAATTGAAATGAGAGGAGATGGAACTTTCGGTGGCAAAAGATAAAACACAAATCGGGAATTGTCTGACCTTCCATGCACAACAAATTTGAGGATAATTCGACTGTATGCAACATTTAGGGAGAACATTTACTCCCCACCCTCTGGTTAATTTGCTAATGGATTTTCTAATTCAAATTTGAAATTGGAGCCCTCACTCTATATACAACTCGTAGGTGGCCATTGGTGAAGGAGGGTGACCTGCCACTTTGGCAAGTGTGTGGCTGCATGATTTAGGTGAGCCGTAGTGTCGTAACCGGTGAGCTGGCTCCAAACGGGAGTTGGACGACGATGAGGAAACAAACTTAACTGCAAATGGGAGCTGGAAGTCGAGCAAGGAAATGGACGTTAGTGTTATGGAGCTCCGTTTTGTTAATGTTGGGGAGGGATGGGACCTGATCGCTGGAAGAACCTCGCCAATGACGAGGGGGCACGAAACCCGAAGGTTGTTTCGTCGTCTCGTTAGCCCACTCCCAAAGGATTTGGTAATAATGATGAAGAAAATCACGATGCCTCCTTTCAATACGAGTTGACAGATCAAATACCTCTGATCACTGTGAGGTAAATATAACAGACTCGAGTAGTAATAACATGCTATTTTTAAAATATTAAATTTTAATGAATGGAAGGAAGGAATTTTAATGACCTTTACTACACCCACCCAACTATCTAAGGGACCTGCACTCCAAACCAAACAAGACATCACAATCTCAAGTTTCCCTCTAAAACAACCCTTTTGCCATGAATCTTGATCAAGAAATTCATAGTTTTATGAAGCCTTGCTTCCTCAAACTGTTTGCTCAAACTGTCCACCTTTAGATCACTTTCAAACTGATTACAAATGTCCTGATAACTCGCACAATCCATGATGAAGTGCCATTTGGTTTCTATCGCTCCTACCCTACAACAGATACAAGTTCTTTCTTCCCACTCTTCCTTGGGGGTTGTCCATCTACTTGTTTCACACCTAATATGGTGATTTTAGCCTTTCCCTTGGTAGGGGCACTCAAATAAGTATTTTCATCATGCGATTGAGATGGGATGAAATTTTTGACATATAGCGCTCTTTTCTGCCAACTTGTTTTTCTCACGTGGCGGTCATGAATTTTTCAAGCACCCAATTTTTTATCTCCTCTTTAAAATTAGGACAATCTTGTTAATTAATTCCCCGTTTGCTCATCCACTCGTCATTTTTCTTCCTCCAAGTTTTCCTCCTACACTTTAGCTCCTCTGCGATAATCATCTTTGGCCAACGATGTGCATCCATGCTTTCCACATTTTTTAAATAGGTGGATCCAGATCATGAAGGGTAATGCCAAAGATTTCAACTTCAAATCTGGATATCAAACACTTCATTTTCATAGCAATAGTCAATTAAATTACTCTAATTAAATTATATTTGAAGGCTACTCTAAAAGTATGATAAAATTTATTATATTTGTAGTGTGGCCATATTTTTGCCCAGAAACAATAGAAATTTTGGTGTCATTTTGAGAAAATTTGGTGGAAATTTTTGAAAATCTGGGTTAAAGTTGTTAGCCTTTAGGGTTTTGGGGAGATTTTGGATGTCCCCAATGTTCTTAATGGTGCCAAATCCATGTCACCCATAAAAAGATGATTTAAACACCCCCACAATGAGATTTCTTGAAAAAAATTTCATAAGTTTTTAGCTAGAAATTCACCATCCAAAAAAAAATTGTGAAATAATCAAAAGTTTTTCTAACAAATTTGATAAGATATTTCCGAAGATATTTTTTTTATAGATATCATAAGGTATTTGAATAATGATGTCTACGCCTAGAATATGAGGTCCCACATAATGTTTTTTTCGTTATTATACCTACGGCAGGCATGGTATAACGCATTCAGTTTTGCCTTTGACTAGGTATTAGTTTGTCTTTGACCAAAAAATTATGATGCTTACCCATAGTTTAACATAATGATTTTTTTTTTTGTTAATTTTTTTTTTATTATTTAAATTTATTTATTTGTAAGGTGATGGGTTGAGGTCTTATTATGGGTTGTTTAGTAACTTCCATTTCTATTAGTTACTAATTTTTTGTTTCTATTTTTATTTATTTTTTTCTTTTCTTTGTTCTATTATTTCTATTTTCATGAATTATAATTTTTTCACAATATTTTCAATTTAAAATGACTTATTATTATATTAAAAACACATTTTAATAAATTTATTTATAAATAATTATATATGTATTAATAAAAATAAAAAACATACAAAGATAGATATATGTATGTTAATATAAACAATATTAGTTAATCATATTCTAATTTTTTGTGATGGCATTCAACAATATAATATTTTATTAGTTGTTTTATTTTTGTGATGAAATCTTTGTCTTTGTTGTTTTTTGTTTTGTTTAATTAAGCTATATTTAAACTAGGTGACAAGTATTAGATACTGTATAACCCTTATTTAAACATAATTTGGTGAAGAAAACTTACGAAATATTAATGATAATATTAAGAAAAATAAATGAAAAATAAATTTAAAACGATTAATTTGATTTTTAAGTTATTCATTATAAATTTTAAAAGTTAGTTTACACAGGGTTAAAAAGAAAATGAAATTTAATGATTAGTTTACAGGTAGAGAAGGGTTAAAACGAAAGTGAAAGTTCGATATTGATCCTACGTGTTTGTACATCCTTCGTTTGACTATGTTGTTAAGCAACAAAGATGTCAAATGGCTGATTTGATTTAAGTTTTCAAGTTACTTGCAATCAAGTTACTTGCAATCAATTTTAAAATTGGTTTTCGTAACACATTTTAATGACTTGTTTATATATAAAAAGGGATTATTCGTTATAAATTTTAGAGTATTTTTTATATAGAATTGTATATTTAAATAAAATATATACAAATTTACGAAAACTAAATTTATTTATTTTTTTTTTCAGAAAGAAAAGCTGAATTGTATTATATTGAGTTTGTATAATAGAGCAATCATACAAAAATATAAGGACATAGAACATATAACCCATAGGTTGAATTTACAGAGCAGATAGCCATGACACAAAACATCCCCAACACCAGCTGGGATAAAAAACGGAGATAGATATAGACATAACATATCTAAGAGATGACAGGATAGATCATAAAAAAGATAGGACAAAAAAGGCACAGAAGAAACCAAAAAAAAGACATCAAAATCCTGGGATACAAAAGTCCTGAATGATATAGGACTCCCTGCCATCAGAAATCTTTAAGGAACAAGCACCAGATTCCATAAGAAGAGCCTCCTTAGATAGGCAATCCGCCCTCTAATTCCAAACTCTGAAGATGTGCTGAATTGTAGACCCCTACATACGGCTCCAAAAAAACATGATTCGATCCATCCAAACAGTGAGGTGAGGGCAGCTGACAGAACCTTTACCATTAACGTGATCAACCACTTTTTTGGAGTCCCCATATATAGAAATGGCCTGAATGTCAAGAAAGCAACAGAAAGCGAGGAGACCTGCAAGGGCCTTTGCCTATGCCAGGGTATTTGTTCCCTCACCTGCATTCCAAGAGAGATTATATTGAAGATTCTTGTCCAAATGAATGAACACCCCAGCTCCGCAAGTGTTTTGTTGGGATGCGCCATCGAAGAAGGCCCTCGGGGACCTGAGCGAAGGAGTCACCTGCACATTTCTATTGACAACATTCGATTTTGGGTATAGAATCGTAAATGAGAATAATGCTTTGACAAATATCCTTCAGAGGCTCCTTTGCATCGTTGAAAAGTTTATTATTCCTCCATCTCCAGGCACACCATAGGACAATTAAAATGATCGGTCTCCATGATTCTTTTTGCCGGCTCCACCATACAAAAGCGTCTTGAGAAGAAGCATGAGAAACCAGAGGGAAGCCATAAAGACTTGCCAAGCCCTGCCATATTTTCAAGAGAGAGTTGCATTGGAAGAACATGTGAAAATTTGTTTCCTCGTCTGTTTCGCACATAAGGCACCTACTCGGCCCATGCCACTGCCTCTTCATCAAATTCTCCCAGGATAAATTTTTATTATAAAACACCAGCCATGAAAAATATATCAATTTGGGAGAGCATCCCGATTTCCAAAATGCTATTGGAAAAATGGAGAAGTGCACAGGCTTCAGACTAATCATATCAGCATAAATATCCTTTACACACAACTGAGAATTTGCAGATGGCAGATTCCATACCAGATAATCCTGTGGGCTAGATCGGAGGAAACCATAGTTTCTCATAATATTCCTGACAGGGGTCCAAAGGCATTTCAAAGACTGCGATAAACCAAGATCATCAGCCGTTTTCCAGATAGGAAGAGGGCCATGCCATCCCGCGATCAATTTATCCCATGTGAAAATACCTTTGCAATGAAGGAAAAATAAGATCCTTTCAGGAATAGAAATGCGTTCACGCCCAATTGAAATGGGGTCTACTCCGATAAGAATTCTACTGCCAGATTGAAGACACCATTTCAGATTCTTTAAGAAATATTGTTCCAACTTGCGAAAGCTGAGCCATATGGCAGAGCCGTATTTTGCTCCAATCCTCCCCAAACGAAACCAATATTCCAGGCCTTTACCTCGCATGTATTTCATTTTGATGGTTTTTCTCCATGGTCCCTCACCGAAAATGCCCCTCCACAAAGATTTGCACAGGAGTGCCTTTCCAAAGGTCCTCAAGTCCAGTAAGCCCCACCCACCTGCAATCTTCGGTCTAGAGATCTTATCCAAAGTAGTGAGGTGATATCTTCCTTGAGTTGTGTTGCCGCCCCAAATAAAATTCGCAGTGACCTTGTTCATTTTCTGAACAATATTTGCCGAGAGGAAAAAGATATGAGCCCAATAAACAACAAGTTGCGAGAGGACTGCCCTAGTTAGGATGATTCTTCCAGCCAGAGATAAACACTATATTCCCAAGCGGATATCTTTTTATAATACCTGTCAATAAGCCATTTCCAATAATCCTTTGAGTAATCCAATGCCTTAAGTTGAAAACCAAGATATTTGACTCCATCCTTGATTGACCTCAAACCGACTCCAAACAAAGCTGAAATCCATTCCACTAATTCCATATTGACGTCATTGTGATAGAGAATGGATTTGGATTTGTTTATTTGAAGACCAGTGGCTCATTGAAATCTATATAAGATTTCATTTAGGCAAGTCCATGTAACCCTGTACAACATTGCAAAGGTAAGCACATCATCAACAAATAAATTGTGCGATATGAAGTTGTTCCTGCATATCCTCACAGGCTTGCACGTTTTTTCTGAGACAACCTTATTTATGTGAAGGCTCAACGAGTTCATCACCATAATGAACAACAACGACGATAGAGGGCATCCTTGACACAACCCCCTTTCTGCTGAGAAGAAGGGGGTCAGGATTCCGTTAATAATGACATCATAATTCACGTTCTCAATGCAAGCCATGATCCAATTTATGACCTTCGATTGCAAGCCAATCTTCGCTAGCAAACATCTGATAAAACCCTAGCCTACACAGTGGTAAGCTCTTTGCAAATCAATTTTTAAAATAGCTGCTTCAATTCGATTTGAGAGCATGGAGAACAGGCTTTCTTGGGTGATGGCGACTGCATCCATTATATTTCTCCCCTTTAGAAAAGCATGTTGATCCTTTGATAAGAAACTGGCTAAAGTCACTTTGATCCTCTCTGCTATAATTTTTGTGATGATCTTAAAGGTTATGTTGCACAAAGAGATCGGCCTAAAATCCTTAAAAGAGTCCGCCTCCAATTTCTTTGGGATGAGAGCTATCAGCGTGGATGAAGTAATGTGATGAATGCTGCCCGAAATTCTTGTTGCTTCAACCATCCTTAAAAGATCAGATTTGATGATGTCGAAAAAGTGTAAGAAGAATTCTATTGTCGAGCCGTCCGGGCCTGGGCATTTATCCTTCTTAAAATCCTTCATAACTCCGTATAGCTCCTCTTCTGTTATGGCCTGGAACAGAACTTCATTTTCTTCATCATTAAACATTTGGGGGAACAGATCGATACCCCATAGGATATCCTGAAAACTGCTATACTCCTTTCTTTTATATTGGTCTTTAAAATGTCTCACCGCCTCCTTTGAGATTTCTTGTTGAGAGAAAAGAAAACCTTCCTGTCCATTACTAATTTTCCATATAGTATTCATCTCCCGTCTGGCACTAGCATACCTGTGAAAAAACTTAGTGTTCCTGTCACCATCTTTGAGCCATAACGCCCGGCTCTTGAGCCTCCATGAGGCTTCCTCCTCCTTTAATATGTGCTGCTTCTTCCTTTCCAATTCATTTAATCTGCTTCTCGTGCTGAAAGAGACCGAATTGGCTTTCAAAAACTTAGAGATATCATCCATTTCTTTTTGGATTTCATTTAAAGCCAGCCTGTCCGCTTGTCTTTTATTACATTGCCATGCCTTAACCACTTTTCTCATAGAAGACATTTTATCTCTAAAAGTCATGAAAGGAGGAAATGAGCAATTAGCAGATAGTTCCTGCCATGCTTTAGTTATTTCTTCATTGAAAACCGGGTCTTCTAGGCATGTTCTATTGAATTTAAAGGGGTACCCATACTTGAAACCCTTTTCCCTCCAGCTGAGGGAAATTGGTTTATGATCGGAGATAAAAACATTTTCAATGGTCGAGACAGGCATGCCCATTTTATCAATGATGCTGTTATGAATGATAAACCTGTCAATCCTTTTTGCTATGTAGGCCCCTTCAAGTCTTCCATTATCCCACGTAGGCATCATTTTGGATGGAGCAACATCAACAAGGTTCCTGTGGAGAAATTCAAACTTGATTCGGTCTGAGAGTGGATCATACTTCCTGCATTTTCCCCAACGTTCTTCCGAACTTAGAGTGATATTCAAATCACCTGCAATCATTAATGAATCAATATCAAAGATCCCTGAAACAAAAAAAATTTCCCAGAAAAGAGACCTGTTCTTATAAAGAGCATAGATATTCAATATATTGATGGGACACGGATGACCCCTAATGACCGCAGAGATTGAGGATTCTTGCAAAAAATTTATAGGCTTTAGCTTTTATTCAGGAAGGATCCCACATGACCGCTAAACCACCCGAAAGTCCCTTGGCTTCTGAGGCTACCATGAACCATGAGGGAAACATTTTTCTGAAGTATGAAATGGACTCTTGTTTGCTATGCATAGTTTCCTGTACAAGAATGATTTTTGGCTTGGCGGAAAGGAAAAGATCTTTGAGCGCCAAGAATTTGAGCATTGCTCCCAGACCTCAGATATTCATTGATATGATAAATGTCATGGAGGAGGATTACGAGCTGCGCTAGCTCTAAGACGCTGTTTATCAGATATGTCGAAGATATAGGTAAAATTTAAGATGATAAATACAAAATTACTAACTTCAAATTTAGGAAATTCTATTATTTTAATAAAAATAAAATTAAAAAAGTTATTCATAATATTGAAATTCCCTAAATTTATAAAATTTTACGTTTATTTTAATTAGTTAGATTGAGGAAACGATAATATCGAGGACAAGTCTAAAGAGGTGGAGGAATTGTCTGCACAATTATTTTTACTTAAAATTAAGCCTAAAAAAAACATTTAACAAATATTGCAGAAAGTCAACATCATCAAAAATTTATAAAACACCCAAAATCTTGAAATTTAACCAGATTTAACTTAAATTTACAAAATTCTCTTCTAAAATTTATCACATTATCCCCAAAATTTTAATGATTACACTGCTGCTCATGTCGATTGCAAGTTGACGGTGGGCCAATTTTAAGCGAGCGCCGTACGTAAGCAACTTTGACTTTTATGATATTGACGTGCGGAACTTTGACGATGTTTGTCCAACTGGATAAATGAGAGCCATTCACGGAACTTTGACCATTGCTTTTGGGCATGCTCGTCTCCGAAGAAACCGCCTTAACGATAGTCCATGGCTTGCCGTAGCCGCTGACTCGCTGAGTGGGGTAACTTTGTCTCTGTGTATATAAAAATAAATTTGTTCTGTATTCTGTTTTCCTACAAGTTTATGAAAGTTCTGTATTCAGATTGTTTTTAAAACTTAAAAATGTTAAAATTGAAAAATATTAATTATTAAGATTTTTATTATCTGAATTTAATTATAATTTAAAAAATATTAGGCTTTCCTATATTATTGAGAAAATAGGTGTACAAAATTATATTTATGGTATGTTATTACTCAAATTAGATGAAAATATACAAAATTATATTTATGGTATGTTATTATTTAAATTAGATGAAAAATATAAAAGTATGCTAAAAATTTTGAAAGGAGGTTTTAAAGAGTAATTATAATGAGAGGAGAATTATAAAGACTATTTGCATAACTAGGAAAGTTGCCTTTAATGCATAAGAACAAAAAATTAAGATAGGTTTTCATTTATGACTCTTGGGAGAGTCCACTTGATAAGAGTTGGGGCCAAGTCTGATTTACTATTTTGAACGTCTAAATTAGCTAATTTTTTGGCAAACTGGTTGAGTTTGTGGTCTATCTTGTTGACTTGTTGTTTAAGACATCGATGCAAATGAAGTTTTCTTGCTGAATGTTGTTTCTTTCTATGAGAACCTTGCACATAATGGTCTTCATTTGCTAATACAAATCCACAGTTTACATATATTGAGTGTGTTTGGTGCGGATGTTTTCATTATCAAGAACCCATTGGCTAACATCTTCCCCCACATGAATATCTGAGAGAAGCATTCTCTCAATTTGAGGTTCCCACCTGGAATCTTCTATTTCTTTGTGAATTGAATGGGGTAGATCTTTGTATCTTTTGGCAGCGACTTCCACACTTTCCTAAGCATGAGTATGAGGGGGAGGGGCCTTGCCGCTAGAGCTTTGACCAAGAGGAGCGGCAATCCTGCGAGACATGCAAACTATAGTGACATGGATTCAAGAGCTGGAGGAGCCACGTCATAATAGAGTATAGTAGAGTGGGAGAGTAGTGTGAAAAGAGGAAGGCTTAGGATAGGGAGGGGCTAAGAGGGTGTTTTGAGCTTAGAACATAGAGATAAGAGAGAGAGAAACCAGAGGGAAACTTCAACAAAAATGGAGGAGGAGAAAATCGGCAGGGGAGTGGAAGAATTATCAAGGCCGCTAGAGATATCAACATGAAGTTGCAGCAAGGTTGTTGTCAACTCCACTATACAAAGCAAGAAACTCGAGAGGGGGAATGAAAATCGTAGCTTTGAAATTCAAAAGAGATAGAATGTAAAGATAAACGCATTAGAGGAGAAAGACGTCGTATTGAGACATGATATAAAGAATCCATGAAAATGTACATATACCAAAGACAAAATTTCCCAAAGAAAATAACTACTAGAGAATAAATAACTAAAATATAATAAGTAGTTACAGTTAGAATGTTCATAATAAAATAATGATAATAGCTAAAGAATACTAACCATTATTTTAATAATGATTAATATTCTTAAAAATCTTGTTTAACAAAACTAAACTTTTTACGTGTTGTTACCTTAAAAAATTTAGATTATTAAAATGATGAAAATTAAAAATATCAATTAATTTTTTATATTATTTTATTTATTTTAATTATAAAAATTAAATTCAATTTTATAAAAAAATATTATTTAACAATTTTATGATAAGAAATTTCTGACAATTTTCTTTTTCAATAATGATTACAGTGAAATAAAGACATAAAGTTTGATTCAATACTATATTTAATTCATATAAGACAATTGATTAAAGTGATCATATAAAGTTTGTTGAAAAAACTAAATACTTTAAAGATATAAACTTTGAATCAATGCGATATTTAATATACAAAATTGTGATTCAATGCTATATTCAATTTATATAACAAATTATATAAGGTTTGTTGACTAAGCTAAATATTTTAAAGGTTTGAGATAAAGATATAAATTTTGATTCAATGTTATATTTAATTCATATAAGATATTTTAGTAAAGTGGTCAAATAAAATTTATTGAAAAAAGTTAAGTTAAATATTTTAAAAGTTTGTAACAAATATAAATTTTGATTCAATGCTATATGTAATTTATATATGATATTTTGGTAAAGTGATCAAATAATTTGAGCGAAATATTTTAAAGATTTTAAAAATGGGAAATTTTAATAATTGGAAATTTTGAATGTTGAGTCATATATATATTGTATTAGGAGATTTTGGAAATTGAGGATAAAATGTAAATTTTGATTTAATACTGTGTTTAATTTATATAGGAGATTGTAAGATAATAAAATTGGAAATTATATTAAGCGTATTATAATAACGATTTCAAAGAATGATGTATATAGTCTAGATACAAATATAACAAGAAAAATGTTGATTTAGTTTCTGAGTTTTTTTGGACTTTAATAGCTAATCACCATCACACAAGAACCCAAAATACAATCCCAAGGATTAGATGTATAACATTCTCCTTAATCCGAAGGGATGTATCAAAGTCCAAGAATGAGAGCTAAAAATGAAAAAATGCGTCTTAGCCAAGAGCTGAATGTCTCTCAAAAATAGTTTTTAAGGATGAACACAAACCAAGGATGGTGATTTTTGAGAAAACCACAAACGATAACAAAATATGGGAGAACTCAAGGTCTCAATCAGTGATGGTTTAAGGATGACCATCAACACTAGAACTATCATAGTATTTCTTCAAACAAACCAACTCTGAAACAATTCCTAATTTGACATCCTCTGCTAGTGGAAGTGCTCCATCACAAATATTAGCATGCCAAAAACATGCAATAATGCTCATTCTCATAGAGAATAAATCAAAACAGATATGTCTACAACTTTGAATCTGAATTTGGACTCTAGACTGTAGCAACGAAATTCTGATTTATGTTTCAGGCTTGCTTGACAAATCTTCAAACCTATAGCAAACCACGAATTCCGTCAATTCCCCCCTTGTCTGATACAAGGTGAGAAGATGAATCACTTTTCATCACTGCAAGGCTAGTCAATACTCTCGAGCATATCCTATGATATGACCTGTAAAACTTCTTCATTGTTTTGGACCAATCCCAAGAAGCAGTCCATCCAAAATTTAGTTTCTCTCTTGTAGTAGTCTTTTTTCTGGAACATCTGTTTAAATGGTGATTGCACTTTCCACAATGCTAACATAGGTGAAGATCAAAACATTGATATTTCACATGTCCAACTTTGTCACAATGTTTGGCATCGATCAATTTGGTCTTGAAAAACACCATCCATAAATATGCACTATGAAATTGTATAGGTTTAGAAAAATAAAAAATATGAAAAGATACATCCAAGACATCCTTGTTATATCACAAACCAGTTCTGTATTTTTGTGTACAATTTCTTCCCATGGTCTTATAAAGGTTTTGGGAATGAAAGACTTTACCTCTATATGAAAATGACTCTTGTAGACCCTTGCTTGAATATGACTTTTTGCTACATCCATTTTTTCTCCTGAAGTGGCTTCATTACTCTTCGATTGTTGTTTGGAATTAGGATTGTCCCGCTATACTTGAGACTCAACCTGGATAAATTAAACTATCTCGAATGTATCATGTAAACAAACTCTAATATCAACAAGACTTACTTTGTTGATATTTACAATTTCATCAACAGTAGAACTAATGAGATTGTTTAATATTTATAATACATTTTTAATTTGAGCCATTTTAGTCAATCTCGGGTGTCAGGTTGAACAAAAAATGTACCCGTTTTATAAAGTAATATGAAAACAAAAATTCTTCAGGTAACAAATAGTGACTTGAAAATTCAACCCTTCTTAGCAAATCTAAACTCTGTTAATACAACCACTGTAGGGTGATATCTGTAGCAAAACTAAATAAAATGTATCATACCGTAGAACCACCAACGTGATGTGTTGGAATTTATACCATCATAATGAACAACCCCATCAAATATCGCACATGCCCTTACTACATTTTGACTCTTGCTTCATTACAATTGTTCCTCAACTGAATTTTAATCCATGAAAATCAATGTATTTCAAATCTTTGTTAATATTGTAACTTGTTGTCTTGCTAAAATTTCCTTTCTTTTTCAAATCATACTTTATTGGCTTTCAAAATTGTTACTTCACAAACGGGCTTTGAATAAAATCAGACTCAACTCAAAAAAAAAAATACAAGACGACCATATACACATACAAATCGCACTTATGATTATGAGAAACGATGTGGTCCCATACCTTCATTTACTTCGAGAAGCAACATATGTTCTTCAACATTGGGCTTTGTTGTCGATGCTGGACCCACCAACATGTCAAGGGATCTCCCCGGTAAGAAGTCCCAACTAGACCTCAGATCATTTGGTGTAGGAGTCCCAGCAGTGGGTCATACGGTATCTCCTTGACCGCGGTTGTGCATAGAGGGGCAAGTAAGATGTCCATGTTGGAAACAAGGGTGTGACATGCGCAACAAGACAAGGAAGGTGCATGAATGGTTCTAACACATAGAAGGTGGAATGAGTGCACCCCTTGGAAACTTGTGCAGACAAGTAGCTTGGACAGGAACATACGAGCAAAGATGCATCACAATATGGAAGGAAGGTGAACTAACAATACAAAGTGATGGTTAAACCAACAACACATTTCAGTAGGATTCATACATACATATACAGAAAGAGTCTATACATACATGCGTAAGCAAACATATACATATATCATTAGAGTAACCATGTTAATTGAAATACAATAAAAAAACATGCATGAAACATGCTGGCTCTTTTATATTAAGAAGTGAAAGTTCCAATCATATAGTACAACCATGACCAACCACTAGTCCTGATAACTAAACATTACAGTCACTGCCACCTGCTCCTCCAAAGAGATGTACTAGCTCTCCACTATCGAGAAGCCAAGGCTCATTACAATACTCTCCAAGCTTTCTCTAAGATACTCCTATTGGAAGCTTGGTTGACCAAAAGCCTATACAATGAGTTATGAGGTACTATAAATAACAAAGGGTGGGGTGACCCTTGACATTCCCATTTGTGACTGTTCACCTACCCTCATGACTCTTCAACTACTCTATGATTGTTACATTCAACAATCGACACTTAGACTTCCATTTTACAAGATGTTACATACAATTTGCACATGTACCCATGTGAGACAAAATAGGCTTGAGCAAGCCATGCAAGAAATCACTAAGACTCAGACAATTGTGGGAAGACCAACTCATTGACATTATCATGATGGTCAACAATGGCGAACTGATGCCAATCTTGGTAGTCCACAATGGTATTCGTGTACTGTGTGGTGACATCTTTCTGGAAACGAACTCTTACCTCTGTTGCATTCGGGTACATTGATTTGGCTCCTATGTCCAAATCGTCTGATAACATGTGCATCATTGTCTTGAGTGCGGCCGGACCAACGACATACTGATGCATAGTGTTTGCGCTAATCACCAAGTTTGCGTTGGTGGCTATGCGCATTAACTTGTCAAAGTACGTGTCTAGCTCCAGTCAGACTTGATTCTCTGTCTTTGCCTCGGTGAGTATCCCAATAGATGGGATCGCATGCACACGCACCAAAACATCCATGCTTCTGAACACCAGTGCATGGGAAGCTTGCAAACTAATGATGAGCTACAGGAGTTCCTCATAGTTCCGGATCTAACTCCGGATGCGTGCCTTAAACTCAACTGCGATGGGCTTCATCAACTTACGAAAGTGTAACGGAGCTCCCTTGTATCTTATTGTCCATGTTTGCATGCGGTCAACAACAGTGTGTAGGTTTGACAAGATACGTGCTCTCCTAGCACAACGCTGATGCCAACCGTTGAGATGGAGAACTGCCTTATGCACTGTACCAAATCTGGAATACAATATCTACATAACTGTCTCAAGGGACGATACTTCATCTAGTATCACCTTCTTCAACTCTGCTCTTGTGGATGCTATAACCTGTTCTCCTCCTTGCTTGGCCATCTGTAATTCCTTAGCCATTCGCTTGTTCTTTGCTATCAAGAAGCAAACATTCGAGCTAGTGGCTTTAGCATATGCTCTGGTAGCATCGACCAATGCTACTGGATTCTTGCGCACATTAGATACGTTTAGTCACTCCTCAAACTGCAAAGGAGATGTGTGGACATCTAGAGTAGACACTCTACATGATTTCACAACTCTATGGTGTGACTCGTTGAATGATATGTTTTGCATATCTTCTTCCGGATTGTCTCCAGGGATCTTAGTATCTCCTTGGTCGCTCAGGACTTGCTCTGCTTCTGGATCCGATGAAGCCAGTGGGTCGACCTCTTGGTGGTAAGGCACGAGGTCGATGTCTTGTTCTAACTCTAGCCACTCCATCTCCGTATCTATATGCTCAAGTACTCATTCAATCTCTTGAGTGAAGTCCTGCCCCTTCGATTTCTCACCCTGTCTGCTTTGTGCCAGTTGCTCGGATGAGTGTACAACCTGTATGGGCGCAGTTTCATCAACTTGTGCATGCTGCGCCTCCTGTTGTGTCTGTCCCTGCTGCATTTCCTTCTCCTTTATGTGCAGCTCTTGTTCTTCCTGGAGTTGCTGCTTCAACTCTTGTAACTCCTTCACTGTTTCCTCCATCCTCTGTTTATCTCTCTACCTGTTCACGTTCCTCTTGTCGTGTTGTCGCCTCTTCACCTCTATCTCCAAAGCTTCTTTCTCCTAAGGTGGGTCTACTTTGAACTTGCAACTTTGTTTTGCCTTTTCACTGTCAAAAATCTTTCTTTTTCCTTTGTCATGCGTAGGTATATTACCCTCTTCTGCTGCTCTTGCTGGTGCTCTCCTAGATGATGCTTTGCGCTGCTTCTCTAACCATTGCACAACGATGTTGAATGTTCATTGGGCCCGGAGAAGCTGTGAAAATATCTCCATGGGTCTTCCTCAGCCCAATGACATTCCCCATGGATCCAAGGGAATTTCACTCTCACACAATGATCCTTTACAAAGCAATGCGGGTCGTAAGGATTGGTCCAGGGTTCCTTCTTGTTCCGATGCAATCTAGTTGACAATCCTGCAGTGATGTGGTACAACACTTCTTGCATGACAAGCTTTTCCATGGAAACTTCGGTAAAACATGCGGAGGCTTCTCCGTGTTGTACATCCGTATGAAGGTGCCAAAATGTGAGGTATACCAATCTTCTATGTCGATTAGGGCCTTCGTCATGCAAGGTGGATCCTGATCAAATATCATCTTATACACCGGGGTGACAAAATGGTTGGACAACTATGCGATGACTCCGCGGAAGCTGCATTCGGAAAATAGTTTGCAATAAGTATGTACAAAAGTTTCCGTTGATGTCCATGCCCACTTCAAACCTGGGAACTTCTAACGGGCACAAATTGCATCCAGAATATATGCAGACATGTATATTTCTGCTTGCTGACCTTTGGGCGACTGCCGAGCTCCTATTACCTGTTCCTTTAGCCTGTGAGCCAACATGTCAGACAAATTGCATGGTTTGCCTTCACTGGCCAGTTGGTCCAACATGATCACCCAACTCTCCAGGAAGGTTTCTGTGCTCTCTTGGATGTATAAGCAGCATGCAAATATGACCGAGTACTGATGTGATTTCTATAGTATCTTCATCTTGTAAATATGGTGGGCTGTCATCCTAAACTCGGCTTGCTCCTTCACCCAGCTATTCAAAATATCCCTGGAGTTTTCACTGCTGCTGGGTATGCTGAAGGGTGTCTCCATTATGATCATTGGCTTCAGCAAATGGTACATCTGATGATAGTCCTATGCCCTGAAAGTAGAAATATATGTCCCGCTGACACTTACTAATACCATCGTCTTAGGATCAGTGTGCGAGACGATCTAATGTATCATATCAACGAATGGAAATGTGAGGTACTTGCATGCAATCCGGTACAAGCCATACTTATGGATATTCACATAGAATCTACGGTCTTTAAGATCTTCCTCAAATGTGTTGGTGAATGCATCATTGATGTCCTGCCATTTCAGCTTGATTTATTTGTCTACGATCAACTTGGTGTCTTCGTAAATCGGAAAACTCATAGACACTCGCTCAACTGCTTCTCTAGTTGAGCTTCCGTCGGTGTCCTTTGACCCTGCTTTCTTGGAGTCCATTGAACTTGAACTGCTGAGAGACAAACTAACACCTGATATACTTAGAGACATAAAGACATGCATGGAAAGCAATCTGTTAGTTGAAAACAAAGAAAATTTGAGGACTGACATGCAACATACCTGAGAGACTAATGACAAGGATTGCACAATTTTCACTGGGAGGTCGGGAGACTGACTGTCGGAACTGCGCAAAAGGTAGTCCAGACTGTCACGAGGTTGGTTGACTGTTGGAATTGCGCAATGCGCAATCCAGCCTGACCTGATGGGGGCTGAGATTGCACAATGCGTAATTTTGGTCAGTAAGGCATGAAGGCCTAGGGACTGCATTCCGTAATTTTCTAGGCCAACAGAGCACTTCCTCTCAGAATTGCGCAAAGGAAGCTTGGAGGAAAATTTCTAGCTAGATTTGCTCATTTTCTGGGAGGAAGGCAGAGCCTTTCCTCTCAGAAATGCTCAATGTTTTCCAGGCAAGGCAAGGCCTAGGCCAAGGTTGCCCAGACCCGCTGATGGACGACTAAAAACATATGAAGATCTGAATGCATGGGAAAAATGAGAGTAGGAAAGAGTGAATGATCATGTATGAAAATAGTGGATGCAAGATTCAGAAAATGGGAAAACATGCATGTGTGTGAAGCAGGTCACCGAATCGGCTACTGTTAGTGAAAAAATAGTGTCATGCAAGCGACAGGAGTGAGATGCAAACGGAAATTGAAACCATGCTTTTAAAAGCTAACATGCATGCAAATGACAACAAGCATTCACAAAAATCAAGTAGACAACACTCACACAAGCCAAAACACAAAAAGCGACAGAAATGCTGCAAAAGACAAGTAAAGCGCACTTACCTAGAAATAGATGAGCTGGATGTGCCGAAGACTCCTAGATGTGTTATGGGATGTCAAAGCTCCAATATTGATGTGAAGAATGAGCTCTAAAGTGTCGAATAAATAAGTTTGAGGCTTATGACGTGCATGCCACAAATCTAGGAAAAAGCGACACTTGGAGGGAAGTTTCTAAAACGATCTTTGCATGCAACCTCCAACTGCTAAAAATGGATCCCTAAAATATGCATATTATTTTTTCTATTTCGAAAAAAGTAGCCCATACATGCAAATCAAGTTTGCTGGGTCCTAGGTGGAACTAGTCAACCTGAAGGCACATGCAACAACCTACAAGACTGGGAGATGGATTTGCACAGTTTCTAAGCTAAGCTGGGCTGGCTATCCTTGAGGGATTGTGCAATTGGGGTCAACAAGTGACTGATTCCCATAATTGCACAATTTCTAGGCTGAGATGCAGTGCTGGGCCATATTGCATAGTCTTCTCAAGGAAGCCTATCTGACCGTTCTGCGTAATTTTTGAGCCCAGCAGGCTGCCCAATAGTTTTGCGAAATTTTTTGGAGGAGCTACTTAGCCAGCAATTAACTTAAGTCCGGAATGGCAGCTTGTGATGGGAGTGAAGAAAATTGACATACACAGGCTAATAAGCTACTGAAAATCAAATGAAGCCTATGTACTTGACATTGCATGACATGCTGCTAAGGATGGTTGGTAGGGAGGGTCCAAAACAAAGCGAAGGAAAGATTTTGGAGGGTGGTTGTAGCTGCTACGACACTTGGCGACACACTAGTAGATCTCAAGCTCTCTGAATGAACCTTATTCATGAAAATCAAGTCTAACACCTCCAGAAGTATTGTTCAATTCTCTGTTCATCTTGGTTTCCACACTTGCTTGATTGTAAGATGTAGCATCTACCAATCTCTTGGTCGGTTGGCACATATTCCAAGCCAAGCCAAAAAAGTTGTTTCGATTAGGGATGAGGGGTATATTGGTGCACAAGGGATATGATTGTCAGAGTTTTAGTTTCATCTTTGGTGTTGCTCCGCTGCCAGCAGGCCTGGACAGTACCTCGACGGAGTCACGCAGGAACATAAGGATCGCTTCGCTACCAGTGAGCCTAGTCAGTACCCCGACTGAGTTACTTTCATCACCTATCTGCGAAGGAAGCCTTTCTCTTCTTTCACCTTATTCATTTTCATTTTTTTTTGAAAATTTTCACATTTTCATTTTTCGTAACTATGCATAACACTTATTCATTTTAGAGTCGGAAGAGGGATCCTGACTTATTAAGAGAAGAAGAGGTTGTTGCTTCAGAGAAGTAGTTTGTATATACCTCTAACGTGCTTGTTAAGGTTTTCCCCCTCACCTTAATCTACTTGACTGAGCTGACAAGGTTTAACCCAAAAAAATTGATTAGAGTAGGTGATACTAGTTAGCGCACAAGTGTTGTGTTTTCACCAAGCTTCACTTCGAACATCATGTATTTTCCATTGATGTATCATGGATTGAAGACAATAAGTTATTCATCCAAAGGCCGAATGACAGATAACCAAGTATTGATAATTACATAAGTACTCTTGTACTTTACCTAGATTATTTCAAGAGTCGCACATGGTTTCGTGCAAAACTAAGCTACGAACGTAAACAAGAAAACAAACAAAAAAACAAATCAAAAGCAAAAGTAAATGCGTAAGAAAAGCGAGTAAGAAAACAAGAAGGCAAGCAAGCAAATGAACAAAGTAAGAAGAAAACATGCATGCATGCAAGCAAACAAACCAAAATCAAACACTACTCCTACTCCTAAGCTAACGGTGCATTGGTCTGCTCACGTGAAGTGATACTTCCAATGCAACCCCCATTACATTGGTCGGCCCATGTTGGTGAAGGTATGGTTCACGAACAACACAGTTGTGCGAACCAGCAAACATGAAAGATATAACAATGAAGACATACACACTCCGAGTTTAAATGCTTCTACAGAACATAAGTGAGTGCAAGTGAATGACATGCAATCAATGGAATTACCATGATGTTGTGTGACACTGCATGAAGATGTTAAGCATATTCATAATCTTGATTGTGACATGCAAGCAAATGAAAGACACAAGGACAACTTTTGTTGCACACATGTGCTTGCTATGTAAGATTCCTTCAATGCATTAGCGATGGGATTGTGTAGTTCAAGTGAAGGAAGCATAATCTATGTGTGAGATTGATCTTCAATGCATACAAATGAGTGATGAGGAGCCTCAGGTGTTTCAACAATTTCCTGATCAGAAGTGGAATCAATCCCAAGACAACGAGGGCCTGACATAACCATCAGCTCAGGTTGAAGTGCCTCGACAACCTGTAGGGTTTCAACTTCATCGATAGGTAGATCATTGAAGATTAGTGGTTTAGATGGATTAACAACGAGTGAATCAACATCGTGATTAAATGAAGAAATACAGAGATCACGACTGCCACGATCAGAAAATTTGAGATTTTCATTGGCATCCTCATGATTTGATGAATCACACAGAGGGGTAGATGAGAAGCATGAATGTTCACCTTCTGTGTTTATGAAAAAAGTAGATGAAAAATCAGGTGGATGTTCAATGAATGATTTTTCCTCTCTATTGTCGGATGATGGATTGACATCCGATGTGTTCTATGAATGATCAACAATGGGTGCATCCGTAGATGGAGATACACATGTGAAATCAGTGATGGAAAAATCACCAAAAATGTCAGGGAAAAATGGAGGAGGTGTAGACAGAAGGGAATCATCCTTCACCGCGGGTTGTTGTTTAGGATCCCAACCATACTTTTAATGAATGACAACACATGCTGGTTTTGCAACACCAACTCTGTCGATAGCTTGATCCTCATTCACAACAGGTGTAGAGTCTAGAATGGAAGAACACAAGACAATGCAATCGATAGGATTAAAAGAACATGAAGACAGAGGTTGAGGTAAGATATGCATGTGACAATCCATGGGCTTCATGACCAAGTCTGTGCGAAAATTGAGAGAAGTGATGTTGTGAGGATGTGATAGTTGAATGGATGTGTGTGCATGTTCTCCCACATCACTCTGCAGTGGTGGAGTTGTTTGATGAGAGGACAACGGATAGTCACTTGTGACAATAACATTGCCCGTCCGTGATTGCGCAACTCCATCAACGAAGTATGCTGAGTGGGGTTTGAGCTTCAAATTATTCTTGGGATTGACAGATTTGGTAAGGCAATATTAAAATCTGTCCATGAGATACTAGAATTGCATCTGACTTTTCGGAGCTTGAAACTGCAATACATGGAAGTGCTCCCAAAAATCCTGAGGCAATTCTTGAGGAGTCTTCCGATGTTTTAACAGTTTTTTGTCAAGAGTTTTTGGATCAAAATGATGGAAAGTAGATTCAATGAAATCACAGAAATGATCAAGTGAGTGCATGGTGTTGGGTGGCAGACTCCAGCACCACCGTTGTGGGGATTCGCGAAGTGTGTATGCAAGCAGCACGCTAGCCTCTTTTGCAGAGAAATCGTCTACAAGGAATGCATAGAAGTATTCTAAGTACTCAGGCCATGCTACTTCACCGTCACCATCATACGTGAAATCATACAAGAGATCACAAAAGTCTCTTGTGATGTCGAGAGATTCAGGATGCGAAAAACATTGTGGGGGGACGATCTTGACAATATCCATGATGGATGTGCGAATATTCAAAACAAGATGTAAGGGCTCAGCTTGTCATTTGGCCCTCCTTCTAGTGCCAGAAATGTTGATGGTATTGGACCCGCCAACATGTCAGGGGATCTCCTTGGTAAGAAGTCCCAACTAGACCTCAGACCATTTGGTGTAGGAGTCCCAGTAGTGGGTCGTACGATATCGCCTTGACCGCAGTAGCGTGCAGAGGAAAGTAAGATGTCCCTGTTGGTAGCAAGGGCGTGACATGCACAGTAAGCCAAGGAAGGTGCATGAATGGTTCTAACACATATAAGGTGGAATGAGTGCGCCCCTTGGAAATCTGTGTAAACACGCAACTTGGAAGGGAACACACGAGCAAAGATGCATCACAAGCTAGAAGGAAGGTGAACCAACAATCCAAAGTGATGGTTAAACCAACAACACATTTCAGTAGGATTCATACATACATATGCGAAAAGAGCTTATACATACATGCGTAAGAAAACATATGCATATATCATTAGAGTAACCAAGTTAATTGAAATACAATAACAACACATGCATGAAACGTGTTGGCTCTGTTATATTAAGAAGTGAAAGTTCCAATCATTTAGTACAACCATGACCAACCACTAGTCCTGATAATGGAATGTTACAATTACGACTGCCTGCTCCTCCAAAGAGATGCACTAACTCTACACTATGGAGAAGCCAAGACTCATTACAATACTCTCCAAGCTTTCTCTAAGATACTCCCATCGGAATCTTGGCTGACCAAAAGCCTATACAATGAGTTATGAGGTACTATAAATAACAAAGGGTGGGGTGACTCTTGAAATTCCCCTTTGTGACTGTTCACCTACCCTCATGACTCTTCAACTACTCTATGATTGTTACATTCAACTATCCACACTTGGACTTCCACTTTACAAGATGTTACATACAATCTGCACATGTACCCATGTGAGAAAAAATAGGCTTGAGAAA
Source organism: Pinus tabuliformis (assembly GCA_031772625.1). Taxonomy (NCBI): domain Eukaryota; kingdom Viridiplantae; phylum Streptophyta; class Pinopsida; order Pinales; family Pinaceae; genus Pinus; species Pinus tabuliformis. The sequence continues at coordinate 252,183,766 of CM062804.1, forward strand.
GCCATGGAAGACATCACTAAGATTTGAACAACTGTGGGAAGACTAACTCTTTGACATCCTCACGATGGTCGACAATGACTAACTGATGCCAAGCTTGGTAGTCCACCATGGTGTCTGTGTACTCTATGGTGACATCTTTCTGGACACGAAATCTTTCCTTTGTTGCATTCAAGTACACTGATTTGTCTCCTCTGCTCAACTCGTCTGATAACATGCACATCATTGTTTTGAGTGCGGCCGGACCAATGACATACTAATGCATAGTGTTTACACTAATAGCCAAGTTTGCGCTAGTGGATGTGCACATCGACTCATCAAAGTAGGTGTCCAACTCCAGTCGGACTTGATTCTTTGTCTTTTCCTCTATGAGTGTCCCAATAGATGGAATCGCATGTGCATGCAAAACAACATCCATGCTTCTGAACAGCTGTGCATGGGAAGTCTACAAACTAGTGATGAGCTGCGGGAGTTCCTCATAGTTCCAGATCTGACTCGGATGCATGCCTTCAACTCAACCGCCATGGGATTCATCATATTTGGCAAGTGTAACGGGGCTCCCTTGTATACCATTTTCCATGTTTTCATGCGGTCGAAAACAATATGCAGGTTTGAAAAGATATGTGCTCTCCTAGCACAGAGCTATTTCCAACCTTTGAGATGGACAACTACCTTATGCATGGTACCAAATCTGGAATACAACATTCGCATAACTGTCTCAAGGGAAAATACTTCATCCAGTATCACCTTCGTCAACTCTGCTCTAGCGGATGATGTAACCTATTCTCCTCCCTGCTTGGCCATCTGTAATTCCTTAGCCATTCGCTCATTATCAACTATCAAGAAGAGAATGCTTGTGCTAGTGGCTTTGACATATGCTCTTGTAGCATTGGCAAATGCTGCTAGATGCTTGCGCACATCAGATACAATCACTTGTTCCTCAAACTGCACAGGAGATGTATGGACATTTGGAGTAGACATTCTATGGGTTTTCACAACTCTATGTTGTGACTCGTTGAATGATATGTTGTGCATCACTTCTTCGGGATTGTCTCCAAGGATCTTAGTATCTCCTTGGTTGCTCAGAACTTGCTCTACTTCCGGATCCGGTGAAGCCGGTGGGTTGACCTCTTGTTGGAAAGGCATGAGGTCGATGTCTTGTTATAACTGTAGAATTTCTCACCGTAGATCAACAAATTATGCAATATACTAAAGCAAAATACAAGATCTAGTTCTACAAAAAACTTTGAGGAAGCTTAATCGAATATGAGCAAGATCAAATAGAACACATATAACTAAGAATGAGAAATCATACACATGAAACACAGAAGAATAATCCTAGGGAAAGCCTTAGCCTAAAACCCCAATCTCTGTATTATCATACAAGTGGAAAATAGTCCGGATTATACAAAGCCTTAGCTCAGAAGCTATCCATCTCTCAGTACAATCCCTTTGCTGCTCATAGACTAAATAGACACAACATATGCCTTCCTCCAGTCCTCCAAGCCTCCTATTTCCTTGCGTAGTTTCTCCTGGGTCCTCAAGCTGCCACCTATGTGTAATAATCCATCACACACTACTTTGACCTCTGAAATAACTACACAAACCTGAAGGAGATAATTCCTTCTGCATGGATGAGTTTCCTATATGGGAAAAATCCTCCAACTAATAGTACATTGTCCCTTCCTCTGATCTCAACTGGGTCTCTGACTAAACTGACATGCATGAGTTATTTATGAGAGAATATTTAGTTATCTGGAGAGCAACAGTTACATGCGTGCAAGCATTAACTCACTGAACTCACAATTAATTCTACAAACTATTCTAACTAATCTAACTGGACTTAACTTTGTTAATTGAGCTAACTAATTACAACTCAAAGTACAACTCATCCTCATCTCCTTAACTAAGGGATAAATTCCTCAATGACTTAACTCTGTTAACTGAGCTAACTAATCACAACTCAAAGTACAACTCATCCTCATCTCCTTAACTAAGGGATAAATTCCTCAATCAATGGAGAAACTGTTGCATGTCTTCACATAGACTTCATGTTTGATTTCCTACAACTAATTAACTCAAGATGAATTAATTAATTACTTTAGAAACAACTGCTAAGATCAAATTCGAATTTTACTTCTCAATTTTAGTTCAGGGACTAACTAAAATTGGAATCCATCCCAAAATGTTATTTATAGCAATGCTATTTTTAGCACTTCCATTTTTCATTCCTTGTCGCTATGTCCAACATTGGTACCTGAACTGCTATTTATAGCATTTCTTGTTGCTATTTTCAACACTCCCTCTCAACAAGAAAGGCATTCAACTCGAACCTGATCCTGAACCTTTGAAATGTTCTACATGCAACACTTTTCCCAAGTGTTATTAATCCAACAACTCTAGAAACAAAAAAATATCCCAACTGACTTCTCTGTTGGGCTAGAAACATCCTCTGATGCTGAAGCTCCATCTACCGCTGACAAGTGCTCCCTCTCTGACCTCTCAGCTGCTACAACACTCCATGCATCTCGCACTATTGCACACCTCTCTGTGCAATCCTGCACTGGTGCAACACTCCTGTGCCTCTCGCATTGCTGCAGCTTGCTAGCTCAACATAGTCTTGGTTCTCATACACTATAACTCTCTCTACCTCTCCATCCGCATCTATCTCTAACCACTCAGCCAGTCCTGCTACTCCTTAGTGGGGATCCCGTAGCAAGATCTAATAAAAAAGGTTGGGTACCTCAATGATCCTGCCCTTATTCCTGCCTTCTTGGGATTGTCACTCCACATTGCCCCACCTCCTACCTGGAGGTATGGCTACATGTGATCCCTTTGCCCACTTGGCTCGAAATTTCCCTCTACTAGAGGTCTTTGCATGAGTGGATGCCTCCACTCGGTCTCCTCTCGGCTTCTCCAATTGTGGCTGCTCCACAACCTCCTGAAGCTACTTCTCTAATTGTGGCTCCTCCACAATTGTTTAAGACTTCTTCTAGCGCTGCATGTTGAGAGGCAATTTACTCTCCCTCTCAACCACCAAGTATCTAAGCTTTGCCTTTCTCTTCAAGGCTTTGCATGCATCTTATACCTCAAGTGCATACAGAGTCTTGGCTAGCACACCAATCTGTTTCATCTGTCCCACCGTCACGAAATTTTTGAGAAAAAGGGCTGATTTTAAATCAGCGATATCTCCCTCATCCGAACTCCGATTCAGCCATATTTTTTTTGAATTTGGGTATCTTTTCTCAAAGAATCCAAATCTGCCATTTGTTTCTGAAAAATTTTGCACAGGAATTTTCAGATTTGCTCTGTAAACTCTCGGCCCAAAACTCAAAACTTCAAAATCTCCTCTAGTATATTGTTCTCTTCTTTGATCACCTTTGCTCTGATACCATGTAGAATTTCCCACTGTAGATCAATAGATTATGCAATATACTAAACCAAAATATAAGATCTAGTTCTACGACAAACTTTGCGGAAGCTTAATCGAATATGAGCAAGATCAAATAGAACACATATAACTGAGAATGAGAAAGCATACACATGAAACACAAAAGAATAATCCTGGGGAAAGCCTCAGCCTAAAACCCCAATCTCTATATTATCGTACAAGTGGAAAATAGTCTAGATTACACAAAGCCTTAGCTTGGAAGCTATCTAGCTCTCAGTACAATCCCTCTGCTACTCATAGACTAAATAGACACAACATATGCCTTCCTCCAGTTCTCCAAGCCTCCTATTTCTTTGCATAATTTCTGCTGGGTCCTCAAGCTGCCACCTATGTGTAATAATCCCTCACACACTACTCTGACCTCTAAAATAACTGCACAAACTTGAAGGAGATAATTCCTTCTGCATGGATGAGTTTCCTATATAGAAAAAATCCTCCAGCTAATAGTACACTGTCACTTCCTCTGATCTCAACTGGGTCTCTCACTGAACTGACATGCATGAGTTATTTATCAGAGAATATTCAGTTATCTGGAGAATAATAGTTACATGCATGCATGCATTAACTCACTAAACTCACAATTAATTCTACAAACTGTTAGAACTAATCTAACTGGACTTAACTCAGTTAATTGAGCTAACTAATTACAACTCAAAGTACAACTCATCCTCAGCTCCTTAACTAAGGGATAAATTCCTCAATCAATGGGGAAACTATTGCATGTCTTCACATAGACTTCATGTTTGATTTCCTACAACTAATTAACTCAAGATGAATTAATTAATTATTTTACAAACAACTGCTAAGATCAAATTCGAATTTTACTTCTCAATTTTAGTTCAGGGACTAACTAAAATTGGAATCCATCCCGAAATGCTATTTTTAGCACTTCCATTTTTTATTCCTTGTTGCTATGCCCAACACTGGTACCTGAACTGCTATTTATAGCAGTTTTATTTTTAGCATTTCTTGTTGCCATTTTCAACACTAACTCTAGCTGCTCCACCTCCGTATCCATCTGCTCAAGTAATCGTTCAATCTCTTGAGTAAATTCCTGCTCCTGCGACTGCTCACCCTGTCTGCTTTGCGCTAGCTTCTTGGATGAGTCTACAGCCTGTATGGGCGTAGTTTCATCAACCTGTGCATGTTGCACCTCTTAGTGTGTCTGTCCTTACTGCGCTTCCTTCTCCTTTCTGTGCAACTCTTGTTCTTCCTAGAGTCACTGATTCAAATCTTGCAACTCCTTCACTGTTTCCTCCATTCTCTATTTATCTCTCTGCCTTTGCGCATTCCTCTTATCGCATTGTTGCCTCTTCGCCTCTATCTCCAAAGATGATTTCTCCACAAGCGGGTCTGCTTTTAATTTGCAGCTCTATTCTTCCTCTGCGTTGTCATCAATATTTCTCTTGCCTTTGTCACGTGTAGGTATATTACCCTCTGTTGTTACTGCTGGTGGTGTTGCTCTCCTAGATGCTACTTCGCTAACCATTCCACAACGATGTCAACCGGTTCATTGGGCCTGGAGAAGCTGTGACAATATCTCCATGGGTCTTCCTTAGCCCAATGACACGCCCCGTGGATTTAAGGGGTTTTCACTCTCGCGCAATGATCCTTTACGAAGCAATGTAGGTCGTACGGATTGAAGCTTCTAGTGCCGAAAGTAAATCTTTTGAACTCTTCTATCTTGGCATTAGCATGTTTGAGATTTTGTATATTGTACAACCCGATCCTTAACAAAAGAGTGGGCCAACGTGCCTTCTTCTTCTGATGCAGTCTAGCAGATAATCCTGCCAAGATGTGGTACGACACTTCTTGGATGACAAGCTTGTCCATGGAAAAATTCGGTAAAACACATAGAGGCTTCTCCCTGATGTACATTTGTATGAAGGTGCCAAAAGATGAGGCATACCAATCCACATTATCACTCAGTGCCTCCATTACTACCTTCGACATGCAAGGTGGATCCTACTCAAATATCATCTTGTACATTGGGGTGAAAAATGCTCGGAAAACTGCGTGATGACTCCACGAAAGCTGCATTCGGAAAAAGTTTGTAATAAGTATGGACAAAGGTTTCCGTTGATGTCCATGCCCACTTCAAGCGTGGGAACTTCTGACAGTTGCATATTGCATCTGGAATGTATGCGGACATGTATATTTCCATTTGCTGGCCTTTGGGAAGCTGTCGAGCTCCTGTTACTTCTTTCTTCAGCCTATGAGCCAACATGTCAGACCAGTTACATGGTTTTCCTTCACTGGCCAGTTGGTTCAACGCGATCACCGAACTCTGCAGGAAGGTCTCTGTGCACTCTTGGCCATTAAAGCGGCATGTAAAGATGACGAAGTACTGATACGCTTTCCCCAGTATCTTTATCTTGTAAATCTGGTTGGGTGTCATCATGAAATTGGCTGGCTCCTTCACTCATCTCTTCAAAATATCCCTAGAGTTTGCACTGCTGCTGGGTATGTCAAAGGGTGTCTCCATTATGATCATTGGCTTCGACAAGTGGTACATCTGTTGATAGTCCTATGCCCTGAATGTAGCAAGCTCTGTCCCGCTGACACTTATTAACACCATCATCTCAAGATTAGTGTGCGAGACAATCCAATGTATCATGTCCGCGCATGGAAATGCAGGGTACCTACATGAAATCTAGTATAAGCCAGACTTATGGATATTCACATAAACTCTACGGTCTTCAAGATCTTCCTCAAATGTGTTGGTGAATGAATCATTGATATCCTACCATTTCAGCTTGATGTATTTGTCTACGATCATCTTGGTGTCTTCGTAAATCGGAAAACTCATAGACACTCACTCAACTGCTTCTCCAGTTGCGCTTCCATCGGTGTCCTCTGAACCTGCCTTCTTGGAGGCCATTGAACCTACATTTATGAGAGACAGATGAACATCTGCTATACCTGGAGACATGGCGACATGCATGGAAGGCAATATGTTAGTTGAAAACAAAGAAAATTTGAGGACTGACATGCAACACACCCAGGAGATTGATGACAAAGATTGCACAATTTTCACTCGGAGGCTGGGAGACTCATTGCTAGAACTACGCAAAAGGCAGTTTGGACTATCGGGAGGCTGGTTGATGGCTAGAAGTATGCAATGAGCAATCCAGGTTGACTTGCTAGGGGCTGAGATTGTGCAATGTGAAATTTTAGTCAGTAAGGCATGTAGGCCCAGGGACTGCATTATGCAATTTTTTGGGCCAACAGAGCACTGCCTCTTAGAATTGCGCAAAACTATCCTAGAGGAGGGTGTTTGGCTAGATTTGCGCGTTTTCTGGGAGGAAGGCAGAGCCTTCCCTCTCAGAAATGCACAATGCTGTCTGGGCAAGGCAAGGCATGGGCCAAGGTTGCCCAGACCCGCCGATGGGAAACTAAAAGCATATGAAGATCTGAATGTATGGTGAAACTAAGTGTAGGAAAGAGTGAATGATCATGCATGAAAATAGTGGATGCAAAATTCAGAAAATGGGAAAACATGCATGTGTGTGAAGCGGGTCACCAAATCAACAATCGTCATTGCAAAAACAGTGTCATGCATGCGACAACAATGAGATGCAAACGAAAACTAAAATGGTGTTTGTTCATGCATGCTAACATGCATGCAAATGACAACAAGCATTCATAGAAATCAAGCAGACAACACTCACACAATCCAAAACACAGAAAGCGATAGAAATGCTGCAAAATACAAGTAAAGTGGACTTACCTGGAAACATATGAGCTGGATGTGCCGAAGACTCCCAGATGTGGTGTGGGATGTCAGATCTCCAAGATCAATGTGAAGAATGAGCTTTGAAGTATTGAATAAAGAAGTTTGAGGCTTATGACGCGCATGCCACAAATCTGGGAAAAAACGACATTTGGAGGGAAGTTTCTAAAACATTCTTTGCATGTAACCTCCAACTGCTAAAAATAGATCCCTAGAATCTAGGGATTTTTTTATTTTTTATTTATTTTTTAATTTTATTTATTTTTTATTTTTAATTTTAATTTTATTTATTTATTTATTTTTTTTTTTTTCCGGGAAAAACAACCCATGCATGCAAATCAAATTTGTTGGGTCCTAGGTGGAATCAGTCAACCTTAAGGCACATGCAACAACTTGCAACACTGGGAGAGGGATTTGCCCATTTTTTGAGCTGAGTTGGGCCAGATTGTGCAGTTTTGTCAAGGAAGCATGTCTGACTATTATGCGTAATTTTGGAGCCCAGTAGGCTGCCCAACAGTTTTGCATAATTTTTGGAGGGAAGGTTGGTTCCCCTTCAAAATTACGCAATTTTTTGGGGGAGTTGCTCAACCAGCAATTGGCTTAAGTCAAGAGTGGAAGCCTATGAAGGGAGTGAATCAAACTGACATGCACAGGCTAGCAAGCTACTGAAAATGAGATGAAGCCTATGTACTTGACAGTGCAAGTCATGTTGCTAAGGATGGTTGGTAAGGAGGCTCCAAAATGAAGCTAAGGCAAACTTTTTGAGGGTGGTTGTAGCCGCTACAACAGGCTTGTACTTGCATAGTCTGACCTTCACACACTCTGACCCTCGAACATAGCAAGCATTTATGCAAGCTCGAACTGTATTCACAATAGTGCAATCTAATTCTAACCCTCTTCACAATAGTGCAATCTCTTTTATTTACCTTATATGCCGCAAATGATGTAGAAGGGCCAAACTCTGAGGTGCTTGACTGTTGGTCACACAGTGAAGAAATCTGGACTTCATCAAAGCTATTGCAGACGGTTAAATCAAGATTCTTGCATCAATTATGCTATCCTTTACAATCCACTAGATGATCTTTCAACAGATACTACAATCCTCATTTATCTGCAATGGATCCTCGTTTATTAGATAAGAGAGATACGACGCCATCACGTGGAAATAGCGAACATGAAATTATAAATATATTTAATATAAAATACTTCAACCATGCAAAATTCCAATCGGTAATTTAATGTAGGTTCAAAGTAAATGCAACACCATCACAGTACATAAAAGAATCAATGCGCAATACAAAGAATTTGACTGCTTAGGCTCAGAGTACAACATTAATCTCTAATGTATACCCATTTTGGATCATAGCATAATTTTATAATCATTTGATTGCATAAAGTTTATTGATAAAGTAAAAAAAGGAAAAAGATAGATATTTTAAAAAATCAGGAATTTTAACTTTTATAATTTGCATTAATACGCTGATGAAAAAAATGGTGAATTTTAAGTTTTTACTTCGTATTAATATTGAGATCTAAAAATAAATTTGACTGAGATTTTAAAAATTGAGAATTTTAAGTTTTGTAATTTGCACTAATACGAAAACAATTTTTTTTTTGTGAATTTTATTTATTTACTTCGCATTAACATTGAGAGCTTAAAAAATGGAGAAATTTGGTTCTTGTATCTTGCATTGAATTTGAAATTATGATCTTTATATTTCATAAACGGTGAATAATAAGAAAAAGGTTAAAAAATAATGTGATTTTTAAATTCAATATATTATAATTACATAGGAGTATAAAAAGAAAAACATAAACTTTATTTATTGCATGTTAAATAAGTTTATGATTTTAGAAAATATTTGAATATTATGTTTAGAGTTAAGTTAAAGAAAAAATTAACAAGTTTTCTATTAATAAAAAACTGGTTTACATATCCTCAATCTTTACGATAAAAAATACTCTCTTTTAGGTATAAGAAAATAAATTATACATAGACATTATAATCAATTTAATTACATTTTTATTACATAAACCGGTCATAGCATGGAGTTGAGTTACATTTTTTGGCAAAGCGAGGGTGCGTTTTGGAAAAAAAAAGAAGCTTGATTGAGCAATTTTAAATGCTTGATCGAGTAATTTTAAGTGCTTGATCGAGCAATTTTTAAGCGCTCAATTGAGCTGTTTAAGTGATTAAACATAGCTTGATCAAGTGTTTAAACAAAACATCGATCAAGCTCATCTGTAACTCGATTTAGGAGCTCGATCGAGAGTTGGACGCATGGTCGGTGCACGACCACTTTTTAAATGGCTTGATCGAGCCATTGGTTAACCACGTTCATGAATCGATCGAGGGTTTCTTTAACCCTAAATCAATCTATTTGAATTTTGAACTCAAACAGTTGATCAAGCTAGTGAGGTCCTAAAAATCACAGTTTTAGCACCTATTCTATAGATTTTTCTGCAACAACATTTTTTTATCTTAGTGGATTTAGGGCATAATTTGTCCTTAAGTGGCAAGGTTGATCATGTTGGATTCGTGAAAGAATCCTCTATCCAAGGACATATGAGTTTGACACTTTCGAATTCATATAATATTTTTCATCTAATTTCCTTTAAACATAATGCTTAAATTTATTTTGGGTATTTTTAAAGGGGTTGAATAAAAAACCAATAACATAAAATATGCACAATGAAAAAATTTCAAAAAATACCATAGTTTTTGTTTATGAGTTCTCTTCAAAAGGGTACTCTTTTTTTTTTTTTTTCAATTTATTTAAACATTTGAAAAAAAATCTTACACGAACATGTGTCTGCAAAATGCAATTGGAATATTACTTCGCCAACTTTGAAAAATAATAAAAAATATAATTTTGTGTGATTTTCTTTTAATATGGTTTTTTTTCCTCTCCATGTGTATAATGGTCATATATATATATATATATATATATATATATATATTAAAAACTACACATTTTAGACTACATTATGCTCCGTGAACACACACATACCCATTAAGATGTGTGACAAATTGGAAGGAAAAGCATTTCATTTAACGAGAAATTGACAGATTATACGACACTAATTTTTTTTCTAAAAAATATCATTAGGACGAGAACATGATTCTCTACACATTGTCTTTTACTCCGAATCATCACAATGCTTATATGAATTTTGCGGGCTTTAATTCAATAAAAGAGAAAAATAAATAAATTTCATCACCACATTTGGTCCAAAAGTGTAACCCATCTTCATGCATTAACCCAACAATATTTAAAAACATCCTTCATATCATCAATGGACATCTGTGTAAAACAATTAAAAGTAAAGTAATCTTTCCAAAAGCTTAATGATTTCCCATGAAAAAGAAAGAGTAGTGGATTGCACCAGTCAGTAAAGAGAGGCCTTTCTTCGAGAGAACATTAGCAACAAAATTTTGTTCTTTGTATATCTGTCAAAAGAAACCATTTAGAACATACTCTTTAAGCTTATGATATTGCACATCTTTTTGCTCAACAAAGGAGGGTGACAGGAAGATCTATCATTTATCTAATCAATAGTGACCTTTGAATTGCCATAGAAAAAATAGTCTCAATTTGAACCCATATGATACAAAAACGTAAACCCCAAAGTGCAATAACATCAACCTTGGAGTTCGAACCTGACTCACAGTTCCAAGAGAAGTGGTAATATAAATCCAAGGATATCATTATAAGGACACCGCATCCACAAATTTGTAGTTGTGTGGTCCCATAAAAAAACCTGTAGGGAATCTATCCATACATCTAATAAATATGAAACTTCTACATTTTGCACACTGAGCCACATGACCAAATTCATTGACCAAATTCATTGAAATAAGCACAAATCATGTGGCTAGTACAAGCAATGTCAAGAGGGATATTTTCAACTATTATGGTATTCTTGCAGTGCCATAAACCCCAAAAGATAAAAAAGAGAGAGTTTTGATATCCATATAATTTGTCATCCATTCCTTAATACAAGTTTCAATAGATTCATACCCCCAAACTCATAAATATTTGAATGCTATAACACGTTTATCCAAATGGAAATGGCAACAAGGAACTGGAGAAATATGTGATATACATTTTCATTTGCACCCTAACATATACAACGCCTGCTAGACCCACAAAATCCCCTTTTGCAGAGATTCTCCTAAGTTAGAATCTTGTTCTTCCATACAAGCTAGCAAAATGTTTTTAATTTTAAAGGCATATGCTAGGACCAAATCTGCCCGAACCAACATCTAGTCGTACAGCCCTGCAGGAAAGAAGAAACGTGATCATAGAACACCTGCACAGTTAAGTGTCTCTGATCAGATTGGTTGTCCCAAATAAGAGAATCTTCTCTATTCCAAAAGGTGATACTGCCCATGTTTAATTTTAATATATACTCCTGCCATATAAAGCTTCATTTCCAAATAATCCGAAATCCTTGGCCCTTTTCCACTTGGGGAATAGATGAAGAGAAAACATTCAGATTGAATTTGATTAACATAGAAAATGCCCAAACCGTGGAGGTATTGAATGATTGTGCTTGGTAACATATGATATCCTTAGACACCATGAATAGGATCCAAACCAACAGAAACCAAAGAACTATTTCTGATCTCCCATCATAAATTTCCAATAAACCACTGTTTGATTTTCATAAATCCCTGCCATATATAGGATTCATTTTTTGAAGGTATGACCCCATCCCGATTGTGCAAATATTTCTCCCTTATATATTAGACACCTTCTTACCCAACCCATCTATAATATCCTATATAGTATTCCTGCTCCTCCTTTGAGTAGTGAAATGGTGGAAAAAATTAGTATTTTTGTCCCTAACATCAATTCAAATAGCGCAGTTCTTAATTCTCAGGATATGCCTCTTTCTATCCTACAATGCGAATATTTGCAAATGATGAGCTGAAGATATAAAACCAAGATTAGAAGGGTCATTGAGCTGTGCCATGGCTGCATCAATCTCCACCAATTTTGAATGATGTTTTATTTTTTTATGGCATTCCCATCTCCACACCACATTTTTCAACTTACAAATCTTGCAGTAGACTGAATCCATTCGATGGATCCCCATGGAAACTAGCAAATTAGATCATGTGTTGCGCACCAACATTTGAAATTCCAATTCACGTAACCTGAAGTGATTGAACTTGAAACGGAGACCCCGCCAAATGTGATCCCCATTCGATTGGAGTATAATGGGAGCATGATCAAACATAATAAAATGGGATATACAGGAGCACATAAGAGCCAATTGTTCCAAAATGTTTGAATGTACAAAAAGTTAATGATCCAAACATTTGCCGATATACTTAGATTCCATACACCCGTTCTTCCATGTCGGTATGAGTGGGTTCGGGAGAATATCCACAAAATTGTTTTCAGCAAAGAGCGTTTGAAATATGACCCAAAGGGGTCCATTTTGCAATGCGACCCCTAGCACTTGACCCCGGATATTGTGATGTTCAAATCCACTGCCATAATTAAAGACTCTATCTTCATTAAACCATATGCGTCCACTCTTTTCTAAAATTCCTTTTATGGAATTATAAGGGGCATAGACGTTAATAATGTGAAGGCTACTAGACAACCCTCTAATAAAACCTATAATAAATATCCCTACAAAATGTATAAAAGCTTAGAAGTCAACATAAAGTGGATCCCACATAGAAACGAGGGCCTTTGAGAGACCATTTGCATCAGTCGAAACAATTTTCCACCCAGGACAAATTTTGAGGAAAAAAACACTAAGTTTTTTTCTCTAATTACCATAGTCTCCTAAAACAGAACAATCATAAGAAAAATGGATTTGATCAAATGTAGAAGGGAGTTCCTTGTAGGGGCGTCTCCTAGAACTTGAATATTCAGGGAGATGATTTTCATGAGGTAACATGTTTGACGAGCAAAAATGTTCTAAGGTCCTAAGAAGCAGAGATATTCTGAATAGAGATCTCATGAAGGTCAAGGTCTCTAACAAAATCCAATGTTTAAGTCAATGGAACAATATCCTCCTGTTGTAGTACTCAACACCCCCCTATTTAATTTTTTATTTTAGTCATATAATAAATTATGGGCACCCTTTTTGCATTGCATGTAGGCACCGATCTTCAAACTTCGATGTATCGCTACCTCCGATCGCCGATCTCCGATATGCGATATCATATAGCTTTCGGCCTCTGACATGATATTCGCTCCGATATCCTGATCCGATATGTGTTTTAACGTTGATTAATAAGAATTTCGTGTTCGCCTTTTTAATCAGAACTTTTGAATGAAACCTCCGATATCACATCGCCGAAACAAAACTTCGATATAATGAATCCGATATAGTTATTAAAATGAATTCATTATGGTTTCGCATCCACTCCATATCGGAGCTACCCAATATTGAAAATATTTTGTTTTGTCTTATTTCAAGAGTTGCGATGAGATTTTCTCTGATCCCACTTAGTTCTTTCCACTTGTCACTTCCATATGGGGTCGCTATTATAATAATTAAAAAGTCTATTTTCAATGGTTTTGCAGGAAGTTTGTTTTTTTTAGTTTTCAATTTGGTTTTCGGTTAAGTTTAATAATATAACTAATAAGCTCTGTTTGGATGAAACAAGGATGAACCAAGGTCGATAAGGGGGAAGTAGAAATTCGATCTAGGATTTCCAAACACTCCTTGCCACGTGTCACTCCTACTTTGGGAAACACTTGGGCCGAATCGAATAGATCATTCGATCAACAACCACTCAACCACGTGTCAAGATCCAAATCAAAATAGATAGAGGAAGTTAAAGAAAAAACGAAGACTAATACCATGAAGAGCATGATATTGTCAGATAATCTGCTCAGTGGTTATTAACATAAAATAAATTGAACTCAACAACAATCTAAACTGGGCACTTTATCAAACAAAGGTAATCTACATTTGGCCTATGATTAAAAAAGAAGCAGACACCTAATTTGATTGCTTTCATTATTATCTTGGTTGTTGAGAGATACATGGAGCTACTGTTATTTTCATGATTTCACCTTAAGCTTTGTATAAGTACAATCTCCTCAACAGGAAAAAAGAACTTGAATCCAAAAGAAAAGAGTTAGAGTAATGCTTGGGCTTACAACTTGTTTGTAAGGAGAGAGTTTGTGATTCATTTACACTATTGTAGTGAGAGCCGATCCATCTTTGCAGGCAGGGAATCAAGTTTAGAGGCAGCAGACGACTTGCACTACTGCAAATCTCTATTTTTTTCTATAACTTGATTCATCTTTATAATAATATTTATTTTTGTAATTGGTTGCATAACACTATTGCTTTCTCTGTTATTGAAAGTAAATGCTTCAATTTTCAGATATCATTTCTACTATATGAGTATGTATGTGGCTTTTCATCTCTATTGTTTAGTGATTATTGAAATTCTCATTTAGAGTCCAGTCAATCTATCTTGTAGGGTTAATTAAAAATAAAAATTCGAAACTAGAACTTGTACAAGGATAGACCTTTGTCTCCTTGAGCTGCTAGCTATCTAACAATTTAATTTTATAGATGTCCTGCTTCATACATGTCATGTATTTGAACTATTTCAGTATTGTGGCATGAATTTTTTGTTCCTTATGCATATGTTGTATTAGGAGTTGGCATTACTTATGGTTAAGTGTCTAGTAATTACTTATTAGGCATTTAGTTGTTCATAATTGTTTTAACAAGTATTAGATCTTGTGAACTATTTCCATGGTCTAGTTCCTTCATTTTATTTCAATTCTTTGATTGAGAGAAGGAATAATTCTTCCTTCAATCAAGATAGGTCTAGGATTAGATACATCTTAGATTATAATTTACATTTATTTCTACTTTATGCATCTTATAAGTCCCAACAAATAGAGACAAACTTTAGTTGTGGCTTGGCTGATCCCCAAATCAGCTTAAGGATCACTTTCTTACCTGATCAACAAGAGGGATGATTTGATGTCTCTTCTCTATTGGTAGGTGAAAGTTATATTTTAAGCTAGTGGAGATAGAGAGAAGGTAACTGGACCTAGTTTTACTATTTGAAACCACCATTTCAATGGAAAAGGAGCCGCTCTAAGTTCCCGACCAGGTGGTCTCCCTTATAATGTTGCAGGCAAATATTTTCTAGCCTTCAACATTTTTGGTGCTAGAAGGAGGGCGAGTGAATTGTTTTCTTTGAATATTTTTTCTATTTAATATGGTCCCATGTAAAAGACTTCCTTAGAGTTTCTTTATTGGACCTCATCCAAAAATCACTCCGGTAAAGGCGATCAAGATCTTGTCTCAGGTAAAATATAATGGTAAGACATCTACTTTTAATCATCTCCTTCAATTTATCTTAAGTTGCAATAATTTCAATATTGACGAAGATATTATTTTCATAATCTTTACTCTAACTTTGATAGGAAAAGCCAAAGACTGGTGCTTGTCACTTCCAGTTGCCTTTGTACGTAGTTGGGATGAATTTTGAATATTTTCCTTCACGCATTTTAGGAATATGACTACGAAAAAGTGTGTGATCAATTAGAAGAATTGCGTAGGATGGAAGGTGAGACTTTGGATATGTTTTATGTTAGATTTAAATTAATTTTAATGCAGTTTCGGTCCAAATATTTTCCTCCTCAATTCCAATTGATTGGATGGTTTAGGCATTTAGTATATCTATCCCGTGATAACTATCAAGAACCATAAAGTATAGCCTTTTTTGATAGTGATACACTTGCTCAAAATCACAATTTCAATTCTTCGCAAATTGAAATTACAAATTATAATGCTAGAAATGCTCCAAATTTACATAATGCTGATTAAGTAGAATTTCAAAAAAATGCACAATCTATTAGCAGGAATCAGCAACAATTAAATCAACTAGAGAATGTCAGCAACACATATTCTACTGCTTAAATTAATTCAAAATCCGCTGATAATAAATTGCAAATGATGGAGTAGCTCAACAACAATTTGCAAATCGGTCAAATATATGAAGAATATGAATTGTGTAACACACTCCTCACACATCCACCCAAGTAACCATGCCAATCGGGTAAACATATGACAAAAGCTACTATGATTGGATTCAACCTCCTATGTGACCTTAAGGAAGTGGAATCAACATAAACATCACACACAATCATCAAACATCAACTTTAGAATCCTCAGGAGACAAGTCAGCAACTCAGACAATTTGTCCCTGGGTCCCACTGATGTTCTGGACATCCTATGCCTCAGTTGCTCTCATTCTATAGGCATGGGAGTGACCAAAAATCCAAATTCTCTCTCAGGGGATTTCCTGCTAGCGATCAGAGATTAAATTTGCTAGTTTTGTGCCAACGACCCCTAGATTTAAGCCACTTTTTCTGGCCCAGAGCCCACGTCACTACCTAGAATGGAGTGATAGCTTAAAATCAGTAGTAGTATAGGGAAACAATGATGCCAAAGTAATAAGTTGAATAAGACCTTAACTAGACACCTACTAGCCATGACAGACATTTCATCAAACATATCATCAACATTGTAACCTACAGGTGTAAACAACATAATTTAGTGTAGGGATATCATACTTATATGAGAATCACTATGAACAATTGTTCCCTCATGTCGTTTGCTACATTATCATCTATTAGGCCATAGATACATTATCGATTCATTCACAAGTAAAAACATGCTGAGAGCTATACATAGCTAGTGTCATAAAACATACATATAACCAACATAATAGGGACAAAAATATCATAAGCATATCAACCATAAAATCCACATATATATCAGTACATTTACACATGAAAATCAAGGGAATGAATTTCTCATTAATGAATGCAATAAACCAATCGGAGATGGAACTACCATGTTCCACCCGACCATAGAATGGTTGAGCCAAATTTGTCTTCAACCATTAACCCCCATGATATATTCCAAGCATGAATGTGGGACTCAAACCAAAAGAACCAACTAGGGCATATCGAGGCTAAACCACCCCATCCTCATCAATAGAAACCAGGCTTTACTATAATCCATCTCGGATCACTAGGCCAACATAATGAACACATCATGACAGGCTTTACTGTGATCTCCATTCAATCGCTAGGCCAAACAAGCATGGACGCCACCAGACTTCTCCACCTACATCGTGAGGAATTTTTTTGTCTCCTAGTCTCTCAGGCTTTACCACAATCTAAATCCAGATCACTAGGCCCTAAACTGAGACCAAATAAAGAGCAAACCACCTCTTGGCTTTACTGTGATCCTGCCATTCAACGAAAAGGATTCCTACGCCATCCGAGGAAACAAAAAATATGGCTTTGTTGCAACCCACAGTCCATCTCAGGGGTTACTAGTCCATGTGTTCTATCATTTCGGAGATCCACCCAAACCAAAAATTACTAGGCCAAACAAAGAGAAAACCACCTCTTAGCTTTACTGTGTATCCTGCCATTCACCGGAAAGGATTCCTAGGCCATCCGAGGAAACAAAAAATCTGGCTTTACTGCAACCCACAATCAATCTCAGGGGTTACTAGTCCATGTGTTCTATCATTTTGGAGATCCACCTCACTCAGCTTCGAATCCATCTGGCAATCCAACTCAACCAAAACATTAGAACCCAAATCACACCATGGATTTCTGGAAATGGAAAGGCTAGGCTGAAAACACGCTTGCAATCTCACAACCACTAGTTCCATTGGTTGCTTATTTTTCTCTTTTTCAATATTTTCCTTGCTTCGCTTCTCAGTAGTCACGTTCCTAGGTGATTGCCTTATCGGCGGCTTCTACGATTTCGCCTACTTCTTCACGGCTGCTGCTTTTGCTGGTTCTATTGCTGTTATTTCCGCTCCTACAGCTGTGGGCTTCAGTCTTGGTGATCTAGGAGATGTGGTGTGTGTAGGAGGGGTAGTAGTCATGATTTTTGTACCTCGTTCAGGAAATTCCTAGTAGACATCCTGCCAATCCTCAATAGACATGCAACACTTCTCTTGGCTCAGACTTAGGCGCAAAATATCACCAAATTTATTTAAGTGGCAAAGTGTCCAAATATAGAGCGGGATGCCATATTTATAGCCAAATTAAAATTAAAATTCCTTGAATGCCTTCAGATCCTCCTCAAAAATGCGAATTTGGCAACAACTTTTCGTAGATATGCTCTTTAAATGCACTTGCCCCATTCCCTTTAACGATAAAATCACGGTCAAATCAACAACAATATTTCCAATGGTCACATTTTGGGTAGGATGCACTAGAATCTCGCTTATGGCACAGTTACATTGTCGCAAATTTCTCCACCTATGCCATCGTGCAACCCTCCTGCTTCAACGTAACCATTCCTCGACAAAGTAGTTTATAGTCCTGCGCTTCCTTTCAGCTACTTGAAGCACTAAGACTTTCCTACGGTTAGATAAACGTTTCATCCTTGTAGGGTAGGGATTGTCCCTATATACCTTCAATCTTCTTCCATTAATCCTTCCAGGAAACAAATCCCCATTCAACTTTGCAAGCTAAACTGCAGCACCATATGAAATATCCTTGATCACATAGGGTCCCAACCAATGCATCTGAAACTTCCCAGGAAATTTTGTGAACTTGTTGTCATACATTAGGACCAAATCTCCATTCTTAAAAGTGTGTTGCTTAATGTGGCGATCATGCCACACCTTTTCCCTAGCTTTCTACACCTACTGATGAAAACCGGCCAAAAAGCAGTCCTCCTCCAACACAAGTAGCTGCGCTAAGTGTTCCTCCATGTAGTCATCATCTACCATCTCAGTTACTACTGTGATCCTTAAGCTGGGCATGATATAATCCATTGGCATCACTACTTCTTGTCCATATACTAGTTTAAACGATGTTTTCCCTATCAATTTCTTACAAGACATCCCATATGCCCATAGAATCGTCGGTATGCACACATTCGAATCATTCCTATTAAAATTGCAGATCTTCATTAAGGAATTCTCCAATATTTTGTTAAAAGCTTTGACAGTTCCATTCTCCTAGGGATGATATGGTGTACTCTTCTGATGGTGCATTTGGAACTATTCTGTCAATGACTTAATTGTTTCATTCAAAAAGTGTGAACCTTGGTCATTCATCAGGATCTTCAAGTATCCAAACCATGACAATATATACTCGAATATAAACTTCGCAGGAGTTTCCATGCTGCAATCCTTCAAGGGTCGTGGCTCAACCCATCTAGTCAAGTAATTTGTCATAGTGATAATAAAACATGCACCCGTTTTCTTCCCTGGTGGATTAATTGGTCCATCGAAGTCAATTACCCATTTATCAAATTCTTGCAGTGTGACCTGTGGATTTAAGGGCAATTAATCCCTTCACAATGGTCTTCCATTCCTTTGACACACATCGCACACACTATAATACTCCTTAGAATCTTTATGTACTGTAGGCCACCATAATACTGCTAGCAGAATATTCTGCGCAGTTGCCTTACCTGCATAATGTCCTCCTGTGACACCACCATGCGCTTAAGCCAGAATACTGTTTCATTCATACCCAAGTACATATCGGTGTAGAACTTCATTCGGTCCCATCTTATATAAGTGATTTGCAATCATTGAAAAATATGAAGCCTTGACTACTAGTTCCTTCTTTTTCTATGTTGTGTATCCTTCAGGAGCTATGCTAATAGACAGAAAATAAATAATCACAAAATGTTCATTAGCAACTCTGATAGCGAAGAGCTGTGCGTCAAGTAACCCTTCATCAATATTAGTAGGTTCTTCGCCATTCTCAATTCTAGAGAGGTGATCAGGTCGAACATTCAACCTCCCTAACTTAATTATCACTTAAAAATCATATTTCTAGAAGAGAAACAATGATCTACTGATATTACCCCCCAACACAAGCTTATTGAACAGGTATTTTAGTGCAGAATGGTCTATGTACATTTTAATGTGAACACCTAACAAATAATGCTAGAATTTTTGTAGTGCATATACCATGGCCAATCCTTCTCGTTCGGTGGTTGAATAGTTTCTCTCCACCTTAGATAGTTTCCTACTTGTAAAGGAAATCAGATGGTCAATATCTCCTTCGCTTGGTTGAGTTAAAACAACTCCCAACGCTATACAAGATGCATCCACATGCACATGAAATTCTTTCTTCTAATTTGAGAATACTAAGATTGACGCAGTAACCATATTCTCCTTAAGAACATCCAAGCTCTTTTGACAGTCATCATCCCAACAAAACGTAGCATCCTTCTTCAACAACCTCTCCATTGGCACAGTGATCTGTGCATATGCCTTTATAAACTTCCTGTAATACCCTGTATGACCCAAAGTTGCGCGTAGCTACTTTACATTCCTGGGTGGATCCAAATTGATAATTACAATGATCTTGGCAGGGTAAACCATCAATCCCTGCTTGCATACGACATGTCCCAACAATATTCCATAAGGTAAACATAAAATACGTTTCTTCAGATTCAAGGAAATCTAATACTTCCTGCATGTATCCAACATGAGGCGTAGACTAGAAACATGTTTCTTACCTAGCCCAAAACTATCTAATCATCAAAGTAGACCTCCAGAGACTTGTGAATAAATTCCTTGAATGTTGTGACGACTGCCCTTGAAAATATTGCGGGAGAATTTTTCAGCCTAAAAGACATAACTATATATTGGAATGAACTCCACTCTGTAGCGAAGTTAGTCTTGCTTCTATCCTCCGGTGAAATATTAATTTGGTGATAAATTGAAGATCTATCTATGAACAAATAAGCCATTTGTTGACCAACGTTTTCTAGAACTTCATCTGTAAACGGTGTAGGAAATGGGTCATGTATGCATGCAACATTTAACTTCTACAGATCTACGTGGATCCTTATATCACCCTTTGTTTTCTTTTCCTAGACCACCAGCGGATTGACCCATTCTAACTCTTCTACTAGCTCAATTATACTTTCCGTGAGCATATTATCCAACTCTTCTCTTACCTTTTCCTTATATTTGGAGTTCAGCTGGTATGGGTGCTGCATAACTTGTTTCACATCTGGCTTTAAATTGATCTTCATCATACCTAAATCACCTACTATACCCTTCAATTCAAAGAACTTTGTTGGAAATAAGTCCTGATATTCATGCAGTAATTCAACAACCTTGCCTACCATGTCTTCATCCCAATAGTCACCAATATGCGTGAACTTTGGTTCTTCTTCTGAGAAAATATCTACCTATTTTGTCTTTACTGGCTGTGATATCAGGGATATTTGCATAAGGTCTTGCTACTTCGTGCAGTCCCTTTAACTTAGGAATATTGATATTTCACGGATCCTCATCGTATTCTTCTATAGTGACATTGTAGCATTCGAAAGCATGTTGTAGCCACGCGCTCTAGTTAGGCTACATCCAAGTTATAGGTTCAACTGGGGTTCGAAATATCGCTTTCTTAATCGCCTTAAGTGCCCCATTAATGCATTCAAACCCATATTCAAAGTTGAATTTCAGCAGGAAACTCTCCTTCATTTCATCCTAATTAGTAGTCCCATGTCGCAACTCCATCTCCAAATACTAGTTCATCGATATAACGTCTAAGGTATGAATAAAGATATGTACCCACTCTGGTTGAGGTACCTCACCCCAAGCCTTAGTCCATCGAGCTAGATGTTCATGCAGGTCATCCTTACTTGTGTACTTTTCACTAAGCCACGTTGTTGTGGAGCCAAATCTTAATCTCATCAGTCTATGATATTCCTTCCAATCAACAATATTATCCTTGTGGTTTCTCCACCATCTTGCAGGAGTAGCTCTTAAAGAAAAATCTAAAGCCTAGAACCTGTGCTCTTCTGGTACATCTCTTTCAAAATGGTCAACAAAAATATTGACATCATCTAGCCCATCATAATAAGGCAATTTACATACCTTAGTTGATATACAACACAGAGACATTGTAAGCCTATTGCATCGTAGTGTATAGACCTCATGCAATTGTTAATCTAGGTTGTCATTGATGTCAATATAGGAGCATTTGTGATGGAAAATTATTTGATACATGATGTTGCCTATTGATGCCCATTGGTCATAATGCTCATAGTGATGAATGTTTGATATATGATTATATGATGATATGGAAGATCCAAATGGATTAAATACATATATACAAACATAATAGAAGTAGTAGACCCAAGGAGGAAATTTATCGGAAGGCATCAAAGAAGAGCTACCGGAAGTCATAGGAGTGAAGAGAAGCCATAGTAGTGACAAGCCAAGACAAAGTAGGTTATCGCATATGCCCAAAGGTAAGTGCTATCAAAAGAACAAATTGGAACATTACGCTAGAGGAGTAGAGCTATCAGAAGAGGAGCCATAACAGAGGAGTTAAAAGACCACAAAACACATTAGCGGCTTTATATCGGTGCTTTATCGACAACTTTATTATATGCCACCGTAAAAAAACTGTGATTGTGATTTGAGCTACGGACCCGACCATTCCAATAAAATAAGCTTTAAAGGAATATCACATTCATCGCATCAAAAGTTTCATATCAAAAGTCTTAAAGGGTTGTCACAACGTAAAACCCTGATTACGATATTACTGTGGACTTGAAACAGGTTATGGTAACAACCCTATATAATATCCCATCCACCGTGTCATAAGTCTTGAAGCCTTGTTACATTGAAATCCTCCAATTACGATATGTATTGTGGACCCGATGGTTCCATTGCAATACGCCTTAATACAATATCACATTCATCGTAAATCACAAACCATAAAGGTTTATTATGTATCACCACCCAAAATCCACCAATTGCGATATGTGTATTGCAGGCCTGCCAGACCATTACAATACACCATTATGTTATATTGCGTCCACCTCGTAGGTAGTCATATAAAAAATATTAAGAGTTGACACGACCAAATTCCAATTGTGATAGTATTGCAGGTCGTTGTTTGTGATAAGGGCGTGGACCTCAAATCGCAGATTGCAATTGATCCAATAGACCGCTGATTGCAATAAAGGCTGTGGACCCGACAAATTTGTTAAATATTGTTTAAATATTATATCGGATCTGCTCCATCTGTAACAAGGAAATCAGCTATGTTATTAGCATGTAAGAGACCTCCAAAATTTGCAATTGTGGGACTTTCACGAATTGCAATTGCAGGATTTTGGAAGATTGCAATTGGGATTAATAACATAACATGTGGGACCTCCATGTGGGCCTTTTATGAATGTTGAAAAAGTCCTCACCAATGTATTGTGTAGTAAGAAACCTCTGAAATGTTGCGATTGCAATTAGTGGTGACATGGCATGTGCGGACTGCTAAACTTCAATTATAATATGGTTATAGCCTCTCTGTTTTCTCTGTAAATAAACAGGTCAGCCTTCCTCCAATAAACATGTCTCTCAGTCATTGGTGAAATTCATATAAATACAAGTTAAATCGTTTCACTAAAGGCATGGATCTCGGTACGGGATATACAAAAGAATCAATAGTTCACAACTCGTGAACGTAAAGAATTAGAGAGAGCCAAAGGTTGAAAATAGATGCTGAAGATCTAGAGTTGAAGAAGAAAGCCAAAGGTCCAGCAAAAGGAAGGAAGCCAAAGGCCGAGGAAGTCTGCTAGTTGGGTTAATTTTTATAAAGGACTTGTGAAGAAGCAGTTACTTCTGAAGCAGTTACTGGGACAATAAGAACATAGGGTTGAAAAACAGAGAATTGTTTTGTGCAGACAATGAGGCATAGCGTAGCTAATCAAAGATATAATGTTGAAAAGCATCAAAAAATATTGAAAACATTATTGGAAGATCATGATGCCTATTTGAAATCATCATGAGATAAATATCCAGACTCTGTTTGGGAAATATGAAGATTTGTGAAGACTCCTTCATATGAAGACAAATTGTCATTGATGTAGCATTGAAGTTGTAGATTGATAGAATTCAGTGAAGAAGATTTTGGGAGTAGAGAATTACTATCAAACATATTTAGACAAAATACATAAGTGGGTTGGAACCCAGAGGGTTGGTGTCCTGAAGGTTGGAGCCTCGAACAAACAACGTTGGTGCCTTGACAAAGATAGGGTCGGAGCCCTTGAGGTTGGTGCCTCAGAATTGGAAGGATTGGTGTCCTTGGAGTCGATGCTCCTAAATTGAAGGTTGGTGCCTTGATAAGATAGGGTCATAACCCTTGGGGTTGGTGCCTCAGAATTGGAAGGATTGGTGTCCTTGGGGTTGGTGCTCCTAAATCTAAGGTTGGTGCCTTGACAAGATAGGGTCGGAGCCCTAGAGGTTGGAGCCTCACAAAAGACCAAGTTGGTGCTTGAAAACGGGTTGGAGCCCTATATATATTGTACCTGATTTATTGTAAATATTATATTAATAAAAGAATTTATTCCTATTGTTCATTTTGTGTTGTAAATAAAATTGATTTAACTGGTAAAAGTAACATTTGAAAGGAAACACTGATTCACTTCCCCTCTTAGTATTCTCAACAATTGTTATTAGAACTAGTACCTTCACTCAAAGCCTAACAACTTGAAGGTTGATCAATTAGAACACAAATGGAAAAGCCAGGGAAAAAGTATCCAATCCTCCTAAAGGTGTGTCTCCCTCAACCATCGAAGTTGAAATCAATCAATTTGTAAATGCTCCATGGTTCAATGGAAACTTTGATATATGGGAAGAAAGAATGAGGAATTCCTTAAAGACTCAGGCATTGAAATTTGGAAATCAGTGATTGTTGATAGCATGATGGATGAAGAATCCAAGGAGTACAATGCAAAAGAAATGAAGGCAATCTTGAATGGGCTACCAGATTCTATAAAGAACAATTTAGGAAATTGTTCGTCAACAAAGGGTATATGGGACAAACTTCATGAACTTCACTCAAAAGGAGCATTGACCATGACCACTAGTCAAGAAGATGATGGAAACCAAGAAAGAAATTCAGAACCCATCATAGAAGATGAAAATGAGAATGATGAAATCAAGGCTAAAGAAGACTTAGAAGATGAAGAGAATGAAAAATATTTTGAAGAAGATCTCCTCACTAAATTCATGGCTGCCATGGAAGAGATTATTAGTTTGAAAAAAGAAAACAAGGAACTTAAGAATAAAGCACTAAAAAGAGACCAAGACCAAACAAGGAAGAAAGTTGACCTTGTCAGGCTTCAAGAACAAGAAAGGGATGAAGAGTTTTCCAAGCTTAAGAGGGAATTCCATCAAAGAAAAAGAAAGCATCATGAAGAAGTCATATCCATGACAAATCAATTGGATAAAGTAAAGAAATGGTAAGATAACTTGTCAAGCCACCTTGAACAAAGGCACACGAGATTGAACAAACTTGAAGCAGAGATTGGTCAATACAAGGAAGAGGTATCCTCCCTTAAATCACATCTAAAAGAAGAAATGATCTGAAATGGGGCACTAAAAGGCTTCTTGTCAAGCTTACAAGAACCTCTCCCATTCCAAAGCTTAAATATTTGCAAGACCTTATGATTAACCAATTTCGGAATTAAAAATACTTGAAAATAGGTGTATGCTTATGTTTGTTTTTAACTCTTGGGCTACGTCTCCTTGAGCTCTAGTCAACTCAACTAGGTTCTCTGGGATTATGGCATAAATTCTTTTACAAGCTCCACGCTCAACTCCATAGGTTTATAAACATGACTCTATGGGTTTAGATTACCATCTTATTGCGCTGGCTGTCCATACTCTGCAGACAGATCTAGGCTTCCCTGGACTAGACTCCTTCAATCAGCACTCTGAGCATTCTTGAGCTCTAGCTTGCACCACCTCCCTCAGAATTATTTCACTATCTCTAGAATACCTTCTTCTATCTTTAGCACACTTTGGACACTAGCAACAGCTGGATCACTTGATCTCTTTGTTGTTCTACAGCTTCACTACAACATCATGGCTCTTAGAAGTCTGCTTTGAGATCTCTGACTCTGTGGCTCTCTAGCTTTGCAACTTTGCTGCGCTCAAGCTCTCCAGCCCTGCAACTCTGTTGCACTCAACTCCTGATGAATCACCCCTTTGCCATGGCCCCAACCTCTGGTGGCTTCTCTGGATTTCTCGAGCATTTTGGCTCTACGGCTTTGTCGCTCTCTGCTCTGTCCCTTAGCTCTCTGTGTTATCTCTCGGCCTCTACGTCCCCTTGTCAATCATGCTCTCTGGCTTTTGTGAGGAATCCTCCGACGTTGCGGCTTCCATCTGTTCCTCTTTGTGCAATCATTCCTATGCCTCTGCGTTTCCTCTGCTCCCTGTGGCTCTGCGTCTGGCCCTCTGGCTCTTTGGCTCTGTGGCTCCGCGCTTGGCCATCTGGCTCTATGGCTCTCTGCGTATAACACATTCCTGCATCATTGTCACAAACGCCCACTTATAGCGTGGCAAGGAGAATGGGAGCTGTTACAAAGAAAATACAAAGGCGACCTTTCTTTGAGAAAATTCTCAAAAACAGAAAAATATTCCAATACACAGAGATATTCATGAAAACACAGAAAAATCCGACTGAAATCCTTAAGAAAGACTTCAAAGGAATATCAACCCGCATCTATAACCTTTTTGGGTCCGTGCTCTTATCGCATATCGCTATCGCACGACGAAATTCTTAAAAACCCATGAATTGATCAATACATGGAAAAACACAGAAATCCCATGTTTGAACGCAAAGCTGGACTTCAAATAATATGAAATCACATTTATATTCCCATTGGTCTGCCTCTGGTCGCAATATCGCAATCGCATTGTCGCATGGTCAAAAACCCAAATACACGGGAATACATTGAAAATCTAAAAATCTGGACTTCAAATATTATGAAATCGCATCCATAAATCTCATCGAGTCTAGCCTTTATCGCATGTTGCAATCGCATGTCATGATGACCCTTGTATCGGGGATTCGTCGATCGCCGATCACCGATATCGCCGATCGGCCCATTGGAACATCGGCATATCGCAATATCGCTTATCGACGGTCACATGTGCATTGGCCTTTGTGTTATTGTGATCCTGATCGCCGATCGCCGATCACATCGGCATTTCGCAGTCGCATTGCCCAACGGCCCGGGGCCTGGACAACATCCGATGCATTGTTCTGATGCGATATACATTTATCACCGATGTGCCGATCCAACTCATCTTATATCACAATCGGTTCTGCCTGGGTCTGATATCACGCGAAGGCCTACCTCTGATGTGATAAGCCAGAGGTTGCAATCGGGGTTCCTTCTGCCTTTGCCTTAAGTCCTTCCCTTTGGCACATTTGCAATGTGATTTCTTCAATGAGAATTTTAGGCCATTTTTAGAAGAAATGCCTCCTTTTCTAAGGATAAGGGGCAATCTTCTTTCTGCGATAAATTCTACATCCGAAGTCCATTTCAGCCCATTCAAGTTGCAGTCGATTCAGAATGAAAATATCTATGCAATGGGACTATTTCCAAGAGTAGCCCTTGACTTTCATTTTCCTCTGTGAGGAACACTTTAGACTTATAAGTCTATTCTAGATCCATTTTGGATCACACCTTCCACTAAAAGAACTTTTGGTCTCCAAAAGACTGACATACTGATATGAATAGTAAATGAGAGTAACAACACCCTCTTCTTTCAACCTCCATACACTTGCCTTGCATAGTGCCTCTAAACCAAAGTCTTTGACCACTTCCTTCCTGGATGTGCTGGTCCTCTTGGGAAGAACTGTTTTCCTCCTTGACTTCACGCAGAACTCCTACTGAGAAGGTTACAGAAGGTAGTTTGAAATTCTCTTCCTTGATCATTGATCCAAGGTGGCTCAAACAAATGTGAAGTTACATCCGCTTCAAAAAATTTTCATTTGTACCTGTTTGACATACTGTCAACAACAACTATTAACAACAACAGAATTACAGATAACAACTGGATGGCCTAAACTCCTACTTCAACAAAAGAAACAGATTTTCACATCTTGTGAACACCTCCATGTCTTACATTTGCATACAAATGATGAATTAGATAACAAGCCCACAAAACATGCCTTTAAAACAAATGACCCTTCAAGCCAAGCATGTAGAAAAGATCTCAAGGATTCTCTTCAAAAGATGAAACACTTCATCATTATCTCCATCTTGGAGACCAAATCAACTTTTCCCAAGTCAATATTACATTACATGCATGCTTAAAAACAAGAAATCAACCCTTCAAGTTAATTACACATACATGTTCAAATACAAGGAACTCATCAACATCCTTGTGTTCATGCACATCATTCTCATGCATGCATTTCATTCTTCAACTTTCGCTTAAGCACACTGTACTTTCGAAGATGAAATGAACATAATGTTGCAACAACAAAGTGAGTCTCCTGCTCAACCTTTTCCATTCACCTTCTTGGTAAAACCCCGCAACTTGCATCTCATTAACAAAGAAATGAAAATAGATGCATCAATAGACATGCAATCTTAATTGGATAAGAACTCTTACCATTTCTTACCAGTCCATTTCAAAGGTAGGACCTTTGTCTGCACATCAGCATCAACATGTGAATCATCCTGAAACACATCAATCATGGAAACTTCCTTTCCATTCCTGCCATTTTCTCTTTCCACTTTCTTCAAGTTTCATGGAAGCATTGTTGGATTCAGAGTCCAACACTTCTCAGCAATATGTCCTTGCTTATGGCAGTAAGTGAAACACATGTGCATCCTCTTGACAGTATGATTTTCCTTTCCCAATGGACCTTTGGCTTCTTGCTTCCTTTCCTTCAAAAGTTTCCTGTATGTGGCCATTCTCTTCCAACATCTAGAAACATGATTGTTATCCAAACCACAAAAGGAACATGCAATTCTTTTCCCATGCTCATATGGAAATTTATCATGCTTTACATAATCAAAAGGAGTATGATTAGAACCAGATTTATACCTTTCTCTTTCACCTTTATTGCCTTCATGAGGAGGTGAATCAAATGAAGAAGTGGCTTCCTTTGGAATGCCATCAATCTCTTCAACGCTGTCATAGTTTCCACAACTCGCTGGTTCAAGTGCATGCTTATGAAAACCTACATCCTGCAAATGATGTTTCAAGCTTTTGCATTCCCCCTGAATGAAATCTTCACACTCTTGAGGTAGAAGACCTGAAATGAAACTCCTTCTTGGCACTGTTTCAATGGCCTTCATGGCAGCTTTGAAACTTCCTCCATATGCTTGTCCATAGCCAAGAGCCAAATACTTGGGCCTTTCATCAATCATTATTGGCTCAACAATACCTTGTGCACGTTTGCCCAAGCCTTTTCCTTCATAGCCCATCTTGGACATTAAATTGGAACCTATGCCTCTGGTATGTCTTTCAAAAGAACCAACATAAACATTCTTAGAGGAATTTGAAGAAAAACTGAAATTGTTTACCTCTTCTTCAAGCTGATTCTTGACTAAGGCTTCTTTGGCAACAAAGAGTTGTGTCTCCAACTCATGCATCCTTTTAAGGTTCATATTTGCAATATGAAGTTGCCTCTCCATTTCCTGCAATTTTTTAGAAAGAAACTTCTTCTCTTCCTCCATGGAATTCAATTGCTCTCTAAGTATGTTGCTCTTCCTTCCATCCTCATACATTTCTCTCACCTTGTCCATCATGATGAACAAGTCTTGCTTCATGTCTCCATCAAATAATCTTGTGATGAAGGAGGAATTTGAGGACTCACTTGTAGAAGTTGTCATTATCAAAATGAACAAAAAAACTTCAAACAAGATTAACAAAGAGCTTATTCAAGAAACCTTTCGAAACAAACCTCTTGTGCTTCAAGGATTCCCTTGAGGTCCTTTGGGATAAGAATAATGCCTTTAGCCCTTCTTCCTTTTTGTCCTCTCCTGGACTGAGCTATCAATAGCTTTCCCTTCACCTTTGCAAACTCAAACAATAGTCAGTCTGCAAACAAGCATAAAATCAACCTCTGACTGTTTAAAAACCTCTTAGACAAGAAATCTTTGCTCTGTCAATCAAGCATTCTGATCTGATACCACTTGCTCTGGTATAACCAACTTTGATATCACCTTCTTTGAAAGTGGGGTTAATCAAACTTAAGCTCCGATACCACCTGATCTGAAATGGGGCACTAAAAGGCTTCTTGTCAAGCTTACAAGAACCTCTCCCACTCCAAAGCTTAAATATTCCCAAGACCTTATGATTAACCAATTGCGGAATTAAAAATACTTGAAAATAGGTGTATGCTTATGCTTGTTTTTAACTGTTCAAGTGCTTATGTATATTTGCTTATGCTGATGTAAAACACACATAACAGTAAATAAAACAATGAATCAGAAAACACATAAGACGAAAATATAATATGGAGTTCACCCAAACCTCTTAGGCTACGTCTCCTTGAGCTCTAGTCAACTCAAATAGGCTCTCTGGGATTATGGCATAAATTCTTTTACAAGCTCCACACTCAACTCCATAGGTTTACAAACATGACTCTATGGGTTTAGATTACCATCTTATCCCGCTGGCTGTCCATACTCTGTAGACAGATCTAGGCTTCCTTGGACTAGACTCCTTCAATCAATGCTCTAAGCATTCTTGAGATCTAGCTTGCACCAACTCTCTCAGAATTCTTTCACTGTCTCTGGAATGCCTTCTTCTATCTTCAGCACACTTTGGACACCAGCAACATCTGGATCATTTGATCTCTTTTCTGTTCTGTAGCTTCACTTCAACATCATAGCTCTTAGAAGCCTGCTTTGAGCTCTCTGACTCTGTGACTCTTTGTCTTTTCAAATCTGCTGCACTCAAGATCTCCGGCTCTGCAACTCTGTTGCGCTCAGCTCCTAAGGAATCACCCCTTTACCAATGCCCCAACCTCTGGTGGCTTCTCTGGCTTTCTCGAGCTCTCTGGCTCTATGGCCTTGTCACTCTCCACTCTGTCCCTCAGCTCTCTGTGTTATCTCTCGGCCTCTACGCCTCCCTGTCAATTGTGCTCTTTGGCTTTTGTGAGGAATCCTTTGACGCCGCAGCTTCCGTCCGTTCCTCTCGATGTAATCATTCCTTTGCCTCTGCATTTCCTTTGCTCCCTGTGGCTCTGCATTTGGCCCTCTGGCTCTCTGGCTCTGTGGCTCTGCACTTGGCCATTTGGCTCTGTGGCTCTCTGCGTATAACGCATTCTTGCATCATTGTCACAAGCGCTCGCTTACAGCGTGGCAAGGAGAATGGGAGCCGTTACAAAGAAAATACACAAGCGACCTTTCTTTGGGAAAATTCCCGAAAACAGAACAATATTCCAATACACAGAGATATTCATGAAAACTCGGAAAAATTCGACCGAAATCCTTAAGACGGAATTCAAAGGAATATCAACTTGCATCTATAACCTTTTCGGGTCCATGCTCTTATCACATATCACTATTGCATGGCGAAATGCTTAAAACCCCATGAATTGATCAATACACGGACAAGAATCCCATGTTTGAATGCAAAGCTGGACTTCAAATAATATGAAATCGCATTTATATTCCCATCGAGTCCGCCTTTGGTCGCAATATCGCAATGGCATTGTCGCATGGTCAAAAACCCAAATACATGGGAATACATTGAAAATCTAAAAATCCAGACTTCAAATATTATGAAATCACGTCCATAAATCTCATCGGGTCCAGCCTTTATCGCATGTCACAATGGCCCTTGTATCGAGGATTCGCCGATCACCAATCGGCCCATTGGAACATCGGCATATCAAAATATCACTTATCGGTGGTCGCATGTGCATTGGCCTTTGCATTGTTGCAATCCCAATAGCCGATCGCCGATCGGCCCATTGGAACATCGGCATATCACAATATCACTTATTGCCAGTCGCATGTGCATTGGCCTTTCTATTGTTGCGATCCTGATCGCCGATCGCTGATTGCATCAGCATTTCGCAGTCACATTTCCCAATGATCCAGGGTTTGGACAACATCCAATGCATTGTTTCGATGCGATATACATATATCCCCTATGTGCCGATCCGGCTCATTGCATGTCGCAATCGACTCTACCTGGGTTCGATATCGTGTGAAGGCCTACCTTCGATGTGATAAATCAGAGGTCGCAATTGGGGTTCCTTTCGCCTTTGCCTTAAGTCCTTCCCTTTGGCACATTTGTGATGCGATTTCTTCAATGATCCTTTTAGGCCATTTTTAGAAGAAATGCCTCCTTTTTAAGGATAAGGGGCAATATTCTTTCTGCGATAACTTCTGCATCCGAAGTCCATTTTAGCCCATTCAAGTTTTAGTAGATTCAGAATGAAAAGATCTATGCAATGGAACTATTTCCAAGAGCAGCCCTTGAATTTCATTTTCCTCTGTGAAGAACAATTTAGACTTAGAAGTCTATTCTAGATCCATTTTGGATCAAGCAAGGAAACAAGTACAAGGAACTGAGAATACAATGGAAGCATTGGTAATCATAGAAGGACAGGTTGATGAAGCAAAAAAGGATAAAAACACCATGATATGCCAACTAAAAGCAAAGGATGAAGAGATATTCGAACTAAAATCCGACGTCAATCTTTTGAAGGCCGAACCATGTAAAGCTACAAGGATCATGGAAGAAATGGAGAGAAGTCTAGCTAAGGAAAATGAAGAAATATTCAGAATGAAATCAAATATCATCTCCCTTAAAATAGAAGCAAATGAAGCAATATGTATCAAGGAAGAGTTTGAGAAACAACTTGCTAAGAAGAATAATGATTGAGAAATATTGGAAGAAGAGATTGTCTCCCTCAGGAAAAAGGTTGAAGGGATGGACAAATTTTTGAAGAGATCTCAAGCCTTAGATGACATGCTTAGCCATCAAAGGTCCCCATTTGATAAATCAGGTCTTGGCTATGAAGGAGAATCCTCAAGCAAGAATGATAATGCTTCAAACGAAAAGGATGTGAGGAATCCAGAAAGAAATGTTGATGCTCCCAGTTGTAGCAAAGGCAAATAAAAGAGTCAAGGAAACAATGAAGGAAATCCTATTCCAATAAGAAATGCAGATGATGTCAAGGATGCAAGAAGAAATGGTTATAATCAAAGGATCTCAAGGAAGAAATACTTCAAAAGTACATCAAGGAAAAATTCTTCTCCCAGGAACCAAAGTATATTTATTGGTTATTGTTATTCTTGTACAAACTTTGGACACATGGCAAAAGATTGTATGGCATACCATAAAGATAGACATTATGGTTCCCGACAATCTCCACGAAGCAATTCTGCAGGAAGAAATCATGAATTGTTATTCATGAAAAACATAGAATGCTTCAAGTGTCATAACATTGGTCATATGGCACGTGATTGTAACTTAGCTTGGGATCCTACATAAGCTAGGACCATGCCAGAGAAGAGAATTAACAAGTATGGAGAAGAAAGCAAATACAATCTGAAAAATATCCTAAACTCTCCAGCCAACAACACATGTTGTTGACTTGATGAAGATATCCTTGATATTCCGAGTGATTGATCATGGGATTCTGCCAAAAGGAGACCATGCATACAGTTAGGACGCTTATGATTCTTGATCATTATTACAGAAGCTATCCATGAAAGGGTCCTTATAAAATCCTTGATGAGATATATTAAGAATCATTCTTTGATAGATCATTTCTGAGGAACACTCCTTTGAAAGAACATGATCTCCTATCTATCTAATGGACTGTTGTTAAAGGTATTTTCCACTTGATCTCTAAATATAAATTGGAGCAACAGAAGGCCATCTAATGCTAATAAGCGAATAAATATGTTGCTGTTATTACAAAAGTTGAATATTTCGACTCAGGGATGTGAGAATAGGTAAATTATGGAAACAAATAGAGGTAAACTTCAAACAAACAGATACATCTAGGAATGAAGCTTGAAGCAAGAGCAGTTGGTAGCATCTAAAAAAACTGAAGCATTGCAGAAAGATGCCAATCAGTAAAAAGAATTCAGAAGACAATCACAAATTGGATGTGAAATCTACTAGTAGAAATAACTTGTAGAAATAACTTGTAGAAACGTTTACTAGAACACAAGGAAAAATGCTTCATCAAAAGTACTATAGAAAGAATAATGTTGCATAGTCGAATATAAGCTCAGTTTAATGTTGGTCACTTTGGAAAATAGCAACAGTGAGGCACAATCTCTCACAATTTCATCCGAATGTAATAATGTTAAAATATTAAATGGCAGTGACTTAAGGAGAAGCACAAAAATACAGAGGAACTTGGATTTGAAGAAAGTTAGTGAGAAAGACAATTTCAGTGGTTTTTTTTCTCTTGGATCGGACTATGAATACCTCTTAAATCTAACTATGGAGGCAACAAAATATGGACATCAATCCTTCTATCTTGAGCAATAAGAAGAGCACCATGACAGGGGGAGTAGCTTGACAAGAGGAGTAGTTTGACAAGGGGAGTCCTTGTCCACTCCTTTGCCATTGATGTCAAAGGGGGAGAGAAGAAGAATATTGCCATCAATGACAAAGGGGGAGATTGTTAATCTACATTGTCATTGATGACAATATAGCGATGTTTGTGATGGAAAATCCTTTGATACATGATGTTTCTTATTGATGCCCATCGATCATAATGCTTATAGTGATGAATGTTTGATATATGATGATATGATGAGATGGAAGATCCAAGTGATTAAATACATATATACAAATAGAATAAAAACAGTAGACCCAAGGAGGAAATTTATCGAAAGCCATCAAATAAGAGCTATCGGAAGTCATAGGAGTGAAGAGAAGCCACAAGAGCGAAAAGCCAAGACAAAGGAGGTTATCACATATGCCCAAGGGTAAGTGTTATTGGAAGAACAAAGAGGAACATTACGTCAGAGGAGTAGATCTATCGAAAGAGGAGCCATAATGGAGGGGTTAACAGTAAAGACCACAAAACACATCGACGACTTTATATCGATGTTTTATCGACAACTTTATTAAATGCCACCGCATAAAACCTGCAATTACGATTTGAGCTGTGGACCTGACCATTCCAATAGAACAAGATTTAAAGGAATATCGCATCCATCACATTGAAAGTTTCATACCACAAGTCTTAAAGGGTTGTCACCACGTAAAACCCCGATTGCGATATTATTGTGGACCCGAAACAGGTTATGGTAACAACCCTATAGAATATTGCATCTACCGTGTCGCAAGTCTTGAAGCTTTCTTACATTCAAATCCTCCGATTGCGATATGTATTGCAGACCCGATGGTTCCATCTTAATATGCCTTAATAAAATATCACATCCATTGCAAATCGTAAACCATAAAATTTTATTATGTATCACCACCCCAAATCTTCCAATTGCGATATGTGTATTGCAGACTGCCGGACCATTACAATACACTGTTATGTTATATCACATCTGCCTCGTCAGGAGTCACATCACAAATATTAAGAGTTGACATGGCCAAACCATCGACTGCGATAAGGGCGTGGACCCTGAATCGCCGATTGCGATAGACCCGACGGACCACCGACTGCGATAAAGGTTGTGGTCCCGACGGACCACCGATTGTGATAAAGGTTGTGGACCCGATGGATTTGTTAAATATTGTTTAAATATTATATTGCATCCACTCCGTCGGTGATAGGGAAGTCAACTATGTTATGAACATGTAAGAGACCTCCAAAATTTGCAATTTCAGGACTTTCACGAATTGCGATTGCGGGATTTCAGAAGATTGCAATTGTGATTAATAACATAACATGTCGTACCTCCATGTGGGCCTTGGATGAATATTGAAAAGGTCCTCACCAATGTATTGTGCAGTAAGAGACCTCTGAAACGTTGCGATTGTGATTAACGGTGACATGGCATGTGGGGACCGCCAAACTTCTATTATAATATGGTTATAGCCTCTCTGTTTTCTTCGTAAATAAACAGGTCAGCCTTCCTCCAATAAATATGTCTCTACATCATTGGTGAAACTTGTATAAATACAAGTTAAATCATTTCACTAAAGGCATGGATCTCGGTATGGGATACATAGAAGAATCAACAGTTCACAACTCATGAACTTAAAGAATTAGAGAGAGCCGAAGGTTGAAAACAGAAGCCGAAGATCTAGCGTGGAATAAGAAAGCTGAAGGGCCAACAAAAGGAAGGAAGCCGAAGGCCGAGGAAGTCTGTTGGTTGGGTTAATTTCTATAAAGGGCTCGTGAAGAAGCAATTACTCCTGAAGTAGTTACCGGGACAATAAGAACAAAGGGTTGAAAAACGAAGAATTGTTTTGTGCAGACATTGAGGCGTAGCGCAGCTAATCAAAGATAATCTATTGAAAAGCATCAACATATATTGAAGAAATTATTGGAAGATCATGATGCCTATTTGAAATCATCATGAGATAAATCTGTAGACTCTATTTGGGAAATATGAAGAGTTGTGAAGACTCCTTCATATGAAGACAAGTTGTCATTGATGTAGCAGTGAAGCTATAGATTGACAAAATTCAGTGAAGAAGATTTTGGGAGCAGATAATTACTATCAAACATATTTAGAAAAAATACAACAGTGGGTTGGAGTCCAGAGCTTTGGTGCCTTGAAGGGTGGAGCCTCGAACAAACAAGGTTGGTTCCTTGACAAAGATAGGGTTGGAGCCCTTGAGGTTGGTGACTCAGAATTAGAAGGATTGGTGTCCTTGGAGTCAGTGCTCCCAAATACAAGGTTGGTGCCTTGAAAAGATAGGGTCAGAGCCCTTGGGGTTGGTGCCTTGAAAAGATAGGGTCGAAGCCCTTGGGGTTGGTGCCTCAGAATTGGAAGGATTGGTGTCCTTGGAGTTGGTTCTCCTAAATCCAAGGTTGGTGCCTTGACAAGATAGGGTCAGAGCCCTAGAGGTTGGAGCCTCACAAAAGACCAAGTTGGTGCTTGGGAACGGGTTGGAGCCCTATATATATTGTACCTGATTTATTGTAAAGATTATATTAATGAACACATTTATTCCTATTTTTCAT
Source organism: Pinus tabuliformis (assembly GCA_031772625.1). Classification (NCBI taxonomy): domain Eukaryota; kingdom Viridiplantae; phylum Streptophyta; class Pinopsida; order Pinales; family Pinaceae; genus Pinus; species Pinus tabuliformis. The sequence goes on from CM062804.1 coordinate 252,220,856, forward strand.
TTTGTGTTCTAAATAAAATTGATTTAACTAGTAAAAGTAACAATTGAAAGGAAATACGGATTCACCCCCCCTCTCAGTATTTCCAACAGCAATTGATTCTACTAGTTTTCTAATTCTTCACCTGAGTCTGATTGGCATGAACTATCCTTCTCCCAACTGATCTGTCCATCTGCAGTGGGATTAATCCATGGTTCATCTCGCATAATGAGATTATATATAAAATCAATGTCTTCATCATCATAGTCATCACATACCAGCTCTATGTATCACGCACCTTCAGTTGGATCCAATGGAACAACCACTCCGAGGCCATTATTTTCAAACACCATGCTTCACTTCTTTAAATTAATAATAACATTCATGTTGAAAACCCAATCAATCCCGAGAAATGTTGGGTACGGATTACTGTCATCTACTATTTCAATAAATTCAAAATCTATGAGCACGCTAGCTCCTTCAATATCTACAATGACTCCATGTAGGTGACCCATCAAAATTATCTTTTGTTGGATTTGCATGCACAATTGGATTGGTGACCACTGCAACTTAGGTTTCCCCATATGTTCCCAAGTCTATTTTGGTAGTACTTTAACGTTAGATCCTAAGTCTAGAATTATATGGTCCATATCAAAATCACCAATTTGTGCTGTCAACCGCATCTTCCTACGAGTCCTCTTCTTACTTCAGTTCACTTTATTTACTGCGCGTTGTTCTTGTAACGACTTGTCCTTGCTAGTGCAATTATCTCTCAGTTCTTGTAGCCTTTCAATTGTCTTTTGATCCCTCAACAGCTTCATGCATGTTTGCAGAAACGATTTCAGTATCATGGGATCAGAGTCCTTTGTCGTAGTAATTTCTTCATATTTCTCTTTTCATGAGACTATTTGTTTATGATTTTTAGATGTAGAAGCACTCGGATCCATGAAACTGTTTCTTGCCTCCATAAACGTCTCCATTTCTCTATGTAAGTTAAATCCAACATTCTTCTTGCCAGCCCTGCGAACCTATGTATCTGATATCAGCTGCTTGCCTTCTGCCTTGTCTTCACCAGTGGCTATACCGCTTCGCGTGACTATATTGACACTAGGATTGTCTTCATGCAACTCGGATCTCATCATTTGAATGTTCTGCATTAGCTATTGCTTCTTCTTTTCCTTCATCTTTGTTATAAATACAAGAAAATATTCTATAACATGATCAAATTTCTTACAATATTGACAAGAAGGATGGGTTGGATTCTGACAGTCGTGCGCAAAATGGCCTGGTTCTCCATAGTCGTAGCAGATGACTTGGCCCTGACCCCTTCCAATGCCTACTCCTCGTCCTCTTCCCTATTCTTGGAATTTGCTGTGAGATGTTGGTGAGCCTTGATCACTCTGTGCGCGGGTTTAGCCTGCATCCTATACATTGGGGTTCTATCTATCATCAAGTCATAACTTCGACAGTCGCTTTCATCTTGGCCAACCGATTTACAAAATATGTAAAATAGTTTCTTCGGTGACTATACAAAATTTTGCAACAAATAAAAATTTTCTGTTGGATGCATTCCTGACACTTGGCAGATACTACACCAGACATTTGACCCGATGCCTGATCCAACAGGAGACTTTGGTTTCAGCGGATTGGGACCTCCCGCAGCTATATAGTCCTGGTACACAAGGCAATGATCCTTATAATGGCCTACAACCTTTCACTTTGTGCACAAAACTTCAAGGCTTAGTCCTAGCTAAACCTGCTTTCCCTTCTTCAGATCTCGCAACTCCATATGCAGGCTTGCTAACTGTGACTGGATCTGTTGGACTCCTATATTCGTATCTTAGATTGGTGAACCCTCCAGCTTCATCGCTATCTCTAATGCTTCAGCCTGAGATCCGATCTTTTGTTGAGACAACAACAATCTTAAGTGTGGCAATAGTGAAGCTATGTACCATTCCTTATGTTGTTCATCTGAAATATGAATATTAGCTTGTCTCAGTAAGCACTTCAACCTCTGATCTATATCCCACATAGACTCATTAATTGTATGCTTGATCTCCTTTATTTTAGTAACACATTGAGTTTCTGGTTTCGACTTCCTAAATTATGCGTTTAGCGCAATATTTGTCTTAGGCAATGTAGCATTCAGATTGGTTGTACTATATTTGATATACCATGTAAGCACTCTATCCTATAGTGTTGTAACTAGTTGCGCTTTCTTCATGTCATTATCATTGATCTGTTGTGCCTTCCACATATCTTCTGCTACGAACCAAAACTAATTAGGATCCTCTCATCCCTATCCCTTGAATACAAGAATTTTCACTGTATTCACCATACTGAAAAATGAAGGTGGAGGTGGAGGTGGGGTTGTAGGTGTATGAGGTGTTGATCATGGTGGAGATAGGGTGGATGGATACGAAATCCCAGAAGTGCCCTGGCCTTCTGTCTGCGACGCACCTCCAGGTGTGTTAGGGCTAGTCCTTTCTCCTTTGTTGTACGATTCTCCCAATAATGGACTATACGCGCCCTCAGTATATTTGTCCCAATCGGATCTATATATTTTTCTACTTTGCGTAGATCTGTTCTGACCTGTTTTAAACATCAATTCAAATGCATAACACCCTTTTCACACAATAACATTTTAATCCAAGTTTTTAGAGATCTAAGGTACTTACCTCTCAGACCCTTAAAGAATCAACTTTCAAGTTTTCTATAAGATACAAATGTGTCAATTGCAAATTTAGTGACGAAACCACCCAAAATACTATCGATCCAATAGTCGACAACCCTTGCAACCTTATAATTAGACTCTTCAAGATGCTTGATCAGTTTAGGAGTCCACACAATAGGATCATTGTGTTTCCAAGTAGGTTCGCTGTCTGCTAACTTAGACAACCACTCGTGTAATTCACAAGGGAATGATGCAAAGAAAACTTTGTGCTCTTATATGTAGAGATATCTTTGTAGCCACCTCTCTTTTGACCAACGCAGATTCCGGTTTTCCTAAGATTCAAACTTGCACAACTTTTGATCTATCCACTTCTCGAGTTCTTTCTTAGTTGGTATCCACGAATGCCACATCACACATCCCTCAGATAGATCCTGGTCCTGACAACAAAACCATTTGTTGGCTTGAGGGGGCTTGGACCCAGGTTCAGAGTTAGCTGCACTAACCAAAAAATCCCTACACTACCTGCCCTTTTGGAAATAGTCGGCTTAACGTAGAATATAGTCTCACCTGAGATAGTATTTGGGGATGCCAGAACCAAGTTTCTACATCCAGAAGGCTATGTGATGTAGAAGCAAGGCATTTCCTTAATCTAGGGCCTGATTTGACCTTCGCGAACCCTTATCTTCAGAATCACAAACTTAAATCAATTTCTACTTAATTAGATCTATGAGCTTCGCGTAATTGTTCTAACATGCATAAGTTATCATACAAAAGTAGATCTGAACCTTTTCAATGCAATTAAAACAATATGATAGAGAACCGAATCATAACTGAGCATAAACACAGAAACATATAATTATACAGAGAATGCACATAATTGCTTCAAATATTTTTTATTACTTCAGATCTTCAATAAATACACTTCTTCTCACCCTGCGCACACAACTATAGGGGCCCGTGCACTCTGCTGCAGACTTACCAAGGTCTCCGTGCACTCAACTACAGGGGCCTTCCCTTTGTTAGAATATAGAATTAGAGACTCAAAATCTTATTCATGAACTATCCATAACCTGCCTAATGACTCCTATATGACTTCCTTTAGCTTTTACATTACATTACCATGGTTCCGAGAACCATGGGCGAAGCTCATTGTTTAATCAAAACAACCCGTCCCTAAAATAAGGGTCTTTAACCTACCTAAAAGTCCCTTTGACTCTTAACGTTCTGCACTATTCACGCTCCGCTCTCGAAAATGTGGATACTTTACAATCTTACATGAAAATTGACTCAAAACTTAGTCCTGGGGGTCCCCATCCCAACACTCTTTATGTTGGCTTATAAAATCTCCAACTATAGAAAATTTCCTGGCATATAAATGATTACTCTTGGGAATCTGATCCATTGTCGAATTTCTAAGCATGTTGTCTCTAGTTAATAATCTACAATTTTCTATATTGATTGATGTTGTTATGAATTGTGGAATGTTGCTAGTATGAAATGAAATCCAAATCAATTTTTATGTCATGAATCAAATTTTCGTTTTCTAGATTACATATTGCAAATTACTTTGAAATATATCAAAACTAGGAAGAAACTCAAAGTCAAATATAAATAAGAAGCCATGTTTAGTGAATGTTAAATGGTATCATATACATGGTATGACGTACATTGTATACATATTCAATGTGTATAATTTTTTTCATTAGATGCAAAAAAATAGTAGCTCAAACAACGTTGAAGTTCTTGATTACATAATAATTCTTGTTTATAGAGGAAAATTTCCTATGGGATAAATCCAACCAATTTTTATAAGAATTCTAATATGGAATCTTTAATGCAATAACCTAGTTTCAAGAACAAGATGGAGTTGTGTTTGTATATTACTAATCCTATAAAATTGATTTTATGATGTCATCAAACATGAGAGACCAAGATCAAATGTACCTTGATTCTCCTTCATCTAAGATATCTTTTCATTAGCTAGTGAATTTCATATTTATAAAATCTTCTATTCTCACAATATACCTTTGATAAAAGGTAGTTATTTTTGGGAGAAGATTAGAAATGAGTGGGGATGAAATTTCAAGCAAGGAAATAATGGGGATATTAGACCATAAATATAGATTGAGTATTATCTTTACAATATATGATGACCCAAAGTTCCACGTTCCTAGCTCAGAAGATTATTATAGTAGAATATTTGAAATGTGAAAAGTAATGTGTTCTATACATGTAGAGAAATGGAGATTATCTAGAAACTGATACTATTCAATGCAATTATTCTAGTGAGCATAGTTTATCATTACATGATGTCTTTGTTACATTGTGTCCAAATTATGGATGGACTAATTGATTGTCCAAGTCACAACATATTGTGTTGTCTAACATTATGGTTTGAAGATTCTTTATCTACAGGTTTTGATGTTTTTAAGCCAAAATCACAATGAAAATTTCATATGCATTCATAGTAAAGATCACATATTTTGGTTGTAGTAGTTATCCTAGAAATGAAAATAATTTTGTATTATTGATTTCTGGCAGAGAAATGGCGTTTCTTAAAATATAACTCTTTTATAGACAAGAAAATTTGTAAACCATCACTCATGCACTCATTCTTTTTTTTACATTGAGACTTGAAATATTTGGAATAATTATGATTAATAGTCTTTTAAAATTCCAAAAGGCACGAGAAGAAAAAACATGTCAAGGAGGAGATAGCCGCAAAACCATTGCAAACTATCTATTAGTCATGGAGTTGATCTAGAGGTAATAAATCTAGTGAGTTTTTCTTTGTTATATTATATCTAACTTGCTACTAGTAATTTTCACTTTGCTCCTTTTTGAGCTATGCAATTTATCTGTATGTTTTGATATTTGACTAGATTGCATGCTTCTTCCTTTTGAAATTTTATACATTCAAAGATTTGAAAGGATGGTGATGGATTTGATGGCATGTTAGCATTTCAACCAATGCATACTTGTGACTGTAGTCAGGTGATGGATTCAAACATACCCCTGATATAATGTTTTACCATGTTGTGTACGCAATATATTAAGGAGTGTTACCTACTGTAAATATTAGCATATAGAGGATGTGAGGAACCTACAATATCTTATTTTGAATTAATTATCAATGAATTAAAGATGATTTTATGAGAAACAAAATATTTAATGCTAGGTTACTAAGGTTTGTGGGTTCATGTTATTACTATTTTGAAGTAAGTTTAGGAGAGACAACTCCAACCTGAACAATTTGTTGACATTATAGGTGTAGATGAGCTATTTCAACTTTATAAAGTGCATACCTAACTAACATTTCCACAATTATATTTTTTGCACTTCAAAATTATAAAAAATTTGAGTGTCAGTATCCCTGTGTGACTAATTTCTAACATATCAATATTGAGATATGAAAATAAAATAAAATGTATATAAATATTTTTTTATAGATAATACGTTCTGTGAAGAATGAAATATATAAAAACCCATATTTATTTATCACTTCAATGTTGGTCACTATTTTTCACAAATTACTAGAAGAAAAAATTGTACAATCAATTCACATTTCTCACACAACAATTTTGTAGCTTATAAAAACCATATAAAAACCCTGCTATTAGAAGATTCCACATGTCTATGATAATACTCTTTCATGAACATGATCAAACTGAGGAGACCTTAGATGGAAAATTAAATTAATACATACTTGGTCTAAAACCCTCTTCTTTTTCGCTTGCTATCAAGAAATCATATTGTTGAGGATTGACTTCAATTATTAGAGAGGGCGGTAGTGTATTACCATTTTGAAGCATTTAAGAGTATCGTAAAGTATTGAATTTATAATGAGAAAGTGCATGGCTTGATATTATGAAATGGAATAACAAGGTAGAAAACCATATCCTTTAAAACATAGTACAATTTAAAATATAGTATAAAGTGAACACTTGTTTCAAGTCATGTGAGGAAAAAAAAGAGAGGCTATCACTCTAGTTTTCAAGTCATGTGAGGAAAAAAAAGAGAGGCTATCACTCTAGTTAAGAGTCGTTTCCAAAGCTTATTATGAGGAATAATAGGGTGATGAAAAGGCCCTCATTTCCCTATATAATATCTAGTGCAAGTGATTATCACCTAATAGAGACATAATAGAGACATACTTAGGACAATGAGTCATCTAAATCTCAGATCTATGGCTTGATTTCAATATTTCATCGAAAGAATTTTATGCAGCATGAAGAGATGTTTGAATTTTTAATTGATATATATATATATATATATATATATATATATATATATATATATATATATATATATATATATATATATATATATATATATATGAACCAAAATCATTGACTACAAAGAGATAGAACATGAGGAATAAGATACCATATCCCTATACCATCCTCCTACTATACAATCATTGCATGCATGTGGCCTCTTTAATTTCCTTAGAACTAAAAACATGAAGATCTAGTTGACTCTCTTAAAGAGAATTGTGGGGATGTGGAATCCCACAAATTAATTGTTTATATTAAAAGACTAAACTCTAACCCTATATATATAATACATTTACTTCGTCACTTCTTTATCATGGCGAGGGATCTTGATTTGGGTGGTAGGAGGAAGAGGTAGTGGTGAGGAGAATGTGGATGAGTATGTGGCATAAGATTGTAGAGCTAGAGATCTTAAGACTAGTTGCAAGCGCACAACCAAGGATGTGACAGAAATAACTCTTTTCACTATTCTCATTTCCATTACCCAGATAATAGGTTTGAAAAGGACCTAATTGGAATCCAAGGAAAAGGTGGACATCATAGTGAGGTGTTTGGAGTCGACAATTTTAAACTAGTGTGTAGGGTTGTTGAATACTACTAAAGAGAAACTAATGAAGTACATAATAGGAAGACAAAAATAGTTTGGTTTTGGGAGAATCTTAGTCTCATTAGTCTTTGAGAGAGTATAATTGGTGTGTCCATAGGTGAAAATGCCATATCCAAGTCTATTTGATTTATGCATGACATCGTGGAAAAAGTTAATGGCTATCCTGGGAGGAGGGGCATTAATACGCTAGTTTGATGAGGAGTTGTTTTATTGGTTCAAGGAGTAGTATGTAGTCATAGATGACTATTTGTACTCTATTAATTAATTTCATGGTGATGGAAATTTATCCCTTGCTCCCATCACACAATGGGGTGACATTGGTAGTAAATAGTCTTGAATTTTGAAGTTTTTAATTTTTTAGATTTTGGCATATGTGATTTTTTCATTGAAACTATTGATATTTCTTTGATATTCCTGTGAATATTATAGGTACAAATAAATAAAATTCCTATGAATAAAATTTTTTAATATTCCATCAAGTGTCATATTTTTGACACAATATCCGTTGGATGCATAACGGGGCCATCAGATTACTCCTCTACAATCTATAAAATTTATGATGCATAAATATCATAAGCCCTCATCGAATGAAATATAGGGCCATCTGATGCATAGTGGTGCTGTCTAATTTACCCCCTATTTCTTTCTTATATTTCCATCACGTAAAGGTCGAAAGCAGCTCACTGGGTGTACAATGTGGTTGTCGGTAACCCATCATATTTTTGATGCCATATGTTCGAAATTCCCTAGTTGGATTTTATACATTATTGTCTAATATTTGACACCTCATTGTTGGATTGTTCTCATTGAATTTTCAGACTCTTTGAATGTATTTTTCATGATTCTTCTATTTCATTTCATTGTGGATGTCGTTGGCGATCCGACGTTAGTGGTGTTAGATATATGATAGACTATGCATTATCTGTCTGTCGATTATGGAATTAGTAATTTGAATGAATATTCATCTCCTATCCATTGTTTATCCAAATATGTACTGATGTCATATATTTGATGGCCATGTTTTCCCATCAAATTGTTTGACTAAGTTTCTTTGACATGCCTAGAAAATGAGGCCCATCAGAGTGACAACACATCTCTATCGAAAATCTGACATGCATTCATCAGATTTTAGTGCACTATATAGTACTTAAAGAACCCATACACACTACTCAAGTATTTAGGGGGTCTACATAGCCATCTGTGTAAGAAAGTGATGTTATTTAATCCTATATTAGTGGACGTGGATTATGTACAAGAAATCAAGTGGGTTGAAGTAGAATGAGCATTAGGATGCTTCTAAGGAGGGGAAGAAGAAGTGTAAAGGGGGAAAGATAAAACGCAGCCACCACACACTAGTGTAAAGATCCTAACAACCACTACAACCATTGTAATATTAATGATCATATATAGGAGAAGCGTTGAAAGTTGCATCTAGAGCTTAACTCGAAGAATAAAAGGAAAGATAAAAAGAATAAGAATCTCATGGCCACTGATTCAAGAAACTAGTTTGAAAGAAACTCAAACATCAATGAAAATAATGAATGTACACCAGTGCAAAAGGAGCCGAATCTAAGTAGAATTGAACAACATGAAGACAATGAAAATATTGTACTCTTCCATATCAAGTTACAATTAAGAAGACCATAAATTGGTCTTCTTAAGATCAATGCCTCTGACATAGGCCCTGACCTTTTCTATTGTGTGCACTCCTTTAGGTTCTCAAGACACTTAAGATTTCTATGTTGGTCTCATCAATTAATGCGTCAGCTCCACATCACTGCCATATACATGTCACCCCAATGCTGAATTATCCTGTTCTTTCATAAAAAATATTCAAAGGCCTAAACCCAAAACCTCTGGGGAGACATCTTGCAGAAAATGGAGTTTCTCCTGTCAATTGCAACACTCAAGTTCTGCACTTAAGAATCAGGTTTGATTCTAATATCATGATCACAAACAAACTCAAATTCCACAACACTACTAATTTTCAAAATGAAATAACATGTATAAGAGAATCAACTAGTGTTTATGACAATTTTTAATTTTTAGCCCACTACTTGTTATATTACAATATTTAATACAATAGTCATAGGGATCTCGTACCACGGATCATGGCCCTTACATACAACCCTAATACAAGGAAATAATTAGGGCTTGGTGTTAATGACTATGACCACTACTCTTCCATGAACTAGATACACTTGACCTACTTGCTGATGTAGTCATCCACAACCCTTTCAGTCCATGTACCTTGAACCTATCTAGAAGTTACTTCGCCTCCCCATATGATGATCACTGCAAAAACTGCAACCTCAGAATGCTTACATCTCTAGCTATCCAATCTACCACTATCATCTCTCCTACAGTTCCAAGAGTGACTAAACTTTGGCCCACTGATATTCCCACTAGCATCCCTCTTGCTCCACCAAGATATCTTCTTATGGTGTCTTCTGGATTTGCCCTCTTATTAGAGATTTACCCACCCGCAACCACCTAAACTAGGGCACAAAGCCTACCTCCTAATAGCCCTTTCACTGCTCCAAGGAACACTATACATGATGTTTTCAAACTTCCCTCTTGTCAATGTCCTAGTTTCTCCAGAATCTTTCTCCTTGGGCCCAACCAATTTTCCCTCACATATTCCATCAACTAAATGATTCAAGGCTTTACAAATACACCCTCTTATTAGTCCTCTAACTCCACTTAGATGAATGAACTATTACATCCAGTACACTGCTTCTCATCACCTATGAACATACATCCATCAAACTTCAACATTTTCTTTATTCTGCCAACATACCTTCACTTCAAGAAAACCCATAAATACAATCCCAATACGCATTGTTCCTCTTACAATTTGAGCAAGGTCTCAACCCCTTTTTCTCTTTGAAACACCTATGCTTAATCCTTAAGGTATTCAAACACTACTCCAAAAATATACCATATAGGATCTCAACTTTCAATGGTTTCAACCTTCGTGATCATGCACAAAACTAGGCCACTTAGGGACAAACTTATGGGACCGTCCTTGCGTAGAAGATAACTCTCAACTAGGGTGTCGAGGACCACCCACATAACAGTGAAAAGTTTCCCTTCTGCGCTTTTATAAGGAATCAAATATATTGTTTTTCCAAACCCTTGAAACAACCATTAGAAAAATTTTGAGGTAAAAAATAGGCCTTCTAAGGAATACTATAAAATAATATTGGAAATTATAAAATAAAATAAGATTAGATTACATCACCAAATTTTGGAGGGGAAAAAGACAAAACTACTTTTCAACTCGTATTTTCAAATTATCTCCCTACGATTTTACTCAAATTTCAAATGTGAGCAATTTTTGGATGAAGAATTTAATTCCTCATCCAAGGAGTACCCATGTTGCATAGTTTCAATAGACCTTTGTACATGAAAATGAGAAATACATGAAAAACATGATTGCAATCAAATTTTTAATGTATTTTTAATATATATATATTTTTTTTTGTAGCAAGGTCCATCAAAAGTATGCAACATTGGCACTTCTTGGATAAGGAATTAAATTCTGCATCCAACGAGTGCTCCCACTCGGAATTTGAGTAAAAACATAGGGAGATAAGTTGAAAAAGTAGTTTTTTATTTTTTAAATTTTTAATCCTTTTACTTTTTTCACTCAAAAAACGGTGAATCTTTCCCCATGGTTGACATCATCATATTTTATCCTAATTGTTCCTATAAAGTTGATTTTGGTTGTACGTTTTTGTTTTAAGGCCTATTTTAGACCTCAAAATTTCTCTAATGCCTCCATCACCTAGAAATTGTCACATAAAAGACAAGCTTGCTCACCTCTCTAAGAAATCCATGCCAACATCCTATGTTAGGTCTCCTTTAATAATTTAAGAGTGCCCTAATTTAGCCTCAAAAAACCTCCCAAAAATCAGCGTAAGACTCTTCTTATTATTCCTTCACCTCTTCATTGTTACACAAAGAAACACGACCCTTTATCACTACTCTTACTAGGTCATATGACCACAATCCAACTTTTAGGGGATTGAAGCTTCTTCAAATTGTAGACACAGACTTCAACCTTACCAAAGAGAAATAAACTCAGCTAGCAACTACTTCAAACTTGGCCATATAAGACATAGAGGTGTAGACCTTGACTTCATCCTTCCTCACACTTCATCTTGGTTCCTTTGATCCATGGCTACATCAAACTTGCCCTTCCTTTAATGAATCGTACTTGGATGGATAAACTTAGCCTCACTTGCAACCCTATGTTTCCTTCTAGCTCGGCCCCTCCTAGGGATACATTTTGCTAGCCTCCATGCTCAATGATGCTTTTCACATTGATTTCCTAGGATTGATCCTTAGGAATCTTTAAATAATTTTTCTTTTAGTATCTTAGGAACACTCTATATCTAGGTTTTTATTCCTCTTGAGCTTAGGAAACAATAATAATTTCTTTTTAGATCTTAAACTCCTTTCTAGGGTCTGAAACCTCACTTCTTGGGTACTTCACCCACAAAACCCATGTGGGTCAAACTTATCCCAAACCTAGTACCCTAGGGTGTGGGAGTACCTCCAAAGCTACAAAAATCAACGCTCCCTCTTAGTGAGTGAGGTACTTCCACTACATGGAAGTAACCATCATCGTCAGTGACACTAGCCCATTTGGCATTCATCGTTGCAACATACCTTGTAGAATGAACTACACTGACATGGCCAGTGTCTCCGCCTCATCTCGTGAGAACCTACAGATGCGATCTTCCATAGGGAATATCCCTCTAAATCTAGATTCACTCTAAGTCTACACAACCTTCATTGGCTTAGACTACTTCTTGTGCACATTTTGATCGACTGACCCTTCAAAATATCTTTGATATCATGTTGATTTTTCCATGGAACTTAAGGATCATGTTTGAGTCTAAGATTATGATCACAAACATGTTGGGTGTGTGTTATATTCTTTTCATGACTACCCCATGTGTGGGGGGGGTAGTAGCCCCCCTGTACGTTGTGTCAAGCATATTAGTGTGGCAATAACCCCCTTCACAGGGTCAAGTGCAACAATCTAGGATTTTTTTTTTTTGGACTCTATATTAGGTGGGTGGACCTACCTATGTTTTTGTGCATGGAATGGTTTCGGGCATGATGTTTTTCTGTCCATGGTATTTTGTAGATCTGGGCAAGGGAACTATGATTATGTTCTAATCTAGGGTTAATGTATTGGGGTTTATGGGTGCTTCAACATGTATATATATGTAATGTAACATTGAAAGGAAGATAACGAAAAATCAATTTGGTGGTCCCAGTTTTTGGGTCTAGGGGAAAATGTATGTGTATATATGTTTTATGTTTTATGCTCTTGCCATTGTTTATTTTATGCTTTTTAGAATTTGTTTGTAGGTAATTTATGTATGGGGTTAAAACATACGTTTGGTAGCAGAGTTGTTTTGACTTCAAGGGGACACCTTTTCTGTTGAGGGGTTTTGCTCGGGCCTGTGGTAGACCCTGTTCAGTGGGAGATCTATGGGATCAATTATTATGGTGAAAGAATAATGTGAGTAGTGGAAAGATAGAGATTAAGAAATAATGGTCAAAGTTTTGAGTTGTGGAAAATCAAGATGGAGGATATGCTAGTGGATAAAGATCAGTGGATCGCAGTAGATCTGGGTACTAAACTAACAGAAATGTCAGCTGAAGATTGGGCGAAGTTGGATCGGAAGGCAAAGAGCACAATATGATTATGTGTCACAAATTCAGTATTGTTGAATGCATTAGGCGAAGCTTCGGTGAAGGCTTTGTGGGCAAAGTTAGGGACTTTGTACCAATCTAAGTCTCTGGCGAATGAACTGTTCCTATGGAAAAGGTTGTATAACCTAAGGATGAAAGATGGAGACTTGATGATAGACCATCTGAGTGCCTTTAATACTATGGTAAGCCAGTTATTATCTGATGATATTAAAATTTTAGATGAAGATAAGTGTATCAGCTTGTTTTGTTCTCTACCAGATTTGTGGGATAGTCTACTTGTTGCAATAGGTAGCATTGCATCTGCCTTGTAGTTTGATGAAATAGTTTCATCCTTGTTGTCAGAGGAGATGAGATGAAAAAATATGGAGAGCCAGAATGGTGATGCATTGTTTGTACAAGGACAGTCCTAGGACATAAACAAAAATAAGTCCTCGAGTGGGATATCTAAATCTCCAAGAAAACCTGTAAAGGTGTGTTGGAAATGTGGAAAGGAAGGGCACTTCAAAAGGGACTGTAAATATAAATTTCCTGTGAAAGGAAAGGGATCTAATGATGCTCCTTTTGTAGAGGCAAAAACCACCTCAGATGAAGGTGGGGATGTGTACTTGGATTCTTCTTAGAGTATCCATGTAGATCATGAGGCATGGTTGATTGACTCAGGTGCATCCTTTCACTTCACTCCCCATAGAAAGTGGTTTTGTGGGTATGATAAATATGATGGTGGTGATGTCTTTTAGGGGATGAGAGGAAGGATGGAATTGTTGGTCATGGAAAATTCAAGTTTAAGTTGCAAGGTGGTAGGCATTGGCATTATGATGCATGTGTTGTCCTTGATGGCAACTCATTTGTAATAGAACAAGTATATGGTAACTTGATAAATCCACAGGTTAGCTCAGAGGTGGAAGAATGATGGCTCAAAGATTTATAGCTCAGAATCAGAAGTTTGATATAGGGAGATTGTTGGCTTTATGAATCAAGTGTTGTCCTTGATGCCAACCTATTTGATGAAATGGAATCCTACTTGATAAGTTGTCTTTTGATCTAATTGTTAAAGTTATAAACAAGATGTGTTTACAGATGAATCAGTTCAAAGGAATGATAAGGTTGGAAGTTAAAGGATGTGTTTACAAGAATGCATGACAGTTCATAGGAATCGGTTCAAAATAATGATAAAGTTGGAAGTTCAAAAACTATACGCGGATTTTGTTAAGCCAAGTTGCGTATGCACGTGAGTTCTGTGAAGCAATGTAATGTATGAATTTTTCACCATGGTATTCTAAATATTAGGGGTTCCTACCATGGTATTGGCCTATAGTAATGAGCACGACAAAGAATACCATCGTCATAACTATGGTTTTGAACCGAGGTATTGAAAAACGCTAAAAATATATAAGGAGTTCAAGATCAAAGTGTGTGTGTGTGTGTGTGTGCAAGTGATGAAAATCTTATGAAGAGTTAGATCAAAAGCAAATATGGATGTTATGGGTTTTTGATGCTTTTCTTAATCTGAATTAAGCATGCACTTGAGTGTTTGATGATGGATGAGATCTAATAGATCTGAAATAGTTATGCACTAATGATGGATCAGGATCATGAGACTTGAAATGAATTTTCATTGTATGATTTGCTCATGGATTGATTAGATTGAAGTACTGACACATATTTTTATCTCTGAATACTATGATCTGGGTCTTTCTGAAGTTTTGAAGAGCTGCACAATTTTAGGTCAAATTTTGCAGATATATACGCTGGTTCATCTAGGGAAAAGTGCATATACACGCGGGTTGGCCTCTTCAAAGTAGCGTATACAAAGTAAGGATTGATTTTCATAAATGAACGATCAATCTAAATAGTTCTGCTACTTCTCTGCTGTCTGCCAATGATGTCCTCATGACTGATCTGGGTTAAATGATAATGTATGAAGTAGATCTGATTGAATGATGAAATTGAATGTGGTTATGAAGAGTTTGAAGATTACTTGTTGATTTTGATTGAAGATCAGGTTCAATTCTGTGAATAGTTTAGAGTGCTGCAGTAGATTTGAGTATGACTCATTATTATTTTCAGAATTGCAGTAGTCAATTTTTCAGTTTTCTGTATTTTAAGATCTGTATGTGGGTTTTTCTACTGAAAAGCATGTATGCACGTGGGTTGCCCTAAGTGAAGTAGCATATTCATTTTTGCATTTGAATGATCGGGATTACAGTTGATTCTATGTGTTGATGGAGTATTTTGGGTTTAGCTCTATGTATTGGTTACAGTGATCTGACGGTTCCAGTTGATTGATTGAGTTTTTGATTAAGTGTCAGCTGATTGGGTTTTGAATGAATGGTTGATTCAGTTGTATCAAACATTGATGATTGGATGATTCAGTTGTGTCATAAGTTTCAACAATTCATTGATTCAGTTGTTTCAGAAGTTTCAGTGATTGGTTGATTCAGAAATTGATGATCGGGTTTCAGTTATGTCAGAGATTGATGATTGGGTTTCAGTGATTGATGATTGGGTTTCAATGATTGATTGATTCAGTTGTGCTAGAGATTGATGACTGTGTTACAATGATGAGTTATAGTTTGATTTTAAATATTGAGCTTAAGTGTTGATAATGGGCCCAGTATGAAAATTTGATGAAACATGGCCTACAAGTTATGATGTGTTGAAGCCGATGGATCCAGTCTGAAAATTTGATGAAACACGGTCCATGGATGTTGCTGAGGGTTGGAGCCTTCAATGAGGAAGTCGAAGGTTCCTACCAGTAGTAGTTGGCAATCTGATCAAGGGGTTGGAGCTCCCTTCCAGTAGTAGCTGGAGAATGAGTGAAGGTTGTAGCCTTCTTCAGGTTGGTGCCTACATACTGGTACCAATTTACACGAGTACAAGAACTAGGGGGTTGGAGCTCCCTTCCAGTAGGAGCTAGAGAACAAATGAAGGTTGTAGCCTTCTATAGGTGGGTGCTTGTGTACTGGTATGAGTCTACACCAGTACAAGATTGTAAAAGATTTTTCTTTATATTAAAGAAGACAGAGACTACAATAGTAGGTGGTTTTTCTCCCGCATTGGGTTTCCACCTTTAATCATGGTGTTCATGTGTGTTTCTTATGTGTGATGGTTTATTTTGTTATTACAACACATGGTTACTATTTATCTAATGTTTGATAAAGTACTGATGCACTGGCTGAAGGCAAACATATAATGAATTAACTGAATCATAAGTTTACTGGATGTACGCTGATTGTCTTAAGAACAGTCGCGTACACACACGATTTCCTTTAATTAAGTCGCGTATGGAAATATGAATATGAAAATAAAAATTTATTGATTTGAAAATACTGATTCACCCCCCATCTCAATATTTTTCCCAACAATTGGTATCAAAGCAGGTATTTTGGCAGAAGCTTGATCGCTTCAAGGAGATTCGTTAAAACAATGAGAAAGAAGCAAAAGAAGAAAGCAACTCAAAAGAAGAAGACGTCTCATAGAAATAGTGATAGTGTTAGAGACAATTAGCTATTAGATGGAAGACAATATTCAAATTAAGAATCACCTTAGAATGAAGATGAAAAAGAAAAAGAATTATCAGGTAATGATTTTTGGTCCTCTGGTGATACCTTTCTCTGTTCATGCAATATTGAAGATAATGAACGTGACAGTGAAACAACTAAATTTTTTCTTATGAGTGAAAGTGAAAGAAATCGTATAGAGGTAGAAGTTAAAAGACTCATAAATAAAATTAGAGATCAACAATATCTATTTGATAAAAGAGAATGTTCCTACAAAGAAGAGGTTACCAGGTTAAAAACTCAGTTGGAGGAAGGAAAAAAAATGAAGAAGTAGTACAAGGGAAACGAAGATCAATGTCAAAGGTTGTAGGATGAAGTAACATCGTTGAGAAATCAAGTGAATGAATGTGATACAACAACCGAGGAACTTAAAGAAAGAACCAGCTACTGTGAAGGTCTTGAAGGTGAGGTCGTCTCTCTAAAAGAAGATCTTGAAAAATCAAACAAGCAAAATGAAGAACTACTTCAAGAATTTGAAGAACAAGAAAATGAGATTCTCAAGTTAAAACAACATGTGGAAGAAGGAAGAAAAGTTGAATAAATCATGAAGAAGAAGTCTCTAGAAAAGGAAAAGCAATATCAAGATGAGGTAAATTTCCTGAAAGGTAAATTATAAGAAAAGGATAAACTTTTGCGCTTTCAAGATAGTACTGAGATTTTGGATAATATTATTAGTAGTCAAAGTTCTCCTGCCATAAAATTTGGTCTTGGTTTTCATGAAACTGTTAAAGGTGAATATCTCTCATAATTCAAGGCAAGGAATTCTAGTGCAACATCTAAAATGCTCAACAAGGAGATAGGAAGTCAACCCCATAAACATCCAAGGAAAAAAAGTATTCAAAGAAAATAATTTACTGCTAACAATAGAAGTGTTAATCGATTCTTTCCTCTGATCAATAATGCTGAATTATCTATATGTCATAACCTTGGACATGTTGCAGCCTGGTGCAGAATTAGAATGTTTCAAGCTAATAACCATCTCACAGAAAGATCATCAACTTCTAGGTACTTTAAGGGATATTGTTTTTCTTGAAATATGTTTGGTCACAAAGCCATTTATTGCTATAGAAGGAATATGAAACATATAAGATGTTGCACTTGTAACAAGTTTGGGAATGTAGCAAAAGAATGCAAGAACAAGTCTATGGATTTCCATAGACAATATGATAAGCAACCAAATAAGGACATTGAGATAAGAAAATATGAAAAAGATGAATCCACCAAAAAGTAAGAAAAGGAAGATTAGATAAGGTGTGGTCTTGCTCTCTGCTCACTCGAAGATGAAGATGAATGTTCTCATCACATGACTGGAGACAAGAGTAAAATGGAGTCTCTAATGAAGAACCATCATGGTAATGATATTCTTGGAATTGGTGTTTTAGCAAAAGTTCTAGGATCAGGTATACTCAGAACAAACTCAGGGGAAATTAAATGTATGAAACTTCAGTATTCCACTTTTCATACACGTATCTTATGAAGACAAGTCGCATATATATGCAAGTTCAAAATTTCACACTCGCGTTTATGTTGGTTTAATGAAGAAGCAGTGGGATAGACTCAAAAAAAGGGTCTGATATGTTTTAAACAATTATCAATTGTCTTTTCTGTTTTAATAATTGATGATCACAATCTATGGATGTTATTTAAAAGTGATTTTGACCCTCATAATTTGTTGATGACTTGATGTATATCTGGTTGATGATAATGCCTTGATGATTCTTACTGATATATGAAATAATTAGATCTGACAGTGAACAATTGGCACAGGTTTAGGGGGAGCATATGCTATGCTTCTAATAATGCATTTTTGGCATTATGTTTTCTTTAGAATTCCTTCATACATAATGATGTTTATCAATGGTGATGATTCTTATGTTACTTACATGGTGACCTTCATAAGTTCAAGGAGAAGAACAAAGCTTGAGTACACATCTTCATTATTTGATGATGTTAAGTGTCACTCATTTTTTTTATGCTGCTGCCATCATGTATAAATTTCATATGGTGCAGTTATGAATGAGGATTCCTATAGTTCTTGGCTCTCACATGGTATATTGGTTGAGGATTGTTAATCTTGGTGGTATCAATAAAGTTTTACAAATGACTATGAGTTCATGGTTTGATTTTCACATTGACGAGAAGCTAGATACATATTGCTATCTCTATGCTGGATACATGGATGATTAATTAAATTACACATTGGTAAATAATGTTGGTTGGCCAAGAGAATGGTGTTATTGCAGGTTTCATGAAGACATATCTATTTGAAGACATGGTTATTTGGAGACATTGCTTGCTTAGTCACATAATGATGGTGACTTCTTACTTTATGATGATAGGTTTGATACTCACATAATTTAATTATCATGGTTGATTCTTATCATATGTGGGATGTTAGAAAACTCCCTAGTGATGATCCATGGTTCATATATTGAGGGTTTTTGTGGAAATATCATGCAGTTCTTGCTATGATGATGATGTTATGGTCATGGATGATGACTATGGTGTTTTCACATACATATGATATGATGTGAATGGTTTTTGTATCACTTCTTGGAGATATGGCATATGCTTAGTTGATTCATGGAAGGATATAGATAAAGGATTTGTGTAACAAAACAAAAGAGCAAGTTAGTCTTGATAAGGTCAAGAGGATGAGTTGATATCTATATGCGACATACTTAGTCACATGTTGATGATATTAAAGTTACATTATCTTATCTTACGAATTGATGATGAACATATGCAAGTTGTTCTTGATGCGGCCGGCAAATGATTATGGTGCATATCATATATGGTGTATGATAGTTGCTGATAACTATCATGATATTGTTTAGGTCTTTGGTCTTTGTCATAAATGTCATGTATATCATTTGATGTAAAGGTCATGTAAATACCTATGATGTAATAATTGTCATATTTAGTAATGTACAAACTTTTGAGATCATGTCAAAGATGTAATCCCACTTGGTTGGGTGGTTGAGTCAAATATGTATCCCCACTTGGTTGGGAGAATGATGTAAATATGGGTCCTTGGTGATAGGAAGGTCCTACTCAGCTGAGTCATAGAATGATGTACTTCATTTTACATCCATTAGAGATTGCGGCATATGCTAAGGGGGGGCATGATCATAGAATTCAGCATGTGCTCAGGGGAGGATGGTCAATATGCATATGAAACAATTCAGATATGGAAGTCTTCATGTAACATTGGTCAACCCTTTGCCCTTGATGTTAAAGGGGGAGAGTAGCTTGGTGTTTGCAGAGTAGCTTGATGTTTTGATGTTATTTACAGGTTGTGGTTAGACACCAAAATGGTTGCCATCAAGTCCAAAGGAGGATATTGTTGGCATTATGATGCATGTGTTGTCCTTGATGGCAACTCACTTGTAATGGAACAAGCATATGGTAACTTAAAAAATCCACAGGTCAGTTCAGAGGTGGAAGAATGATGGAAAATAATGATGAGTCAAAGGTTTACAACTCATAATCAAAAGTTTGATATAGGGGGATTGTTGGATTTATGAATCAATTGTTGTCCTTGATGACAACCTATTTGATGAAATGGAATCCTACTTGATAAGTTTTCTTTTGATCTACTTGTTAAAGGTATAAACAAGATGTGTTTACAGATGAATCAGTTCAAAGGAATGATACAGTTGGAAATTAAAAGGATGTGTTTACAAGAATTCATGGAAGTTTAGAGGAATCAGTTCAGAAGAATGATAAAGGTGGAAGTTCAAGAGATATACGTGGGTTATATTAAGACAAGTCATGTATGCACGTGAGTTCCATGAAGAAAAGTAGCATATGGATTTTGCACCATGGTATTCTAAATACTAGGGGTTCCTACCATGGTATTTGCCCATAGTAATGAGCACGAAAAAGAATATTGATCCCGTCAAAGAATACCATCAGAATAACTATGGTTTTGACTCGAGGTATTAAAAAAGGCTAAAACTATATAAGGAGGTGAAGATTAAAGTGTGTGTGTGTGGAAGTGATGAAAATATTATGAAGATTTAGATCAAAAGAAAATATTCATGTTATGTGTTTTTGATGCTTGTCTTAATTTGGACTAAGTATGCACCTGAGTGTTTGATGATGGATGAGATCTAATAGATCTAAAATAATTATGCACTAATGATGGATCAAGATCATGAGACTGAAATTAATTTTTATTGTATGATTTGATCATGGATTGATTAGATCGAAGTATTGAAGCATGTTTTTATCGCTGAATATTATGATCTGGGTATTTTTGAAGTTTTGAAGAGCTGCACAATTTTTGGTCAAAATTTGCAGATATATACGATGGTTCATCTCAGGAAAATCGCGTATAAATGCAGTTTGGATTCTTCAAAGTAGCGTATACAAAGTAAGGATTGTTTTTCATAAATCACTGATCAATTTGGTCAGTGCTGCTACTTCTCTGTTGTTTGTGAATGATGTCCTCATGATTGATCTGGGTTAAATGATAATGTCTAAAGTAGATCTGATTGAGATGAAATTGAATGTGGTTGTGAATAGTGTGAAGATTGCTTACTAATTGTTATTGGAGATCAGGTTCAGTTCTGTGATTGGTTCAGAGTGTTGAAGTAGATCTGAGTATGACTCAGTATTCTTTTCATAATTGCAGTAGTCAAGTTTTCAATTTTCTGCATTTTAAGATATGTACGCGAGTTTCTCTACTAAAAAGTGCATATGCATGCGGGTTTCCCGACGTGAATTAGAATATGAATTTTGGCATTTGAATGATCACGACTACAATTGATTCTATGTGTGTTGATGCAATATTCTAGGTTTAGTTCTATGTAATGGTTACATTGATTTGATTGCTCCAATCGATTGATTGGGTTTTTAATTATGTTTCAGCTGACTGGGTTTTGAATGAATGCTTGATTCATTTGTATCAAAAATTGATGATTGGGTGATTCAATTGTGTCATAGGTTTTAGCAATTCATTGACTCAGTTGTTTCAAAAGTTTTAATGATTCGCTGATCTAGAAATTGATGATTGGGTTTCATTTATGTCAGAGATTGATGATTAGGTTTCAGTGATTGATGATTGGGTTTCAATGATTGATTGATTTAGTTGTGCCAGAGATTAATGACTGTGTTACAATGATGAATTACAGTTTGATTTTTAATATTCAGCTTAAGTGTTGATAATGGGTCTAGTATGAAAATTTGATGAAACGTGGTCTACAAGTTATGATGTGTTGAAGCTGATGGATCCAGTCTAAAAATTTGATGAAACGTGGTCCATGGATGTTGCTGAGGGTTGGAGAATTCAATGAGGAAGTCAAAGCTTCCTGCCAGTAGTATGGTAGTCTGATTAGGGGGTTGGAGCTCCCTTCCAACAACAATTGGAGAATGAGCTAAGGTTGTAGCCTTCTGTAGGTTGGTGCCTCTGTACTGGTACAAGTTTATGCCAGTATAAGAACCAGGGCGTTAGAGCTCTATTCCAGTAGGATCTGGAGAAAAAATGAAGTTTGTAGCCTTCTCCAGGTGGGTTCCTGGGTACTGGTATGAGTCTTCACTAGTACAAGATTGTAAAAATCTTTTTATTTATATTAAAGTAGACATAGATGACAACAACAGGTGTTTTTTTCCTCCCGAATTGGGTTTCCACCTTAAATTGTGGTGTTCATGTGTGTTGCTTATGTGTGATGGCTTATTTTTTTATTACAATACATGGTTACTATTTATCTAATGTTTAATAAAATAGTGATGCATTGGATGAAGACACACATATAATGAATTAGCTGAATCATAAGTTTACTGGATGTACTCTAGTTGTCTTAAGAATAGTGGCGTACACATGTGGGTTCCTTTCATTAAAGTCATGTATGGAAATATATATATGAAAAGAAAAAGTTATTGATTTGAAAATACTGAATCACCCCCCCTCTTAGTATTTTTCCCAATAGAAGGATTAGAACACTTACAGGTGTTTTGCATATTCTTGCATTGGTTAGAAATCTGATTTTTGTAAGCAAGGTGGATGATGCAGGTGTAAAAATAGTGTTCGAGAAAGATACCTACAAGATGGTTTCAGGGAGAATCGATACTGATGCAGGGAGTTTAGATTGGAACTCTATTCAAGGTTCAGGGTAGCACTATTATGGATGGGTGCAACAGTTCTGTCGTTCTTGAAAGTGGAGGAGAAAATCTAGTGGTTTCTGGAGAAAAGACCATGCTATGGTATCAAAGGCTTGGAAATATTGGAGAGAAGGGCCTTCAAATACTTCATGGTAATGGTATGGTAGAAGGTATGTCTAATTTATCTCTGGATTTTGATTTATGTGAAAAGTTTGTATATGGGAAGAAAAATCAGGTGAGTTTCCCCTCTGGTGCTAAGAGGATGAAACAAATATTAGAGCTTGTGCACAGTGATGTGTTTGGACCTGTGTCGATTCCATCACTGGGTAATTCTATGTACTATGTATCATTTATAGATGACTTCTCAAGGAATACATGGATATATTTCCTCAGGAAGAAATCTAAAGTCTTTGATAGGTTTAAAGAATTTCAGGTTTTGGTGGAAAACTAGACATAGAAGAAGATAAAGGTGCTGAGAATAGATAATGGTGGAGAGTTTTGCAAGAAGGAATTTAAAGAGTTCTATAAGAAGTGTGGTATAACATGACAAAATAATACTCCATAAACACCTCAAAAAAATGGGGTTGCAAAAAGAATGAAAAGGACGTTGATGGAAAAGGCAAGTAGCATGCTTAGGGGTGCTGGGTTAGGACAAGAATTCTGGGCAAAGGCAGTGGAGACTGCATGTTACCTAGTCAACAGATCCCCTTTATCAACGTTGCAGGATAAGACTCCACAAGAGGTATGGACTGGTAAGAAACCTTCTATTTCACATCTGAGGGTATTTGAATGTGATGGATATGTACATGTTCCAAAGGAGAAAAGAAAAAAGTTGGATAGTGAATATGAAAGGTGCATCTTTATTGGGTATAAGGATGGTTTAAAAGGTTATAAGATTTGGAACCTAGAAACAAGGAAGGTTGTGTACAACCAAGAAGATAGAGTTTGAGCTAAAGGAGGAAGAACTAGACTCTGCAGCAAAAGAGGAATTAGAAGATGAAGAGCCACAAACTCCAGCTGTGAGAAGATTAGTTCGAGAAAGAAGGTAGCCAGAAAGGTATAGTCCATCTGTTTTCTGCTCAAATTTTTCTTTATATATTATTAATGATGATCCCAAAAATGTGTGGGAAGCAGTAGATTCATAGGATGACAAACTCTGGAAAGAGGCCATGGTTGATGAAATGGAATCTTTGCACAAAAATGAGGCTTGGAATCTAGTGGAGCTTCCGGTTGGAAGGAAACCCATTGGCAGCAAATGGGTGTTTAAGAAGAAGATGAATGAAGAAGGCAAGGTGGATAAATACAAAGCTCGGTTGGTAGCAAAACATTATTCCCAGGTGCCGGGAATTGATTTTGGTGATATTTTTTCTCTTGTTGCCATGATAGCTTCTATTAGATTACTTTTTTCTGTTGTTGCTGCTTTTGATTTCGAGGTAGAATAGATGGATGTTAAGACACCATTTCTTCACAAGGATCTAGAAGAAGAGATCTACATGAAGCAACTTGAAGGCTTTGCGGTGAAGGGTAAGAAAGAACTAGTATGCAAGATAAAAAAGTCTTTCTATTGGTTACAACAGTCACCAAGGATGCGGTATTAGAAATTTCATACATTTATACAGGGAATTGGCTTCACCAGAAGAAAAGTAGATCATTGTGTGTATTTTAAAGTAATTGGTGACCATGTTATTTATCTGGTCTTGCATGTGGATGATATGTTGCTAGTTGGAAATGATAAAGAAATTATCTAGGATTTAGAGACCCAATTGTTCTCCAAATTCGACATGAAAGATCTTGGTGCTGCAAAATAGATTTTAGGCATGGAAATTAAACAAGATCGGGAAAATAGGAAGCTCTAATTAAACTAGAGGAAGTATGTCAAGACAATACCATAGAGGTTTAATATGGAGGATAGTAAATTGGTGAAGGTTCCTATTCCTGTAGGTATAAAGTTTGGTGAGCTCCAGTATTGCAGCAATGATGCTGCAACTCCTGGGATTCTCTACTTTACTTTTATCAACTTGGTAGTTCGTAAGAAACTTGGAAGCGATGGTGCTATATGCACAAGTACTAGCTCTTACTGCAGGCTGTCACTTGATCAGCTGACACAAGTTCGCTAGGAGCTTAAGCCAACTTCTATGAGTTCTTAGAAGAATATTTTAACTGTGATGGATGAAAGCTAACTCAAAAAATGCTAGTCTACTTGCAGAAAGAAGATGAAAGCTAAAAGGAAATGCAAACCCTAGTAAACCCTAGTTTTACTGATTAACCCTACTTGTGCAAGAAAAGAGATGTAAGCTTCTGAAATGGATGCCATTGACTATTGAAAAGGTAAAATGCATTTGTTTAAGCTACCTCTGAAGGTAAATATGGAAAAATCATCTTTTTGTATTTTTGAGCAATTTTATGCAGAATTATTATGCATATGTTTTAACTAATTTTGACTGTGCAGAGATTTATTGGCGAAAGGAAATGGAGTGGGCATTTGCAGGAGTTTAGGAAGGTGTGGAGAGGACCTAAGGAGTCCATAGCACCCATCTTGAGATTTTCATCGTGTTCAGATCTCGAAAAATCGCTTGCGTGAACTTCTACAGGAGGCTGCAGGGGATCTACAGGAAATTCTACAGGAACAGGCCAAAAGTGGTTTTTAGAGGGTTGATGGTGGAAAAACAGTGGGAAAGTGGAAATGAAGGATGGATAAGGATGTTAAGAGGTCTAGGACCTGGTAAATGAAGCTCAGGAGTGATGAAGATGGTTGGATTTGTTCAAGGATGAAGAAAGCAATGTTGCACAAAAATGCAGAAATTAGGGCAAGTTGGGAAAGTATGGCGAATGAGTGAAGGATAACTTGAGCGAGGGACTGGAGCAGGTTGTATGATGGGGGAAGGATAGGCTGGAGTGTCTTATAGGTGTTTTTCACATTACTTTCCAAAATTGATCCAAGCAAAGGCTAAAAAAAACAGAGATTTATCTATTTTGACATAATTCTGACCTAGAAACAAGAAACATGATGAACAAAAGTTTATAGACAGGAAATCATGCAAGAAAGCTATGGAAACTAATAAAGAATAGGTCTAAGCATGAAAGAACAACTGATATCAACTTATCCAACTCAAAATCTAACACTAGCAATTGCATTGGAAGGCAAAAACAGTGTTTTTGTGGCAGCAAGTGTGCCTTCGTCTCAATTCATGGTCCCAAGGAGGGAGAAATGAAATCAAGGACTACTTGGTAGCCTTTTTGTGAATATTTTTTGTTACCAAACTGTCAAATCAACTTGAAGCATGAAAAACTATCTTAATCATCAAAAACAACCTAAGTAATAAAGCAAGATTTTAACCTAAATAACAGAAATTATTCTATGAATGCAAGAAAAGCACATAAAAGTACACAAAGGAAGTACTGGGCACTTGGGTTGGGCCCAACCCCAAGAGCTACAACTTCCTAAGAAAGATCAGAGCTGGTGCAAAGCTGGATTCATCTTCATTGATAAAAAAATAATAGTTACATCACAGAAACTGTCTGCAAGAAGAAGCTAAAAAATGTGCTGATACTGGGCTGCACTAAAGTGCGAAATAGACTAACAAATGACTAAATTACTAAGGCTTGAAGCCTTCCTAATTATGCAAATGAGGACTCCCAATAGTCCTCCTTAACTTTAGGAGCTTTACTGCCCAAAACTGTAGTTAATCAGCCACTTCACTAGACCTGCTCGACTGCCCCTTGAAATCATCTTTGGTGGGCTGTTGAACTCCGAGATGATGGTGGAAAACTCGAGTAAGGGGTCATTTAGTGTAGGAGACACTCCTGCTATAAATACTTAGCCTTGTTTCTTCGAATTTGGCTGCCAGTCTGCTCATAAATGCCTGATCTTGGTCCAAAAATGTCGAAAAATCTGCAATAAGCACGTATTAGACTTTGTGGTCAAGTGACTATTCCCATTCACTCAATTAACATAAATATATTCAAAAACATGCATAAAACTATGGAGAATGATGGATTAAATGAGAATAATAGGCAAAATGAGCCCATATAGTTACCCATTTCCGGGGCTCATCCTCACCCCTCTGCTGAATGTGTTCCTCATCCTTTGAGCAACTAATCCAGTTCATCATCTTTGATTACTTTGACTGCCTCTCTGACATCCCAGGTCTCTGAGGTGATGTCCTCTTCTCTATCATGAAAACCTACCTTTCTATCTACTTCCTCCCATTGTCTTTGTTCCTCTTCTTCCTGGACCCCTTCTAACAGCCCTAGCAGTAGTGGAGGGCTGAACTTAAGGCCAATCCAATTGGCTTTCAAGTTCTCCATTGATTGTTTGTACAGGGGTACTCTTCTCATTTCCTCCCTCATTCTGGTTGGGGAGTGGTACTCTCTTATTTTCAGACTATGGGACAATGTGTTCCATCTCTTTGTGCAAGCATGAATGTAATTATCACCAAACAGTCTTTCCATGTCTTCAAAGTGAGCAATGGCCTGAGCTTGCCTTTCAACATAGTTAGGTGCAATGTGAGGGTTGTCTGCAAGGTGCCGATGGGAATATATAAGAGTTGAGGGATCTTTTGGTTCTGCCCTGATCATGAGTGGCTCACTTAGCTCCCTGGCCATAATCTTCTGAATCTCTACTCCCCTCTTTTCCTCATGGCTTAACCAGGAAGCCATGGCCATAAGTTGCGGATCTCCTAATGCAGTGTTTGGGTCCCAAAGATTCATGTTAGGAAGTGCCAAGTTGTGTAAATAGAATTCTGCTAACTTGGCCTTGTCTTCAGCTGAGCTATTGTCACACAATTGTATAAACTAATTGTAATTCTGAAATGGAATGGTGCCCCTTTGGGCCAATGTGTTAATTTGAAATTGCAACCATTTGTCTTTAAGATATAATGCATAGGATTTAGCAGGTTGCCTACATTGTAAGGCTTCTATTGCCCAGGTGGCCATGCAGGCCATTTGGGCTTCTGTTTCTTGCAAATGTTGTTTTAAAACCTGTATTTCTTTTGCTACTTGAGACTCCTTTCTTGCAACAGTTTTGTTAGCATCTCAACATTAGCTTATAGCTATCCCTCTTTTTGGTGTTTCTCGGTTGTTTCCTTGTCCGCTGGAGGTTCTTCTTGCTATTGCTACCCTCCCAAAATGGACAACCTATCTCCCTTATGAACTTCCTATAGCTACAACTGCTTTTTCAACAGCTCATTCTCCTCCTGTAACTGGGCTCTTTTGCTACCTTCTATGTGCCTAACCATGGCCAAATCCCCTCTTAATTATTTTAGCTTGTCCTTCATGTGGCCTATGTCCTCAACTCCTTTAGATTTGGTGATTTGCATCCATGTGTGTGTTCTGACCCTCTCTTTCTCTAATTCGAAGAATAAAGGTACAACAAATTTCTATGGGATGATTTTCCCACCCTCTAACAGATTGTAATATGAGCCCAAATTAGGTTGAGGGATAGGTTCAGGTATTTCTTTAGCCTTGCTCCCCCCCTGTGACTGTTTGGTTGCCTTCTCCTCCAATTTCTTAGTCTCTTTTAACTTGGCTAGAGTTTCCTGTAGAGATGTTTCAGCCTCCTGTAGAACTGCCTTTGAGTCCATCAACTTAATTTTCTCTTTCCAGGTGGAGGTTTTTAGGCTTCCTCTTTCATAGGTGATAGATATCTTGGAAGGAGACTCTTCCTTCGTTTTAGTGGGTGAGTCCTCAATGACAATTGGTTCCTTGGATGGTGGCTGGGGTTTGCCACTTTGATCCTTGTGCTTTTTCTGCTTTAAAGTACATGGAGGTCTGCCTTTTTCTTTTTCCTTTTTGTTTTGTAGGTGTGCTTAATGCAGCAAGCACAACTGCTACGTCCCTTGCCAACATTTCAGGGGATTTCTCTTTCTGTTGTTCTTTTCCTTCACTTCCTGTAGAAATCTCTATGCCCCCTGTTTCTACTTGTGTCACTGATATCTCAGGGTGTGTCTTTTCTTTCTCTTGCTGGGTGCCTGCCTTGGGTGTGGCAGTCTTTTTTTGGGCTTTCTTGGCCTTTTTCTTTACAATCTTTGTCCTTTTTCCCTTCTCTATTTTTGCTATTGTCTCCTTTTCTTTCCTAGGCTCAGCAGTCTTGTCAAATTCTTATTTTTCCTCCTGTTCTGCCTCTGTTTTTCCCTCTGCTTGAATGTCTTGTGCTCCCTCATCATTGTTCTTCTCAATTTCTTCACTTTGCTCCCCCTCATCATTGTTGGATGGGCTAATGTTCTCAGCCAAAGTTCTGATGTTATCATCCCTGGACATATTTCTAAAGATTTCTCAAGCTATGGGGACAATATAGGTGTGTAAAGCATATTCCACCAGCAGTTTGATGAGCCCATGGTGGGCCAACTGATCTGGGACCCCTGCATTAAGCTTTGTACCACATTCAATTAAAGACCGAAGGAGGAAATATGGGATGCTTAGTTTTCTAGCTGGAGGCAAGTCCATCCCATACCTCAATTCATGTAGCAACCTGAAATGATAACCAAAGATGATGCTAAACCTCCCTTCACATGTGATATACTTCATTATTTGATAACTGACTTCACTCTAGAGAGGAGGAAAGCTTGTCCTTCTGACCCTGCTTTTGTCTTCTACAGGATGCTCCTCAGGCAGAAAAAATGTTTTCTTAGCAACTTGTCCCAATGATTTCTCCTCTTTGCTCCAAGGGAGCCCCAATGGGAGACTGGTAATTCTACTAATGAAATCATGGGTAAGTTCTAGGGTCAAACCCCTAAAACCAACTGTGGCATGTATCTTCGAATGTGGTCTTAGGGACATCAAAAACTCTTCAGCCACCTCCTCATCATAACCCTGAATTCTGTCAAAGAAGGATATCCAGTTTGCTCTAGTGAAAAGGTCCACCACCTCAGGGTGCTCATACAATTTGCTAGAGTTTAAGGGTTCTTTTCTAATGAATCCTCCTGGCATGGTGTTGAGTTTGTGTTTTAACCAGAAAAGAAAATGCTCAGGTGGAAAAAATAGTCAATCACCAAAACAAAGGATAGCTGAATTCAGTTTTTTTCTGAACCCAAGAAGGAATTTCCCGTGTGCTTCCTTACAACATCAAATGGCAATAATTCCCCTATTTTAAACTACTGTCACCCTAAATTTGACTGTCTATCTATGAAAAGAACAATTTTTTACAGAACAGAGCATAAGGACACACGTTCTTTTCTCAACACATAGATAGATATGCAAATTCGTTTTTTTTTCACACACACACAAGATGGCCTCTACTGCTGCATGTATCTTCCTTACAGGAGAAATTGAAAAATGATGAGGAGATTTCAGATGCAGAGAAAGAAAGAAATTGTATAGACTCAGTGAAATATGCAGGCAGACTTTCATGTTTTTCAATGTGTAGGCAGACTTTTACTCTCTTTGTCAATCTAATTCCATGTTCAATTCACCACCTTACTTCAAACAAATCACACACAAAGAAGTTTTATCGAGCCTACCTTGTTTTGAGCTTGAAATTCGACGAAAATCCCGGGTTTTCTTTCTGCAGGTTTGTTCTCTGCCTTTCCTGTATAAGCCTTCTTGTAGAAGTCACCCAACTCCTGTAGAATGAAACTGTGCTTCCTATAGAGCCCGATAAGCGGGATATTTTCAAAAAATAGGCAGAAAACTAGCAGAGGATGACTAGTTAGCTGCTCTGGAAGTGGTAGATGCGTACTCCAGTCGAGAACGTCGTGAGTACAAAATGAACAAAGGGTGGTGAATGTTTCAACTGAGCTGTCTCTTAACTGCGGGCGTGATTCGTGGTGAGGAGATGAGGTGGCCAAATCGGATCGTTGATCCTACGTCATGATCATAATGTTTCTGCATGACGTTTAACTTCCATCACCTCCCTTACTCCTATTATCTGCTACACCACTACCAGTCCCGAATATCTCTTCTAGAATGGACATACCACACGTGCTAGCTGCGTATCTAATCGGCAGTTTTGGATTTGACGGGGCTCGTTTGAATTCCATGAGGATGTGTAACTAAACTAGGGTGGCAAGTTAACTGGCCACCGATTCCATTCAATCCAAACCATTCCCATAGTCACGCAGCCTTGAAATATGATTCATGTAATTGAGGAATAGGTTTAGGCACTTACCTATGCAGTCGCGGCCGTGTTATGCATATTTCGGATTTTGGAACCCATTTCTTCATTGCTGTTGTTGCTTGTGCTCTGCATGCTCAGCCTCGGGCTATTGCTGATGTTCACACGTTCAAATAGAGCTCCATGCATGTTTCATATGCCATAATTTGCTGTCCTTGTCTCTAGAGTATGTTTTTCAGAGGGATCAGTTGCTATAGGAATCCTGCTTCTCCTTCTGAAATTCAAGCTAAAATGAGTAGAGCTACAACTGCTGATGAGGGTCTCGGCTGACAAGGAATCATAGATGGAGGGTATCAGGTATGGTGAGTGAAAAGGTTGCTGCTTTGATTTGTCATTAAATTTTTTTGTTTGCGGCATGAAAAAACAGGATTTTTGTGTATGACTGTGCAGGGACATAAAAATCAGTGCAATGGAGGTGTAAAGAGATGGAAAAGGGTGACATATGGCAATGGATGGAAGTAGGGAGGTTTATAGGCCTCATAGACAGATTCCCAACCCTCGGGTTCTCTTATGAGATCGATTTTGGATTTTTTGTAGATTTTGTAGGATTCTCCTGTAGAAGATACAGAGCTTCCTGTAGGATGTGAAATTTCAGACCAAATGAGACCAAATCTTGGGAAAGGGTAACAGTGATGGAGGAATGGACTATGAGGGATGCATGTAGCCTGGTCATGTCCTCTGTCTTTGTCTTGTGTGATCCTCCTAAAACCTATAATGACCTTCCTGCAACCTGCAATTTATTCAACAAAAATTAGGTTTATTTTTCTCTTTTTTCTTTTTTTTTGTCTGAGACAGCTGGGGCGCCTCTAGGAGGTTTTCACCCTCACGGTCTGCCCTGGGCACCTCCAAGAGGTTTTCACCAAGGATCTTTTATTCCTTTTTTCTTTTTTCTATTTTTTCTCTTTTTTTTTTCCACGGTGTAGGTGGAGTGGAGATAGGGACCTGCTCCACTACCAATACTGGTTTACCAAGAGTCTCAATGAACTCCTGCTTGGAAAGGGGCTTCCTATAGATCTTCTATCTATGCCAATTGACGAGCATGGGGGTGGCTTCTTCGTCAACGGTCCGAATATGGACTAAACCATTGTCATTACATGTTTCCACTGTATATGGTCCCAGCCATCTTGTCCTCAGCTTGCCCTTGAAATCCTTGTATCTTGAATCATATAGCAGCACCCAATCTCCTGGCTGAAACTGCTTTTATTTGAGGTGCCGGTCATGCCATATATTTATATGAAGTTGGACTACCTCTGAGTGGAGGAGGGCCTGCATTCTCTGTTCATCTAATCCATTCAGCTGAAGCAATCTTTCCTGTTGTGCATGGCTGAGATCTAGGTCCAGCTGAGCTGCCAACCTCAATGTGTTATATTCAAATTATATGGACAGCAAAGCCTTCTTCTCATAGACCAGCTCATAGGGTGTGAAACCTGTTGTAGTTTTCCAAGTAGTGTTATAAGCCCAGGTGGCCTCAACCAAGCAATCTGCCCAATCTTTTCTGCTGCTGCTCACTACCTTAGTCAAAATCCCTTCCAAAGCCCTATTAGTAACTTCCACCTGTCCATTTGCTTGCGGATGATAATTGGTGGAAGTTCTGTGCTTAATCTTGTGATGAGTGAGCAGATTTTCAATCAGGTTAGAGGTAAACTGACTTCCTTTATCTGTGACTAATTCTCTTGGGTAGCCAAACTTGTAGAAGATATTTTCCCTCAATAACTCAGCTACTTTTTCTTCTATTGTTACTTTGATTTCCTTTGTTTCTGCCCACTTTGTCAGGTAATTCGTGCACACAATGATGTAGGACTTCTGTTTTGAAGGAGGGTTGATAGGACTCACAAAGTCCATGCCCCACTTCTCAAATGGTTTGAAAGTCACTTGAGGCTACAAGGGCATCTCATCCTTCAGAGTAGGTTTCCCCATCCTTTGACATCTGTCACATTGGCTGATGTATCTCCTGACATCTTGATGAAGAGTGGGCCAATAGTACCCTGCCTGTAGAATTTTGAAGGCGGTTCTCTTTGCTGCAAAGTGGCCTCCACAGGGCCCATCATGACAGGTTAGGAGGATTTCAAAAACTTCCTCCTCCCTGACACATCACCTCAAAATATGATCTGGGCCAAGTTTAAAAATATTGCCCCCAATCCAAGTGAATGGGGCACTTTTCCTCACGATCTTGCTCTTCTCTTTTGAGGATAGGTATGGCGGAAACTGTGTTGAAACCAAATAATTTTCTATATCAGCAAACCATGGAGAGAGTACTGAAATAGCAAATAGGTGTTCATCTGGCATTTGATCATCCACCATCCCTTCTTCACCTGTAGGCAAATCTAGTCTAGACAGAAAATCAGCAACAACATTTTCCTTACCTGGCTTATCAACAATGGTCAAGTCAAATTGCTGCAATAAAAGTAACCATCTAATGGTACAAGCATTTACATCAGGGTTGTTCATCAAATACCTAATTGCAGCATGATCAATGTGCACGAGTGTTTGATAGCCAGTGATGCAGTGTCTGAACTTGTTTAGGGAATGGAATACAACCATGAGCTCTTTCTCGGTTACAACATAGTTTAACTCTGTCTTGGACAGGTTTTTACTGACAAAATATATGGCATACGGTAGCTTCTCTTAAACTTGTCCTAAGGCTACTCCTATGCCTTTTTTCGAGGCATCTGTGTGAATGTGGAAAGGTAGGGCCTAGTTTGGACCTCTCAAGATTGGGGCAGTTATCAGCTTACCTTACAAAGCATCCAGAGCCTTTTGACAGTTGTGAGTCCATATGAACTCAGCATCTTTTCCCAAAAGACCAAACAATGGAGAGGCTAGCTTACTGAAATATTAATGAATCTTATATAATATCCTGCTAAGCCTAGAAAACTCCGAACATCTCTTATTTTTTGAGGAGGCGGGACCCTTTGGATGATAAAAATCTTGTTGGGATCCACCTATAACCCTTGTTGAGAAATTGTATGACCTAGCACAATCCCTTCAGTCATTAGGAATTCACATTTATCATGACTGAGGGACAGGTTCATTTTAGTACACTTGGCTAAAACTTTCCTTAGGTTAGTCAGAGCTTCTTGGAAGTTACAACTATAAGGGGTAAAGTCATCCATATAGATTTCCACTGAATCATGAACCAGCTCAGTGAATATACTCAGTACTGCTCTCTGGAAAGTGGCAGGAGCATTGCATAACCCGAAGGGAAGGACCCGGTAGGCAAAGGTACCCCATGGACAAGTGAAAGTGGTCTTATCTTGGTCTTCTGGGCTGATTTGGATCTGATTGTACCTGCTAAACCCATATAGGAAGGAAAAGAACTTCTTCCCTACTAGGCCATCTAACACTTGATCTATGAAAGGCAAAGGGAAACGGTCCTTCTTGGTGGCTTTGTTAAGTTCTCAATAATCTACACAGATTCTCCACTTCCCGTTTTTCTTGGGCACAAGCACCAAAGGAGAAACCAACTCACTGTCAGATATGGGGTAGATGAATCCTGCATCCAACAACTTTTGCAGTTCTTCTTTGACAATGTCCTTAAGGGCTAGATTCATCCTCCTTTGAGGCTGCCTGAATGGTTTACAATGCTCTTTAATGTAAATGTGATGGGTACAGACTGAAGGGTGGACTCTTTTCATCTCCTTATAGCTCCAAGCAAAAACATCCAAATGGTTGTTCAATAAGCTACACAGCTCTTTCTCCTAAGAGTGGGATAGGGATGAGTTGATCTTCAAGGTTCTTTCAGAGCCAAATTCCACATTCTTAACTCAGAGATAGGTCGGATCAACGACACAGAGATCGACTAAAGAAATGGCTTGGGTTTCTTCCACCAACTCTTCTAATGGCAGCACACTGGGGGGTGGATTTTGAAGCAAATTCTCAATAAGATCATCCTCGGTTTGAGGACCTCCCTTGGTGGCTTCCACTGTGCACAATAGGGCAGAGTAGATTTCATCCTCATCTTCCTCCTCCAACCAGAGAGGTAAGTCATGTTCTAGCAGAGGTTGGGCAGGAGGATATAGGACTAGTTGTTTGGACATATGCCCATTCTTGATGGTCATGCTCCCAGCTCGACAACTAATGTAAGCATCTGCAGTAGCTAACCAAGGCCTTCCCAAGATGAGGGGATACCCAATGATTTTTTCCTTTGGTTGAAGGACCAAGAAGGACGGTTGAGGTCTTTCTTAGGGAACTTTGAAGGTTGAGTTTGAGCACAGTGTCCCTGGTCATTACGTTAATGGCAGCCCCTAGATCAATCAAAGTGTGGGGGATTATGGTGCCATTGATGTGGACATTGACTACAGGACTCCTAGGGTCCAGATATTTTGGACAGATTACCTGTCCCAACATCAGGTCAGACAGTTGTCCTATGACATTGATAGTTGGGGCATCTCTCTTGCGCCTGCCTGGGTGCCTGAAACACTTTTCTTTGATCAACTTATTGTAGATTGGTACATCTTTTATGGCCTGGAGAAGTGGTATTTTCACACATAACTGTTTAAGTTCTCCCAGAAGTTCAATTTATTCTGGGTTTGGTTGCATGTTTCTAGTTAGTCTCTTAGGAAAGGGTGGAATGGATTTGGGTTCACTTTCCTATTTCTCTTCCTCATCCTCCTTAGGAGGAGGTTGGCTATCTGGGAGGACCTTCCCAGATCAGAGGTTGATCTCCTAAATCTTCACGGCATAGGTAGGGCATGTTGTTTCTCCAGTATACACCTGTTGGGCCTATCTGTTGTTGGGGTTTGGGTTTGGTTGAGCAGGTATCTAGGGTTGTTTTGGAGGAGCAGGAGGTAATGGTTGTGGTTGAGTAGGTGGTGGAGGAAAAAGAGCGGGGGGAGAGTTGTATTGGGGCCTCCACCCCTGATGAGGTGCATTCCACTGAGGTTGGGGTTGAGTGAGAGAATGAAATGAGTGAGCAGCTGGTTGAGTATGATATTGAGGAGGATACGACCAAGGAGGGGGTGTGGACTAGGAAGGATGAGCAGGGGGACCCCAAGAAGGCATGGAAGTGGCTTGATTGGGGTTGTAAAAAGTATGGGATGTCCCTTGCATTCCCTGCTGGTAAGGTCTGGGTCCATGTGGCCTCCTTTGTTTCATGAAGTAGAGTGGTTCAGTGGCTCCTTCAGCCCCTTGGTACACAACTTTAAATCTGGGCAAGGAAGGGCACTGATTTGTAGGATGGTCCTCTTCACAGACAAAACACACTTCTACAGAGTGCAATGGACATTCGTTCCTAGGATGCTTTCTAGTGCACCTGTGAAAAAATATGGCCAAAGCCCTCTCGGCTTCCTCTTGCTTCTTTTGGATTCACAAGGTATCCATTTTCATGGCAATGGTTTGTCTCATATTGCTTTTGAAATATTCCATTTGATTTGCAAACTCGTTTTTAAGGAATGAACTAGATAAGGGGGTACTGGCTAAGAGTTGACTTCCCCTACCTCTCTTTCTGGCTGCCCTAGAATGGTTTCTAAACACAGTCTTTATGTTGTCATAAGATAGCTGGTAGTTGTCTCCCCTAGCTAGCAAATGGAGGGTATTTATAAGGTCTTCAGGGACTCCTCTGAGCAGAACCAACTTCAAAGATTCGGGGTCAAGTGTGCACCTGACCCTTTTATAACTGAATTGAAACCTCTCTTCATAGTCTTCTAAAGATTCATCACTTCCCATGGTCATTCGAAAGATTTCTTCTATTGTATCCTTTGACCTGCAGTAGTCCCGATATTTGTTGTTAAAGGCTTGCTACATTTGAGCCCAAGTTGTGATACTGTTTCTAGGTAGCCCCATGAACCAGTGGAGTGCTGCATCCTTGAGGGTAGAAGGAAAGAGTTTCAACTTTTGCTCGTCTCTGTTCCTACGAGGCATGAAAGGAAATCTCTTTTTTTGGGTGATTTTATTTATTTATTTATTTTTCTGCTTATACCTACAAAAACTGAAATAGATTGAACTGCAACTAACTAAAATCTATCTTGCTGAAATGAAAATACAGAATTGAAATGAAAGCAGGAAAGGACTAATCTATTTTGCTAAAATGAAATTGCTGAATTGAAATGAAAGCAGGAAATGACTAATCTATCTTGCTGAAATGAAATTGCTGAATTGAAATGAAAGCTGGAAATACTTATCTACACTTGCTGAAATGAAATTGCGGAATTGAAATGAAAGCAGGAAATGGTCTAATATACTTTTGCAGAATTGAAATTGCAGAATTGAAATGAAACAACTACTCTACTCTTGCTGAAATAAACTACTTTAGCAGAAGGTTGCAGTAGAAAATAGAAGAAAAGCAGTAATCAAAAAATACTCTGATGCTTCACCAGCAACGACGCCAAAAAGATGGTGAGATTTAGTATTGCAGCAACGATGCCGCAACTCCTGCGACTCCTTACTTTACTTTTATCAACCCGGTAGTTCGTAACAAACTTGGAAGCGACAGTGCTATATGCACAAGTACTAGCTCTTACTGCAGACTGTCACTTGATCAGCTGACACAAGTTCGCTAGGAGCTTAAGCCAACTTCTATGAGTTCTTAGAAGAAGATTTTAACTATGATGAATGAAAGCTAACTCAAAAGAGGCTAGTCTACTTGCAGAAAGAAGATGAAAGTTGAAAGGAAATGCAAACCCTAGTAAACCCTACTTTTACTGATTAACCCTACTTGTGCAAGAAAAGAGATGTAAGCTGTTGAAATGGATGTCATTGACTATTGAAAAGGTAAAATCCATGTGTTTAAGCCACTTCTGAAGGTAAATTTGGAAAAGTTATCTTTTGAATCTTTGAGCAATTTTATGTAGAATTATTATGCATGTGTTTTAACTATTTTTGACAGTGCAGAGGTTTATTGGCAAAAGGAAATTGAGTGGGCATTTGCAAGAGGTTGGGAAGGTGTGGAGAGGACCTAAGGAGTCCCTAGCACCCATCTAGAGATTTCCACCACGCTCAGATCTCAAAAAATCGCTCGCGTGAACTTCTACAGGAGGCTGCAGGGGATCTACAGGAAATTCTATAGGAACAGGTTGAAAGTGGTT
Organism: Pinus tabuliformis; assembly: GCA_031772625.1. Classification (NCBI taxonomy): domain Eukaryota; kingdom Viridiplantae; phylum Streptophyta; class Pinopsida; order Pinales; family Pinaceae; genus Pinus; species Pinus tabuliformis. The sequence goes on from CM062804.1 coordinate 252,258,920, forward strand.
TTTAGAGGGTTGATGGTGGAAAAACAGTGGGAAAGTGGAGATGAAGGATGGATAAGGATGTTAAGAGGTTTATGACCTGGTAAATGAAGCTTAAGAGTGATGAAGATGGTTGGATTTGTTCAAGGATGAAGAAAGAAATGTTGCACAAAAATGTAGAAATTAGGGCAAGTTGGGAAAGTATGGCGAATGAGTGAAGGATACCTTGAGCGAGGGACTAGAGAAGGTTTCATGATGGGGGAAGGATAGGTTGGAGTGTCTTATAGGTGTTCTGCACATTACTTTCCAAAAATGATCCAAGCAAAGGCTAAAAAAAATAGAGATTTATCTATTTTGACCTAATTCTGACCTAGAAACTAGAAACATGATGAACATAAGTTTATGGACAGGAAATCATGCAAGAAAGCTATGGAAATTGAGCAAGAATAGGTCTAAGCATGAAAGCACAACTGATATTAACTTATCCAACTCAAAATCTAACACTAGCAATTGCATTGGAAGGCAAAAATAGTTTTTTTGTGGCAACAAGTGTGCCCTGGTCTCAATTCATGGTCCCAAGGAGGGAGAAATGAAATCAAGGACTGCTTGGTAGCCTTTTTGTGGATCTTTTCTGTTACCAAACTATCAAATCAACCTAAAGCATGAACAACTATCTTAATCATAAAAAACAACCTAAGTTATAAAGCAAGATTTTAACCTAAATAATAGAAATTTTTCTATGAATGCAAGAAAAACACATAAAAGTACACAAAGGAGGTATTGGGCACTTGGGTTGGGCCCAACCCCAAGAGCTAAAACCTCCTAAGAAAGATCAGATTTGGTGCAAAGTTGGATTCATCTTCATTGATCAAAAAATAATAGTTACATGACAAAAACTGTTTGCAAGAAGAAGCTCAAAAATGTGCTGATACAGGGCTGCACTAAAGTGCGAAAATAGACTAACAAATGACTAAACTACTAAGGCTTAAAGCCTTCCTACTTATGCAAACGAGGACTCCCAACAGTCCTCCTTAACTTTAGGAGCTTGGCTGCCCAAAACTGCAGTTAATCAGCCACTTCACTAGACCTGCTCAGTTTCCCCTTGAAATCATCTTTGGTGGGATGTTGAACTCTGAGCTGATGGTGGAGAACTCGAGGAAGGGGTCATTTAGTGCAGGAGACACCCCTCCTATAAATCCTCAGCCTTGTTTCTTCGAATTTGGCTGCCAATCTGCTCATAAATGCCTGATCTTGGTCCAAAAATGTCGAAAAATCTGCAATAAGCACGTATTAGACTTTGTAGTCAAGTGACTATTCCCATTCACTCAATTAACATAAATATATTCAAAAGCATGTATAAAACTATGGAGAATGGTGGATTAAATGAGAATAATAGGAAAAATGAGCCCATATAGTTACCCATTTCTGGGGCTCATCAAAGTTATCTTCTAAACAGTGTCGCAAGACACAAGAAGAGGAAGAGGACATGTCTCATGTTCCATATGAAAGTGCAGTTGGTAGCATGATGTATGGAATGGTTTATACTAGACCAGACATTGCACATGCAGTGGGAGTATTGAGCAGGTTTATGTCAAAACTAGGGTAGGAGCATTAGACAACAATGAAGTGGGTTTTTAGGTATTTTCATGGCATTAGTGATTATGGTTTGTGCTACCAAGGAAGACCAGGATTGGACAAAGTTTTGGAAATTCATGGCTTTGTTGATGTAGACTGGGATGGAGATCTGGAACAAAGAATATCTACAAGTGGGTATGTGTTTAACCTATTTGGAGGTGTAGTCAATTAGATGAGTAAGAGACAGTCTGTAGTGACACTTTCAACTACATAGGCAGAATACATGGCAGCCACTCATGCAAGAAAGGAAGCAGTTTGATTGCAGATATTGTGTTCAAATATGGGGTTAGTACAATAAGCTATAAGGATAGAATTTGAAAACCAATGTGTAATTTTCTTGGCAAAGAACCCTGCTTATCATTTAAAGACAAAGCTTGTTGATGTTCAATATCACTTTGTGAGGGAGATGGTTAATGAAAAAAAGGTGTTGCTGGTAAAGGTGGACACTTTGAAGAATACTGCAGATGCATTGACAAAGTCTGTGAGCACTGAGAAGTTCTCTTGGTGTAGAGAAACAATGGGCATTGTAGGGCTAGACCAATCACTAAGCTCTCCTATGGCCCCTTGTGGAGAGAAAATAACAAGTGGGAGAATGTTGGGTGTGTTTTATATTCTTTCCAAGACTACCCCCTATATGTTGCATTAGGTGCAGTAGGGGGGAAGTAACCCCCCTGCATGGGGTCCAGGGTAGCGCACCGTGAAAATATTTTTTAGACCTTATATTAGGTGGACGAACCTACTTATGGTTCTATGCATGGATTTCACACATGGTTATGGGCATGATGGTTTTTTGTCCATGGTATTTTGTAGATCTAGTCAAGGGAACTACGGTTATGTTCTAATCTAGGGTTAATGAATCCTTCGACATGTATATATATGCATTGTAACATTGGAAGCAAGATAATGAAAAATCAATCTGGTAGTCCCAGTTTTGGGATCTAGGGGAAATCTCTATGTATATCTATTTTATGTTTTATGTTCTCGGCATTGTTTATTTTCTATTGTTTAGAATTCATTTGTAGGTAATTTCTATATGGGGTTAAAACCTACAAAACACACTCAAGTTCCACATAAATAATATTTTTCACAATAGAAAAACATACATCAATGAATCAACTAGTGTATGTGATAATTTATAAATTTGAACCCTCTAGTTATATTATAATATTTACTACAATATTCTTTGGGCTCTTGTACTAGGGATCATGGACCTTATTTACAACCCTGATACAAGGACATAATTAGGGCTTGGTGTCAAAAATGATGACCACCAATATGTCGTAAAGAAGATAGAGTTGACCTACTTGTTTATGTAGGGCTCCACAACCCTTTCAGTCCACGTACCTTCAACATATCTGATAGGTACTTTTCCTCCCCATCTGTTGATCACTACAACAATTGTAACCTAAGAATTCTTTCATCTTTGGTTGTCCAATCTGCCACTATCAAATCTCCTGCTACTCCAAGAGTGACTAAACGTTTTCCCACTAATTTTCCCACTAGAAACCCTCTTGCTCCACCAAGACGTCTTCTCATAGGGTCTTCAAGATCCACCCTCTTATCAAATATTTTCTCACCTGCAATGACCTAAACTAGGGCACACAACTTGCCTCCTAATAGTCCCTTCACTACTTCAAAAAACATTGTACATGAGGTCCTTAAATCACCCTCTTGTCAATGTCCTAGCTGCTCCAAAATGCTACACCTAGGGCACAACAAATATTCCCTCACACAATCCATCAACTGACTAATCTAGGGCTTGAAAAATATGTTGTCTTAGTAGTCCTCTAACTCCATAAAATTATTGAACTAGGGTATCCAATACACTTCTCATCATCGATGAACAAACCTCCATCAAACTTCAACATTTCTTTGATTCCACCCACTTAACTTCACTTCTAGACAGCCTAGACATACAGTCCCAACACACATTATTCCTCTTACAACACGAACAAGGTATCAACCTTTTTTTCTGTCTAAAATGCCTATGATTAATCCTTAAGGCATGTAACTCTTACTCCAGAAAAACACCGCACAAGATGTCACCTTTCATGGGTTTCGACCTTCATGATCATGCACAGAACTAGGTCACCTAGGGACAAACTTATGGGATTTTTCTTGATTAGAAGATAATTCTCAAATAGGGCATCAAGGAATTTCCTCATAGAAATTACAAGATTCACTTTTTCACTATTCTTAGGCATCAAATACACTGTTAATCCAAACTCTTGAAACAACCCTCCATCACCTAGAAAACATCGCATAAAATAAAAGCCTTCTCACCTCTCTAAGTGTTAGCTTATGGGGTCGTGACCCAGGTTTGGATTTAGTTGTGACAACCAACAAATCCCTACACTACTGGCCCTTTTCGGCAACAACCCACGTTTCACAGGCTGCAGTCTCACTCGAAGCAGTATGGGGGGATGAAAGAACCAAGTTTTTGCATCCAGAGACTAGTTTGATGTCTTTCAGTGCCTTAGATCTGCCTTCGTGCAGATCAATAACTCTTAGGGCACATCATGACAGCTCTATGAAAATAGCCTTCAAACCTTCACGAAGGACTACGATCAATCCTTGCATACCTTTAACAATCAATTTTCCTACTTACCCGCATTAGAGAGCAGTCCTAAATTAAGGTTCATGCAGACTTACTTAAGGTATTACTAAACATAAAATAATTCTTCAGATCCTTCACAAATGTACTTAAACATGCATTGCATACATTATTAAGAATTATTCAAGAGAATCACGTAAAATTAAATAAATATATTATAAAACAAATCATTTATCGTCAACATATAGAAGTACTCAAGAATTCTTCAGAAATCTGTCTTTATTGATCTTCAATTCAAGATTATAGACTCAAAACTTTCCTACGCACACAGCTACAGGGGTCGGCGCACTCAACTGTGGACTTGTCCTAGGCCTTTGCGCATTAAGCTATAGAGGCTTTCTTCTTCTAAGCCTTTCCGAGCCCTTCACTCTTCTATCTTCATTATTTCTCGATCTTACTTAGTTACCTCTTCCTCTCACTAAGATTCACCATTTATAGACTTTTTTCATACAATGCCATGGTCTGCGAATCATGGGTGAATCTCAAAACTGACTCAAAACTTATCCAAAACAAGGGGCTAAGCCCCTTTGACTCCTATTTGCCTACATGCTCCGCATCCATAAATCACAGAGACTTTACATTATTTACAAAATTATACCAAAATTTGGGTTATCTTAACCCCAAACTAACCCAGGGGAACCCATCCCAACAAGACCCCAACACAAAGATCGTGACTCATCCTCGTGTCACTTTGCTGGCGCCGTGATCTTACTGCAAATATCTCCCAGCTCCACTCAGATTACTGCAACTTCAGCAGCGCTCTGTGCTACTGCCTGTTGAACCTCCTCGATCAATTTTTCAGTGTCTGGTCCCTCTACGTCCAACCTCATCATTCGCTATGTCTACTGTGGTCCCTTAAACTTATCTTGAATGGAAGTTGTGACTTGATAAGCATCCTCCAACCAAGGTTGCAACTTGGCCTTTAGCAAGGCCTTCTTCTTCTGTGCTTCCTCTACTTATGCCAGTAGCTGTTTTCCTTCCTGTAACTTAGCAAGGTGCTGCATTGGTGCTAAGGTGCGTGTAGTTTCCCTGACCTCATCATATTGGTGCTACCTCTCCCTTACCTCTGTGTTCAATGTCTACAGGTATGGGTCCTCCTGTAGATTGATCAACAACTCCATAGCCTGGTCAAACATCATCACATAGTCAGTGATTGTGGTATCCAAGGTAGCCATGCCTTCCTTAATTGCAACTCCATGCTTCTCCCAGACCTCAGGCGGAGTTGTGGGCTGCAACTTTAATTGCAACTTTACAATCTTCATGTTGAACTGGAAAGTGACTCGTCCAACTTCTGCTTTATCCTCACACACACCAACGGTTTGTTTTCTAATTTTGGCTTCTGGCTATGCATCGTTCGAGATGTGAAACTCAGTTGCCATCTTGCATGCCTTCTCTATTGCTGTCTTTAGACATGAACTATGCGCCTGCAGGGCCTCCTTTTCCTTCAGAGCCTACGTCTTTTCAACGAACAATTGCTGTTGTTGACTTTAAACTCACTGAAAATAGTGAGTGCCCGATGTTCTCTGATCCTGAGCTCTTCTATGACTCCCTGAAGTAAAGCATGTAAGGATTCAAGTGACATCGTGGCAAGGTTCAGTGCCATGTTTGTGACTTTGTGAAGCAGTGTGCGTTGTTCATCTGTGTTAGCGTGGACTGAACCTTGAGGCAAAGGGAAGACTCTTACATCCTCCGGCGGGGCCATCTCTACAATTGTACTCTTTCCTCGTGCCAAATTGGCTTGCACGCCACTCAATTTCTTGACATCTTCTTGGATTCTCGTTGCTTGGCGCTGTAATTCACGTAGATCCTTCTAGACGACCCCAAGCATCTGCATGTATTTTTGCTCGAACTACTGCAACACATCTGTGGGGGTGTCCCAAATTTTATCGCCAATCTCATCGAGATCGCCCTCTTGTTAATACCATGGGATCAACCCGTGTTCTATCAGAATTTTGTTTCTTACGCGTTATTCCTTGCTGCTCCGTGTCATGTATTTTCAAAATGAATGGGGCTCACTACCCTTCATCACTTCTGCCACCTTGTCCTGAAAACTCTTCTTAATTTGTCTCCTACGAAGGTGACTTATCACCTTTCTGTGACTCGTGCTGCTCTTGTTCTGTGTGCTCCTTATCAACGTGTTCTTCCTCTATGCGAGCCTTTTTTTCAGCTTCCTTCTTTTTCTATTCTGCTAGGTTACGTGTAGATTTCTTCGCGGCCTCGTTTCTTTTCTATGTAATAGAACTTTCTGAACTCGTGCTTGTTCCAACATCTAATTATTATGGGGCACACCATTCTATAGGCCATGATGCTACAACCTCCTGTACATATGTTTCTGACACCAAATAGGGCAACTGGTGCCATGTCTACTCTGGATCTTTCCATGCTTGGATATAGACTCTGTGGAAGTCAGCCTTGAACATCGCGCAGGCTGACAACTGCGTGAAAAATGTTGTGGACAACCTCAGACGCTGATTGATGGCCATACGGAGATCCATTTCCACAAAAATCCAAAATATCTTTGTCTTTGTAATCCACATAATGTCCTTTGTAGCCTATAAGGAAGCTAATTGCATTGCCTCTAGAAATCCTTCCTTGAGCGGAGGAAATTGGCTATCCTCCGACAATCTCCATGCAACGAGCATAATTAACAACAACAAAAAAGCATAGTGGAACGACTTGGTTTCATCTTGGGCTTCTTGGTAGTGGTTTAGGAACTCCTAATAGAGGTACCTTGCCCAGTTAAATTTCATTCCTTTCGCGCACTACGCAACAAGGGAAACTACTGGTGCCAGAACTTCATTTGCGCGACATTTTCTCATAACCTTCCCTGCTAAAATCTAGGCAATGAATTGAACTTCCTGGTCTGTTATGGAAAGAATGGAATACCCTCGCGATTTATTAAGGAGGCCGTAATCCCTCTTAATCTTGTCTGCAAGATATTTCTCCCCAGTCTTCCCTCCAACCTCCTAAGCTGGGTTCGTGCCTTTGTAAGACAACTGCGTGATTCTATGAATTAGCATGTCCATGATGGGGATAGGCTCTCCTAGCCATAAGCACCCATCATGCACCAGTGTGAGGAGCTATTTCACACATATCGTATTAATGGGGGTGCGGTGATAATGTGGCACCAACAACAGATTGAACAACCCTGATTGCTTGACACTGCAAACCCATCCCTTTGTCTTGAATGCTGTAACACTTGTTTCTTCGTAATAGACCTTCCGCATATATTTGTTTGTCATCAAATGTGGAAAATTAGTGTTGTCTACGATGTCCCAATCCTTAACTTTTAACAACGAGATCTTCGTGAGCCGAGGCCGTTCAAAAGGGACCTGCTCAAGTAACAGGGGCATGAATACTATAAACTTCTCGGTATCTGGGTCTTTCGTGACCTTTTCTTTTCCCTTTCGTGAAGGGATATACTTAGGTAGCCTTGTCATGGGTTCCACCCCTTCAACATCAATATCCTTTGTTCCTTGTAATTCTTTCGCCTCTAGGTCCACTACTCTCTCTCGGTGCTTATCTTTATTATGCTTGGCCTATGTTTCGGTATGCTTCCTTAGGGATGTGCACACCGACACCATCTTTTTCTGATTTTCCTTTGCTACTGGTTTCTTCTCTTTCATTGCAGGTTGTTTGTCTTTTGTCATGGTCCGTTTTGGCCTAGGCGACCTCGGCGCTGTGGGCACCGTAGGCGTAGCCTCTACACTTGACACTTTTGGTCCTGGTGCATCAGACACAATTGCTTCTGAACTTAGGGCTTCGACAGGGTTGGTGGTAGTCATTCTCTCCATAAACAACTCATGGGCTATGTGAGAAACGTTTTCTAGTGACTAGAATTCTTCCCAGAACGCTTGACTCATAGGCGACAGATAGTGAAATTCAACAACAACTTCGAGAGTGCAAAGTGTTCTCTGTTGGATTGGCATGCGTAATTTATAGGGGGCTTTGAATTCAAATCTTATCGTTCCCCCCAATTTCTGACAATAAATGTTGCTTTGGCGGTAGATATTCAAAGATTTTTTCCTTAATTTCCGCCAACCTGCTCCACTTAACCGTCTTCTAGCCGTTAAGTCATGAAAAATAAATCCAATGGTCATTTCCCTATTGTGTTGTACAGTACCTTCCCCCATGGGGAAGCTTCCTGGGTTGCATCTTTGTCATTCTTCGCGTAGGCTTCTTGCTGCGTTTTCCTTCAAGCTGGGTAGTGTAGTTTATAATTCCGCGCTCCCTTGCAATTTCCTGGAGCACTAAGACTATCCTGCTGCCATATGGTCATTGTGCATGATCCCTTGTATAAAGCTTCAACCTGTTCCCATTCACTCTTCCCAGGAAGGGTTCCCCATTTAGCTTCGTGAGCTGAACTGCGCCACCATCTGTAATTTCTTTGACAATATATGGTCCTAACCAATGCATTTGGAATTTAACCATAAATTTAGTGAATTTAATATCATATAAGAGGACAAGATCATTTACCTTGAATTTGTGAAGCTTGATATGGCGATCATTCCATGCTTTCTCACGTTCCTTCTATACTTGTTGATGGAATCCTACCAAAAATCGATCTTCTTCGAGCTCCATCATCTGCGTGAGTCGTTCCTCCAAAGCCTCGGGATCTGCCATGTCTGTTAGAGCTGCTATGCGCAGACTAGCCACAATGTACTCCATTGGCATTACAACGTCGACCCCATATACTAATCTAAACAATTCTTTCCATGTCAGTTTCTTACAAGTAGTCCTATAAGCCCATAATACTATAGGTACACGCATATCCTAGTCATTCCGTTGCACGTTATAGATATTTGTCAGCGTGTTCTCCAAAATCTTGTTAAAGGATTCAATAGTTTCATTTTCCTATGGGTGATACGGTGTACTCTTTTGATGTTAGACTTGGAATTCCTTAGTCAATGTGCTGATTGTTTCATTCGGAAAGTGCGTACCCCTGTCACTCATCAATACTTTTGGGATGCCAAATCTGGTTAAGACATACTCAAATAAGATTTTTTCTATCGTAGCTCCTGTATAATCCCTAAGAGGTTGTGCTTCTACCCATCTGGTTAGATATTCTGTCACAGTGATAATGTAGCGCGCACCCATTTTATTTCCAGGGGGATGAATTGGCCCAAGAAAATCAATCATCCACTTCTCAAAGGGCTGCAAGGATACTTGAGGATGTAGTGGTAACTCATCTCTTTGCGATGGTCTGCCAGTTCTTTGACATGCATCACACGCCTTATAATACACCTTGGAATCCTTGTGCAACATTTGCCACCATAGACCTGTGTGCAAAATCTTCTGCATAGTTGCCTTGCCTGCATAATGGCCTCTCGCAACTCCCCCATGAGCTTCAATGAGAATGCTATCCTACTCAAAGTTTGTCACATATCTTCACAATATTTCATCTGCACCCATTTTATACAAATGTCCCGTAATAATTGAAAAATCGACCGCACTCACTACTAATTGCTTCCTTTGCTGGCCTGTATATCCTTCCGATGCCATCCCCGTAGTCAAGAAGTGAATAATGTCTGCAAAATGTTCATCCGCTACACTTACCGCAAAGAACTGTGCATATGGCAACCCTTCCTCCATATTATTAGGCTCCTCTCCTATTTCGATCTATGACAGATGTTCAGGTCCCACATTTAACTTCCCTGGCTTCACAATGACTTCAAAGTGATACTCTTGAAATAGTAGCAACCATCTGTAGATCTTCCCCACCAACACAAGCTTGTTGACCAATTATTTCAAGGTAGAATGATCTCCGTACATCTTGAAATGGCCTCCTAATAGACAATGCCTAAATTTTTGCAGTGTGTACACCATGGAAAACCCTTCGCACTCAGGCATTGAATAATTTTTATCAGCCTTTGATAACTTCCTACTTGCAAAGGCTATAGGATGGTCCATTTGTCCTTCATCGGCATGTGTTAGCACTGCACCCAACACAATGCAAGAAGCATCCACATGTAAATGAAACTCCTTTTTCCAATCATGGAATATCAAGATTGGTGCAATGACCATCTTTTCTTTGAACAGATCTAAGATTCACTAACATTTGTTGTCCCAATAGAATGCCGCGTCCTTGTTTAGCAGTTTCTCCATGGGCACAGTAATTTCAGCATAAGCTTTGATAAATTTTCTATAGTATCCCATATGTCCCAGTGTCGTGTGTAGCTTCTTCATGTTCCCAGGGGCCTCGATATTACTTAGTTACCTCTTCCTTTCACTAAGACTCACTATTTATAGACATTTTCATACAATTCCATGGTCTGCGGACCATGGGTGAATCTCAAAACCGACTCAAAACTTATCCAAAACAAGGGGCTAAGCCCCTTTGACTCCTATTCACCTACGCGCTCTGCATCCATAAATCATGGATACTTTACATTATTTACAAAATTTTACTAAAATTTGGGTTATCTTAACCCCAAACTAACCCAGGGGACCGCATCCCAACACTAAGACATCCACACTAGCAGTCTTGAAGACTCGGTCCTATGTATATGGTATCTAACCTCTTGGCCCTCTATTAGGTCTCCTGCAATACTTCATAAGTGCCCCAATTCAAACTCAAGAAGCCTCCCAAAAATTAGTGTAAGAATCCTCTTACAGGCCCTTCACCTTTGCACTGTTACTCAAAGAAACTCGACCTTTTATCACTGCTCTTACTAGGTCATATGACCATAGTCTACAAATGTTTAGGGGATCAAACCTTCTTCAAAATGCAGACATATACTTTGGCTTTACCATAGAGAAATATACTCCTATCCATGTACAAAAACACCCTTGAAACTCGACCAACAACTACTTCAAACTCGACTAGATCAGACATAGAGGAATAGACCTTGACTTCATCCTTCCTCATTCTTCATCTTGGCTCCTTTTATCTGCGGTTACATTAGAATTTCAATTCCTTAAAAAAATCACAATTGGATGGATAAACTTGGCCTCACTTTCAACCCTACTTGTCCTTCTAGTTTGGCCCCTCCTAGGGCTACATTTTGCTAGCATCCACAATCAGTAATTCTTTTCACACTAATGTCCTAGGCTTGATCCTTAGGCCTCTTTAAATAATATTTCCTTTAGTCTTATAGGAACCCTCTAGATTCAGGTTTTTAGGGCCTCATGACCTTATGAAACAATAATAATTTATTTTTAGATCTTAAACCCATTTCTTGGGTCCAAAACCCAACTACATGGGTACTTTGCCCACAAAACCCATGTCAGTCAAAATTCTCCCAAACCTAGTACACTATGGTGTGGGAGTACCTCCCAAGCTACACAAATCAACATCCTATCCTCAGCCCTTCCAATGCACATATAACCTCTTCCATGTAGTTGTTATGTCATATCACAGTTCAATGTGTTCACTTCACTTCATCCCAGTCTTCTCCACATCATCGGTGCTACATGTTATCCCGACGCTGATTCATCCTAGTGCTTCCCAATGGTGCATAAGTAATTAAATTATGGGAGATGGAACCTGAGGAAGGGGCAAATTACCATCTCCGTGTTTTACCAATTCACCATTACTCTGTAATCCATGTCATCCTGACTCTATTAATTGATGGAATTTTGCAGACTCCAAATAAACTACTTCTTCGCCCTGTTACTCGGTGAAAACTCCCTTAGACGATTACTCATTCATACTCTAAATTTCCACACTTATACTATGCTCATTCTCTTATTGAATTGGATCATTTCTATGACGTGTTGTTCAACAATTAACTATTAACATGGAAATGCTTTAGCTTTATCCAAAGGGTCTTCACCTCTTCTACACACTCTAATTCTTCACGATTTGTAAATTCCTCTACTTCTACTGCATCACTCCTTTATCGTAGACCAGATCTCATGCCTCCATGCTTCCACTGCACTTTTCCTTTGCAAAACTCTAGTTAAATTGGATCATTGATCTTGCTCATTGATCAACAATGAATATATGATCTTCACCGATTGCAAAAGGCTTTCCACACTGTACTCACTCCTTAATTAATTTTCTAAGCACTCTGCCTCTTGATTTTCATTGTAGAATGCCTGCATCACACTCACACTCAACAAAATATTCGTGACATACAATGATCTTCATGAATAGTCAAACTAGAACCAAGCATTCTTATATTTATATACAAACTCTATACAAAGTTACAAATGTTGTAATCAATCGAAACCAAGACACTACTGAGCGGGGGGGGGGGGTGTTGAATTAGTGGTGTGACCAAATTTTACAACTCTTCAAAAATTATATTTTTTAATCACATTAAAAATTATTCATGGACCAACAACACAACTTAATCATGTAAAACATACCATCATAAACATCATCAAGCACATGGGAAACATATACACAAGGCACCAATCTTCCTTTTATTACAAGATTAAACTTAATTACATAATTTCCATACAAGATACTACTTGTAGGTTTATCAAATTCTATTGAAAGGAATTTCTAACCCTGCTCATTTATCAATCTTCACGGAAAGGAACTCTTGCCCCTACTCATTTATCAACTGCTATTGAAAGGGACTCTTTCCCCTAAGCATTGACCAACACTCACTTGAAGGATCTGCGACGCCTAATCTGCAAGCTACCACTTGTTGGCCCTTTTAATTCATATTTCACCCATTTTCAAACTAGAACCAATAGACCACTTACCTCATAAACAACCAATTTTTTCTCACTGCAACTACTCACCATAACCACCTTACAAACACATTCAAGAATCTCAAAAAAATCACCAAACTTAATGCACCAGAAACATCAACACCAAAAGTCACCTTTGATGAAAAAATAAAAGCACTAATCACCAATTCATCATTCACATATCAGATATCAAATTTGATCTTTGGATTTCAACCATATTATTCCTCACATCTCTACTGCTCGAATTCTGCTTATAAAGATTTTTGTACTGATATTTTTGGAAATGATCTTTGGGTATCTTGATATTTGAATTTTCATGGATTTCTTATTTTCTTCCTTTGTCTTGTTCAATTTAATCTTTTAAATGTGTTCAATACGTGATCACTCACTAGTCTATTATTCTTAGCTCAATCTATAATTTTTTCTGCTAATTTTGCTCATTATGGTATTTTAACAAACTTTAGCTAGGATTTTCTATTTTTGGTGGACTTCCATTTTTACCAGAACTACTAATTATGCCTCTTAAATATTGAAAACTTGTTCATGCATATAGCGTTCTATTGTTATGTTTGGCTTAACTACCAAATAATGTCACTAAAATGTCACATATCCAAAGTTGCTGACTAGTTCCACCAAGGTCCGAAGGTTTTGAAATGCCTCCATATAAGCTGACGACTAATTCATCCAAGTGAATAATCACTCTATTAAAGGCCCAAATATTTTTTTGATAAACCACCATTTCCAAATAGGCTTCTTAGTCCTTTTTAAATTTCAATACAAATTCTTCCAACTCTGTTGAGTTTTCCCTTAGCTCCTTTTGCTTGGTACCTTTACCTGTTTTCTACCATCGGACTGTGTGTTCTGACCTTTGGCTTAACCTTTGAGGTGCTTAACTACTTTAAGGTGTTTTAGGGCTTAGTTCTTGTGTAAACCTCTGCACCCTTGATCTTTTTCTTCATGTGCCTTCGTGCCAATGCTAAGCCTGAAGCTCTCTAAAACAACGCTTTAAACTTTCCTCTATGTAAATCTTCTAGGCTGGGTCTTGTGGGCTTAGTTTTCCTGCGAGGTCCTCCTAATGTATTTCTCATTGCCTACTACTTTGTCAAAATCCACCATTATCCCGTTGTTTTTCTCCCCAAAACTTTCGCTCTGTGCACCTTCAAACATCATTAGGCTCATACCTGCGGGATGAGTTGTACCATGGGTTTTGTCTGCTACTTTAAGAGCCAATAGAAATATTCCAGGGCTAAGTCAACTCTGACACTACGTATGTCAACCCACAATTAGTTAGCCTGCTAGTTTATTAAGTTTTTTTCTTATTTCTTCTGGGATTTGACTAGCAGGATGAAATCATGCTGCATCACCTATGCCACATGCTGACCTATGATTGGTCCATGTGTCAATCAACATTGGGCCCTTCAGGTGTCCAAAAATACAAAATATGTCTGCCACGTGTCACGCTCCTACTGGATGTTCTCACATCATCATCCTTCGTTATCTGGGCCAATGAAATACTATGATGTGTCCGCTATCAGAGAGAAGACAGAAGGGTCTAATTCCTTGTTTTTCACCATATTTCCTTTATAAATATTTAAGGGTCTTGGCTTGAATCTTTTTATTTCTTCCTCCAAGTCGACCTTCCTTTTGTCATTGCTTTGAAATTTTTTGAGAAAACCTTTGGTAGGATGAGCTATAAATATGGGGGATTCCCGCTCACTTCCCTCTTCCTGTTTTAGGGTCACATATGCATGTTTCTTACTGCTCGACAGTTTTTTTGCATGCACAATGAAATCCTCTGGGCTCATACCACTGGGCTTCCTTCCTTGGGATAGGTTGTAGTGTGGGCTCTGCCTATGGCCAATGGAAAATGTCTCGCTACTTTGTGCACCTTCAACATACCCCTGGTCGTCTTTTGGCTATTTTTCCACCATCATAGCTAGTTTTTCTGACTATTCCAACCTTGTCTATGCGCCAAAATGGTTTCCATCCACCTCTAACTCTATAATATTTTGACTTAGGGCCATAGAAATTTGACTGTATCTATCTCTCAAACTAGGAGGCCATTTTCAAACTTCCACACACCATTGGAAATATTATCCAGATATTTATCCATTCAAGTTGGTTTAATCTATGTCTAATATGGTCTACTACACAAGAAATGACTCCAAAGTATCTGCACCATTCTCATCCCTATTACTCCTTGATTCTTCTTCTTGTGCTTGGAACCTTATCTCCTAAGTTTTTCTTTTCTTTATGTTGACAATTTTTCCATGTGTTTTCATTAGTGAAAACATATTTCCAATATTCTCCCCCTTTGGAATTGATGGAAACACCAAAATCAAATGAAAGATCCTTAGCAAAACATATCAATGTTAATTTTCTCCATTAAGTGTTGCTCCCCCTAAGATGCACTTTGCTTATCCTTAGTTGTTTATGCTATTATGGTGCTATTTTTGTTGCTCTTTTTAGATCAGTAATACCTCCCCTTCACCAATTACCTCTCCTTTTACTTCTTTTATTTGATCACCATGTATCTCTCCCCCTTTGACATCAATGACAAATACACCATCATGCTCCACTTGTCATAATACTCCCCCTATCATCATACTCCCCCTGTCAACAATCTTTCTTCGTCATGTTGATCCTGTGGACCTGCAAGATTCATATTGATATGATGGAAGTATACCAGTTGGATTTATTCCTCTTGAAGGAAGAGCTAGTGTAGGGAGGCAAGAGGAACAACTCCCAACATTTGCCTCAAATACTCAAACTTTTCTCTAGGAAATGTCTTGGGGAAAATATTAGCAACTTGCTCATTTGTAGTGACATACTCTAGCTTCATAATATGATTAGCAACTTTCTCTCTTAGGAAATGATAGTTGATTGGAATATGTTGTGTCTTGGAGTGAAAAACCAAATTCTTTGACATGCTTATTTCACTTGTGTTGTCACAAATAATGAGAATAGGCTGATCATAGAACACTTGTACATCCTACAAGGTATGTTTCATCCAATATAGTTGCATGCAACAAGATACTACTATAATGTACTCTTATTCAGCTGTAGATAAGGAAATGGAAGCTTGCTTCTTGCTCAACCATGAAACTAGGCATTCTCCAAGAAATAAAGCACCACCACTTGTGCTCTTTCGATCATCTACATCACCTGCCCAATTAACACCAATATAAACAATTAATGATTTTTTTTTACCTTTAGGGTACCGAAGTCCATAATCCATTATTTCTTTGAGATATCTAAGAATCCTCTTGGTTGTTAGTAGATGGATTTGTCTGGGGGCTTCTTGGAATCTTCCAACAACCTGCATGGTGTCTGGTCTTGAAGTTTTCAAATATAAGAGGCTGCCAATGATGCATCTATATAAGGTTTGGTCCACATTGGAGTTTCCACCATCTTGCTAAATTTGCAACCTATCACCATTGGTGTGCTTATCAGAGACCATTCTTCCAAGCCAAATTTCGCCATCACTTCTTTGAGATACTTGCTTTGAGAGATAAAAATTCCCTTAGGGGTTTACACAATCTGCAATCCAAGAAAAAACGATAATTCTCCAAGCATTGACATCTCAAACTCGACCTTCATACCAGCTGCAATTCACTGGTCAAAGACCGAAATTGCTAGAAAAGATAATGTCATCAACATATACGACCACCACTATAATTTTTCCATCCTTTTCTTTGACATATATGTTGTTGTTAGCTACACTTCTTTTGAATCCACACTTGAGTAGGTAGTTGTCTAGATTGGAATACTAAGATCTAGGGGCTTTCTTAAGACCATACAAGGCCTTCTTGAGTCTACAAACATAATATTGTCTCTCTGTTAGCTAAAACCCTTATGGATGCTTGATGTACACTTCCACTTGTATTTCTCCATTTATAAAGGAAGATTTAACATTCATTTGATATAGTTGAATTTCTTAAAGGAAACAAATGCCAAAACAATTCTTATTGCTTCTAATATAGAAATAGGAGAAAAAGTTTCATTAAAGTCCAATCCTTCTATTTGAGCATACCCTTTGCATACCAATCTAGCTTTTTTTCTTACCACTTCTCCACAATAATTCAATTTATTCTTGAAAACCCACTTTGTGCCAATGACATTCTTATTATCAAATATTGGAAAAGGTTCCCAAGTCTGATTTTTCTCTATTTGGTCCACTTCTTCATGCATTGCTTTTAACCAATGTTGATCTTGACTGGCTTGTACAACATCCTTTTGTTCCTACATGGAAATCCATATGCTTGCATGGGGGAATTAAGCGACTTACTTCTTGTTTGCACACCAAAATTTAATTCTTTAACAATCTGATCAATTGGGTGTTGTTTTTGTACATAAATTGAGGGATCTCTGGCTGGAGGGCTGGAGTATTCTTCATCGTCTTTTTCAGTAGGTGGCTCAACATACTCCTCATCAATGTTCACTGGTTCATCAATTTCTTTTTTAGTGGTTGCTTTTGTTCAACGTATTCATCCCCCTTAACATCTATATGTTCAATGATCCTCTTGGAGTTCTTGTTATAGCATATGTATCCTTTGTTGTTGTATGAATATCCAAGAAAAATGCCTTCATCTTCTCTTGCATCAAAATTTCCTTCCTTCTCATCATTTCACTTGATATAACTTCTGCTACCAAAAACTTTGGAGTGCTTAACTGTTGCAAGTCTGCCATGCCACAACTCATAGAGAGTTTTTTCACTATTTGGTCTAAAATGAGCTTTATTAAGGATAACCAATATTGTATGAATAAATTATGCCTAAAACCTTTATTGAACCTTCCTTTCATTCATCATGGCTTTGGCTTATTGTTGCATCAATCTCTTTTCTCTTTCTCCTAGACAATTTTGCTAGGGAGTCTTTGCTATTATAAATATCCTTTTGATGCCTTTCTTCTTGCAAAGTTCATCAAATTATTTTGGAGTGACCTCACCTCCATTTTTAGACCTTATGCTTTTGATTTTTCAATCAGTTTCATTCTCAGTCACGACTTTGAACTATTTAAATTTATCAAAAGCTTCAGATTTCTCTCCAAGGAAGGAAACCCACATCATCCTGCTAAAATCATCAATTATTAGCATAAAATATAATTTACTTATGGGTTACTACATTTTGGATGGTCCACATAGATCCATGTGCACCAGCTGCAATGGATTTGATGATGAGTTCTCCTTTTCCTTGAATGGAACATGAGTTTTCTTTCCCAATTGGAAATATTTGAAAATAGTATTCTCCGGTTTTCAAATCCTGCGTAAATACTTAAAAACATTTTTCTTGCTTAGCTTCACTATCAGATCAAATTTAAGATCTCCAAGTCTCCTATGCCACAACCTGATTTCATCAATCTTTGATAAGAAACACCTCTTTGTCTTCTCTTTGAGCACATAGACATTATTATCTATTCTCACAGCTTCAACAACTATCTCACCTATGCCTGTAGACTTGATTTGACAATTTTTTTGCTTTAAAGATCACATAATAGCCTTGATCACACATCTAAGATACAATAAGAAAGTTATGCTTTAGCCCATCAACATATAAAACATTATTGGCTTTACCATTGTCATTTGATAGACTCACCACTCCTTTTGCAATATTTTTTCCCGGAGAATTGTTGCCAAAAGTCACATTACCTTTGTCAACTGGCTTCCACGTTAAAAACTTGCTTCTGTCTCTTGACATGTAACTGGAACAACCATTGTTCACATAATAATGGCTCCCTTCATTTTCAGCATACAAAGCAATATCTCATTTCTTTGATTTCTCCTTTTCTTTCCAGACTTTGGGGTTCTGATAATTTTTCTCAATAATTGGTTCAATTTTCTTCTCCTTAAGTCTGCAATTGACTCTTATATTCCCAAAATTTTGTCATTTAAAACATTGAGCTAGATAGTTCAGAGGAGAAAAATAATTATTATGCCTGGGTATTTTTTCCCTTTGTTGAAATCTTCTTCTAGATCCAAGTTTCGTGTAGGAAATATTGCCTTTGTAATTTTATGCTCTATAGCCATAATTCATGCATGTGAAAAAATACCTAGGGAATATATCATTGTATCTGGAAGGACGACTTCTACGCTGAGTTGAATTCTAAGCATTTCGATTTTCTTGGCCAATGATTTTCATTTGTTGTTGATTATATTTATTGGGTTGTGTTAGCACTCTGTAAATTTCCCTAGGCCAAGGAAAGAAATCCCAGAGGCAACCACAAACCACTTGTAGGTAAGGTCCAGTCCCCCTAGCCTTGAAGAGGGCTCTCTCCCTAGATCAACTATCAATCAAAGATTGATACGATATGGGTTTTAGACTGGTTATTAAGCTCATAAGGTAGATGACATAAGATTTAATGAAAGTTGTTGGGAGAGAGGGCCATTGAAGTATAAGATCATAGAACATCAGGGCATGCATGAGCCATCTAGATAATAGAGGAAAGGTAGGCACATATTCCAAGTCAATTATCGATTGTAGTTTAGTGAAGAATGAGGGAAACATAAAAATATCCAGTTAAATGCAACAAAGCATATGATTATGAATTTTTCTATGTAACGAATGACCAAAAATATTCAGAAGAATCACAACAGAGCAATGAAGAATTCCATCATGTATGAGATCCAAAATTATCCTGAGTTCAAGACAACAACACCAAAAATGGATATAATATTAACATGAGGAAAACACTAACTTGAAATCACACACCACAGGTTTCTCTCAAAACATAGGTGCAAGCCTGTTATGAGATTTTTATTAAAATATTTACACACACAGGGCCTCCTCTTACTCTCAACAATTCCTCATTATTAACCTATTACATTATATTATTAGCCATTAAATATAATTTTTGCCAAGGACCGTCTACATTACATTCATCCACTAAGTGGATTAGAATCCAGCTACCAAAACTGATTTTATTCTAATTTTCTAGTTAGTGGCCTATTGGTGTGTTTTATAATAACAAAAAAACAAGATTCAGGCCAAAAAAAGGAACAAAATTATACTTAGAAAATCGTCTTTATCCTCATCTACTCAGTTTGAACAACATCAAACTCATAAAATCATTTTTATCCATGTGTCCATAGTCCTCTAGAAAATCTTGAACTGCCTGCCACTGCGGAAAAAATCCTGCTTAGAATGGCCAAAAATCCTCTGGATGCGTTGGTACATTCCCCTTCTTCTTTATCAACCTCCTTCAAGCTTATCGAGTCACTTTCAAACAATCAAAACCATACAAAACATGGTGGATTATCAAATCAAATCATGACTATGAAAATGATATAAGCGCCTTTGCCTCAATGCCTTTATGCATTTTACGCCATAAAAGCGTGGGCGGTAACCATCGGCTTATCTCGGTAGGTGCTTATCTCTTAAGTTTTCCTTATACTTCCTTTAAGATTTACGAGATTTTCTCCCTTCGAGATCCTTAGATCCCAGTGCTAATTTATCATTCCACGTGACTAGGGGGTTGTGATTGTAGGCTCATTTTTCTAGGGTAAGGCCTATTAAGGGCTACCAAGGGCTTTTTTCTTTGTTTTTTCAACTTCCCACTTGAACCCATGTAACCAAAACCATGTGCTTGAGGCTTTTTCCTCTTGGGACTTTATATCTCAGAGTTTCAGGTTGTTAGGATATGAGCATTGCTTAATATTTCCTGAGATCCGGGATATGCTAGCCCTCCTAAGCTTTAGTGTTGTGCTTTCCCTTAAGTCTTGTAATTGTTGAGCTTAGCTGAGGAGCACAGTGACAAAGCTGTTGAGCTCCTTCTAAAACTTTCCTAACCGGTGTTTGCATAGCAGTGCGCAACAATGAACAACTATTGTGTAGCAGTTAGGTGGAAAAATTTGAATTCCCTATATATAGCTATTTTTCCTTTTCCCAAGATTTTGAAGACATATTTTTTACTTGGCCATCAATTTTTATGTTTGAATCCATTTTGGGAGATCTATAGCTCGTTGGAAATATTATTTAGAGCTATTCATGTTGATTTTAGCTATAAGGTCATTTTACAAAAACTTGAAATGAAAACATCCTTCCCAACCTTAGACTGGTTTGATTAATGACCCTTTTAAGGTGAAAACCTTTTAGGCTTTGACACCCAATGATTCATGGGCCAAACTAACCAAGATGAATAGTAAGAGGCCAACACCATCGATTCCTATCATAGGACCCTAACAGATTGTGTAATCTCCTTTTGTAGTCATGCATGCTCTTCTTTAGCTGCTAGAACAAAATTAATTTGTTTCTTTCCTTTCATTTCTGCTGTTGCGTTGGAATAAACTTCAAATCTTAGACCATTTCGATCTAAGGAAACTCGCTGTGCAACCAATATTTCATTTAAATTTTAGTCCCTTTACTTATCTTTTGGTTGAAACTCAGTTGTATTTTTTCCTTCTCCAACTCCTTCTTTAGCATCATGTTTTCTCCTTCCAACCTTTCACATGATTGAACTTTTTCATTCATATGTTGGTTCATGGATTCTTGAATCTTCTTACCCTCTTTTACTTCCAAGAGCAATGGATCAACAACCTAAGTTTTTTATTTTATCAAAGTATCCTTTTGGGATTTTTTTTTTCTTCCTCAACCTCTCTATTTCCTCAAGAGCACTCACCAATTATCCTTCAAGATCTACTTCTCCCTCTTCATGATCAGAATTAATAGCCTCAACTTACAATTTTTCTACGGCCACCAACATAAATTTTGTAGGGCTCTCATCATCCATATTATCATCTGAGGATTGGCTGGGTTCACTTTTCAAGGAGCTCTCTTCTTGAACATAAAGCCCCTCTTCTTAGCCTTCTTTCTGTCCTTTTGAACTTTCTTGAATCTTTCTTTAGGATTGTAATATTTCTTCTTCTTTTTAGGACACTTTGATACATAATGACCAACGTTCCCACTATTAAAACACTTAAAGGGTAGCTTAACTTTATACTTTCTTGGTCCTCACTTGATATTCCTCAAAAAATTACCTTCTTCTTCTACTATTTCACAACAAGATTCATCATGCTCTTCTTTGCATTTATTTTATGCTTTGAAGGATGATCCTTTGGTTGTAGACTTGCATTTAGAAATCCTCATCTCATAGGCAGTGAGTACTAAGTAATTGATCTAGAGTGAGAGAGTTTAGATTGTTCATTTCATCAATGGCTGACACCTTTTGATTAAATCCTTCAAGAAGAGATATTAACACTTTTTCAACTACTACAAATTCATCTATCTTCTCATCAAGCCCTCTTATGGTGTTCACAGCTTCATCAACTCTTAAAAAATACTTTGCAATATAGTCATCATCATGCATACTTAAAAACTGAAATTTCATCCTATACCCTTGGAGTTTAGCTTTCTTTACCTTGTTGTCTCCTTCATAATAATTTCTCATCTTGTCCCAAATAGCTTTGGTAGATAGGCAGTCCATTACTTTGACAAGCTTTGATTCAGGTAGGCCAGCAAGTAGGGAATTCATTGTTTTAACATTTCATGTGAACTCCATCTTCTGATCTTTGGTAATCAATGATGGAAGATTTTGATATTCTTCTTCCACAAAATCCCACAGATTAGATCCAAGTGATTAAATTTAGGTATTCATCCTTACTTTAAAAAGCACACAATTTTTTCCATTGAACATATGTTCCCTGTTGGTAAATCTTCCTTCTTGGTTTTCCATGGTCCTTGATCTTTCTGTGTTGTTAAAATGATCTGAAGTAACCTTGCTTTGATACCAATTGTTGGAAATGGAAACCAAGACACTACTAAGAGGGGGTGTGAATCAATACTGTGACCAAATTATACAACTCTTCACAAATTATATTTGTCAATCATTTTAGCAATTATTCATGGATCAAAAACAAACTTAATCATGTAAAACATACCAACATAAACATCATCAAGAACTTGGGAAACATATACAAAATATACCAATATTCCTTTTATTACAAGCTTCAACTTAATTACATCGTTTCCCTACAAGCTACTACTGAAAGGAACTTCTATCCCTCCATGCTTATATGTATTCATTGAAAGGGACTCTTTCCCCTACTCATTTTTCAATTGATACTAAAATGTAATCTTTCCCTCATTTATCTTCTACTAATGAAAGGGACTATTTCCCCTAAGAATTTACTAGCGCTCATTGGAAGGAGCTACTCCCCTAATCTATAATCTACCACTTGTTGGCCCTTTTGATTCATGTTTCATCCATTATCAAACTATAACCAATAGACCTCTTACCTCATAAAAAACCAAAATTTTCTCGCTACAACTACTCACCAAAACCATCTTACAAACACCTTCAACAATCTCACAAAATTACCAAACTATATGAACCAACAACATCAACACCAAAAGTCACCTTTGATGAACACATCAAAGCACTAATCACCAATTCATAATTCACCTATGAGATATCACATCTCATTCCTCACAACTTTTTTGCTTGAACTTTACGTATAAATATTTATGGACTGATATTTTTGGAACCAATCTTTGGTCATCTTGCTCTTTGAATTTGCATGGATTTCTTATTTTTTTCCTTTGTCCAGTTCAATTTAGTCTTCTGGATGTGTTCAAGAAGTTATCACTCAACAATCTACTATTCTAAGCTCAATTTGTAAGTTTTTTTCTAATTTTTCTCATTATGTGTTGGAAACCTTTGAGCACTACTGAGATCAGGTTGGGGGGGGTGGGCAGTGAATCAATATTGTGACTTATATAAAATTTTTTCCTTTTATTAAATTCTTACTAAATGACACATATATGCACCAACAACACATTATATTATCTATGCATATAAACATATAAACAACTAAATCATAAACCATGTGAGCAACATAAACAATAAACATGCACACAATCATATCATCACACATAAGACACAAGATTTCTGGTGGAAACCCTTCCGGGAGGAAAACCACCCTTGTTGCTATTGCTCTGATATGAATTTCTATTATGTCAAGCAATTGATATTTTACCTAATTTTTTAACTCCCATCATATACAAATGTCAACACTGATGTCATATACAAATGTACCCCATTGTTGCTAACCTGTTCATGGAAGACTTTGAATCCAGTGCTTTAGCCTCAGCTAATTTTAAACCTAAGATTTGGAAGATATTTGTACATGAAACTTGTGCCATTTAAAATCTATGAAAATTGCCTCCAAATAACCTTTCGTTTCTATCAGTCTATACCGAATTTTGAAAAAATGTTCTTTGTAAACGTAATTTGATTAGTTTTTCACAAAACACATGTCTCAAAATTTTGGGATCCATCCTCATTTTCCTGGAAAATGTAACGAAAGTTGCCACTTCTTTATCCAAAGAGCTTTTGAGTTGGCATGTTTGACAATTTCCTCACACAAGAGAACCAACATAAATTTTCTTCTCTTCCTCTATTATTTAATTTTCTGAAATGGTTAAGTCAAATTATTCTCAATAATCAATACCTAGGGAAAATACCATGGTTATCCTAATACCAAGAATACTTGTACCATGGTAATACTATACTCATGCTCAATCAAATACCAAGGTAAACCATTTAGCTGCCATACAAAATACCATAAGAACCATCCTTGGTAACAATGTATAACCAAACAATAATATTCATAACCAATGCATATCCAAACACCTCACCACATCCAACTCTATGTAACAACATGATCATGAGGACCATGGCATCCTCTTCTCACACTCTATATGCAACACCTACAAATCATAGATCCATATGCACATTTCCATGCTAGTAGATATGCCAAATCCAATGCTATTAGGTTGACATCAATACTAACACAACCATCTCACTGTCAATACATCCATACCAACCAATAGGACCACTAATTCACATCCATACATACATGATCATGATCATTACCTTGTTGACATCAATGCCCACAAAAACAATTCCATCAAACTCCCCTTTTGGAATTGATGTCAACCTCATCAACATGTGAGGCCAAGCTCCATCCAAATTCTCTCCAAATTCTCTCCCCCTTTGACATCAATGGAAAATGGTGAACTCCATATGAATAGGAAACAAGAACTGAAATACATACTGGAGCAATACATTGCTAAAAAATAATGCATATCTAAGGTCATCCATGCCTCGATCCAAGCAACAAGAAATATATTTTATCTCTCCACAAATCAGAAGAATTAAGCAGCAAATGTATCCAAGAAACATTTAGAGTAGAATATCAACCGACAATTACTAACAAAAAGCAACATCATGCCAACATAAAGCAACCATCATCAACATATGCAACATCATATAGTAGCAGCTATGAGGAGCATCAAGTACGTGCATCAATATGCTCATAAGCATCAAACCATCACTCCTCCTCATAGAAACACATATACATCATGTGCAACAACATTCACATGCAGAAACCATAATGATAAACATCATAATAAAACAATCATCCAACATCCTCCATACGATAACCACACACAATATCCCCTAAACTTGATAGCAACAATTATCATGAGATCTCATAATATGAGGCCAAGAACCCCACTTTCATAGCATAGTATGAGGCATAGCATGAAAAACTCCAAATGCATAATAGTGCCAACAATGTATGGATGAAGTAAATAGGAACAAATAATGCTCCCCTTGAACACATGCCATCTCCAAACTGTAGAGATCCTAATTGTTGGGCTGAAATGACCGCTTTCATTGCAAATAATTCTTCCTTTGACAAATAGAAGCACCATATGGACTGATATTCCACATGACCATGAATCAAGTGACATATACAATGATAAATACATGGATGTAGCAATGATATAAAAACCTCATAAATGATTCCTATGTGACCATAACATGACCTCATGACTCATGGCTATAAGACCCAAAAGATAATACAACATAAGTACATGGCTCCATAAGCATTTTACATGAATAAATCAATGGGATATATGACTGTTGTGATTATCTCCTATGGACCAATGAATCAAATGCTCGATACATCATGGCAATTACATCATCATTAGCCCATACATATGGCAATAATATGACTCCAAATGACTCCTCCATAGCAAGCCTATCACCATGATGACTCAAAAACTAATGACTAGACTCAGAACCATCATAAAATGATGAAACAATAACAAGTAAATGGTTGCAGTATTCATCATAAAGCAGCCCATACATGGCTGGTCCATGTCACAAATCATCTCAATACATTCTGGAGTCATCATCACAATCTATGCATGGTTTCACATCTTTTCAACCAATTGTTAGTGGAAACTAAAAACATCTACATGGTTGAAAAATGTGCTCTTATTTCTACACATGAAAGACATAAAATTTATACTAAACACATGAGCGGAAACAAATGAAAAATACAGGATAAATCATAAGTCTCCATACCATGCATAGATCCCCTTGAGCTCGATATACCTCCAATAAGAAAGGTTGATCATGTTAACCTGAAAATGCATGAAGGATGAAATGAACTCTTCATATGTTGCTGCAAACTCCATCATATGCTCCCCCTGAGGTTATGCACCTCTCATGATCTGCAGTCCTCCATAAGTATGCATGAAAAATCATGAATTGCAGGAGGGAATGCTCTTCACTAGTTGAAGAGTTGAAGCTCCTTCTTCTTCCATAGGGTTTGTGGTTGCTTCTTCTCTTCCTTGATCTAATTCTTCTCTTGCTTCTCTTGCTTCACTCCTTTCTTCACTACTTTTGAGATAGATCCCCTTTTTTTTGCTTCTTTTGAAGTTTTTTCCTTGAGTAATGGGGCAACAAACAATCTCTTTCCATATGGTCAAATCTATGGAAAATATAACACTCCACATGGCTAAGAGGATCAACTCTTCTTCTACTCATGCCAGATCTAAACCGTGCATAAGATGTGTCTCTCCTCTAATGGTTATACCTACAATTTATTTCCTTATGGCCAAACAAGTAACATGAGTTACAGTAACCATAAAAATCACAAGTATAGCTGTTGGCCATTCTCCTTCATTGTTGATATTATTGGAATCTTTGTTGATATGGTCTATACGTTCTTCTCCAACAATTTTCTGCAATATGCTGAAACTTGTGATAGATATAGCATTGTATCTCATGCATCAAAGGAATGAAAGGACTTTTCTTCCTTTGAAATATAATGGAGCTGACATGATGATCTATAGGATAAAAGGATCTTCTGAATGTTGATTCTCCTTGATATTTTCTTCTCCGTTGTTGGTTTTGCTGCTTGATTTTCCACTCGTTCTGCTTGCTTTTCTGTTGCTGGCTCTTTTGTTTGCTAACTAGTTGCTGGATCTGCTTCTTATTTCCTTGGATCTCATTTTTGTTGCTGGTGTTGTTTGCTACAGGTTTCTTGGGTTCTTCTTTTGTGTTTTTACCTACATGCAAACTAGACTCACCCTTTTGAAATCCAAGACTGGATTTATCCAATGGTGATCTTTGGATCTCAAACAAATTATCCAAGGTAATGGTACTCTTCTCCATCTTTTGTTGCTTTCTCAAGGAAACAATTTCAGCTTCTAATTTCTCAACCTATTCTACCTTTACTTGATATTGTTTCCTCATTCCTTCTTCAACTCTATCAAATTCTGCCATTTTAACTTTTAAGCTCACTATCTCTTCTTTGAGCTCGACCTCCTTATCATCGCAGGTCTGCAACAATTTTTCTCGATCCTTGCGTGCAACTGTTATTTTAGAAATATTAGCTCTAAAAATCTTAACATCACTCTCATCTTCCCTATGTACATCGACATGATCTAAATATGAATCATCAAAATTATAACTCAACATAAAATCATTAATGTTTATAGCTTTAGGTGCAATCTTTTTTGATCTCTTCTTATCATCTACTGAATCATGTGCACTGGAAGAATGAGGCCTTTGTGGCTGATATTATTTTTTTTGGAGGCTCTTCTTCTTATTTCTCTTCTTCTCATTTTCAAAATTTATGCTGATACCATCTCCAAATATGGATTCTAGCTTGTCCCACATCTCTTTGACATGTTTCAAACCCACTAGTCTCTTCATATCATCATTATGAATATTCTCATAGATTATACATTGTGCTTGTGCATCCTTCTGTAATACTTCATCTGGAATTGAATCTTTGCCACAACCCTCACACACTACTTTCCAAATCTTAGATCCACAAGATAAAATTTGAGATTTTACATTCTTTTGCCATACCTTGTAATTTGTAGTAGTGAGGACAACCATTTTGAAGAAAAAAGAAAAACAATTAATTTCTGCCAACAAACCTTAGATTTACTCTCCAACGATCAAGCAGCAACTAAGAGCCTTGCTCTGATACCAATTGTTGGAAATATTTTAGCACTACTAAGAGTTGGGGGGGGGTGAATCAGTAGTGTGACTTATATACAAATTTTTCCTTTTACTAAATTCTTAATGAACCACACATAAATGCACTAGCAACACATTATATTATCCATGCTTATAAACATATAAGCAGCTAAATCATAAACTATGTGAGCAACATAAAAAATAAGCATGCACACAATCATATCATCACACATAAGACACAAGATTTTTGGTGGAAACCTTTCCAGGAGAAAAACCACCCTTGTTGCTGCTGCTCTGCTCTGAATTTCTATTATGTCAAGTAATTGATATTTTACATAGTGTGCTGACTCCCATCAGCATGGAGACTTGACCTCATATACAAATGCCAACACCGATCGGCTAGGAGACTTGATACTACTGATCAACTTGGAATACTCAGTTCTCTACTGATCTCTATGGACTACCATTCGTTGAAGGCCACCATGATCAGTTAATCCTTGCTCAACAACCATTGTACTCTCAAACAACCATTGGATTGATAAAATTCTTCCTTTCTTTGAAGCTTCGACATCATTGCTCCACCTCCATGAAGTCACTGCTCCTCACCACCATGCAAATATCCTTTCATGTATTTTTAAATTGGAGCCCAAGAAAATAAGATCAACCAGAAATTCACTCTGAATACATGCTCTCAGCAGTAATATCTCATCATCAATCAATATAAAAATAAATGCACAAAATATGTTCTCTCTAATAAAAACGACGTCGACACAAAACTGAATATCAGACCCTCACAACAATAAAATCTTGTGTAATACAAATAACATCATAAGACACATGGCTATGTGCTAAATGCATCAACAACTCCCACAAAACAATTGTGAGAGGACCACCAACATATACTCCAGTAACATACCAAATTCTCCCAACTCAAACACTACACCAACAACTCTAAATCTGTACAATACTAAATCACGCTTCAGATATGCTCATTATTCAGTCATAGACTGAAGCATCTAGGCTCTCCACTAGATCTGAAGCATACACTTCTTCTCTGGAACCTTCTCACTCAGACATACTCCAACTAATTCAACTCACAGTCAATAATCTCACAATGAGTTATCTCCAATATAAAGATGAACTCAAGTGCTCGACTCAATAAATACACAAAACTATTGGGCATCACAAATCTATTCATATGTTTGATTAGATCTAGATTCAGCTCTTGACTCAATAAATCCACTATCTCCACTCGCCTTTTGATATTTTCAATGTTAATTTCTTTCTGGAAGAAAATCAAATTTGGAATTGCAATTGCGGCAATTTGGAAAATGATCACAACATAAAATTTGTGAAAATTTTGTTCAAATAACCATCTGTTTATCTCAATCTAGGCTGAATTTGGAAAAAAAATCTCATTAAAAAACTAATTTGGTTTGTTTTTCAGAAAACCCATGTCTCATAATTTTGAGATCCATCGTCATTTACCCAGAAAATTGTCTGCAAAACTTTCACTGCTTTATCTAGTAAATTTATGAGTTGGCATGTTTGAACAATAGAAAATGAGTGAAAATCGCCTTCGAAGAAGCTTTCGTTTATCTCAATCTAGACTGAATTTTGAAAAATTGCTCACTCAAAAACTAATTTGGTTTTTTCCGCACAAAACCCATGGCTCAGAATTTTGAGACCCAACATCATTTTCTCGTAAAATATAATGCAAAAATGTCACTTCTTTATCCAACAAATTTCTCAGTTGTCATGTTTAATAATTTCCTCATGGAAGAGAACCATCATAAATTTTATTCTCTTCCTCTATTATTTAATTTTCTGAAATGGTTAATTCAAATTATTCTCAACAATCAATACCTAGGTCAAATACCATGATTATCTAAATTCCACGAATACTTTTACCATGGTAATACTATACTCATGCTCAATCAAATACTAAGGTAAACCATTTAATTTCCATACCAAATGCCATGGGAACCATTCTTAGTAACAATGTATAACCAAACAATCATATGCATAACCAATTTATGTCCACACAACTCACCACATCTAACTCTATGCAACAACATGATTATGAGGACCATGACATCCTCTGCTAACACTCTGTATGCAACACCTGCAAATCATAGACCCATATGCACATCTCCATGCTAGTAGATATGCCAAAGCTAATGCTACTAGGTTGACATCAATGCCAACTCAACCATCTCACTGTCAATACATCCATACCAACCAATAGGACCACAAAGTCATATCCATACAT
Source organism: Pinus tabuliformis (assembly GCA_031772625.1). NCBI lineage: Eukaryota > Viridiplantae > Streptophyta > Pinopsida > Pinales > Pinaceae > Pinus > Pinus tabuliformis. The sequence goes on from CM062804.1 coordinate 252,289,342, forward strand.
ACATGATCATGACCATGACCTTGTTGACATCAATTCCCACACAACAATTCCAAGATCTGGTATTTTAAGAGACTTTAGCTAGGATTTTCTATTTCTGGTGGACCTCCATCTTTACCATAACTGCTAACTATGCCTCTTAACTATTGCCAACTTGTTCATGCATTTATCGTTCTACTATTATGTTTAGCTTAACTACCATGTAGTGACACTAAAATGTCACATATCCAAATTTGCCAATTGGTTCCATCAAGCCTGAAGATGATATACATACCACTACCAAGTTGGAGAGGATCACCAACTCATATGACTATAAGCATTGAAACATGTATATGATTTACTTACTGAACATATAACTTTATAACATTGGAATCATTATACTTATATTGTAATGATTCACATCCATCATTAATCCCATATTACTCCTCTACCACAACACCATATAAAATGACCCTTGTCATTGTTCATGAATATATTATCTTAATTAAAAATTGTTATCTCCTAACAAATTGTTCAATCACATTGAAACTATTAGTTATCTTATTTTCAACTAACATTATAGGTGGTTCATTAATACATAGAGAGGCTTTTAAGATCCTCCTACCACAAGCTTATGACCACATTTAGGCCATATTCCAGTCAACAGGGTGGTTGATAGTACACAAAGTGACAACAAGGTTTCAATGGAAAATGTTGCACTTGAGTTTTCCCTTAATCTATATGATGGTAGAATGACAAAAGAGAGGATACCAATTACAGAAAATGAAAAAAAGATTCCCACTATGTCGGCTCTTCCCTAGGTGGGAGAGCACTGGTATTGTAGGAAGATATCATTATGAGAGGTAAGGGGATAATGCCTTAAACAAAATGAGGTCCTAGTGAAGAAGGGAAATGGATTTGATGGTAAATCCTTACTACAACCCTAGGTCGATGTAGCGATCTTCATCCATAAGTACTTTACATATGAAGGAGGGTCTTACTGAATGTGCTAAAACACATGAACCAATAGGAATGGAGGGGGTAGAGTAAGAAGAAGAAACAAAACCTGTTGTAATAGAGGAAATGGAAAGAGAAGACATGAAAGAGAACTTTTCTGTAACACAAGAACCTAGAAATGGTTGAAGTAGAAAAATACCTTGTTGGAACATAAGAACTAGTAGGGGTGGCGGGGAAAGAAGTGGAAGTCCTTACTACAACACAATAACCAACAAAGGTGAGAAATTATTAAGATAGTATACAAAGGTTGATGAGACTACAAGACTAGAAATATTAACATAAAGGTAGGAGACAACTACAACAACTCAATGGCTAGCCTAGTATTATATGAAAGCTCTCAGGAAAATCCATAAGAAGAAGTAGAAATATATAAGTACATTTTTCTTTAAAACATTGCATTCATTCATCATTAGAAGGAATAAGATATCAACGAAAATAACAAGAACATATAACATAAGAATAGAATATTAAAGGACTAGTGGAGTGATGACCAATCCTCTTAAGGATTCAATTCCCTTGCTCAAGAAGATGGAATTCTCAATGATTCAATAAACAAATGTGAACCAAATTATGAGCTAAAGAAAATAGGAAATCTCTAAAAAGGTGGATTGAAAGATAGGGTCTCTATCCAAGAAAAGGCCTTCCAAATAGATGAGAACATGTCTGAATAGTAGGATGTACCCACTCAGATAGAGGAAAATTTTTGGGAAGAAATGGTTTTTCAAACAGATATATATATAAGAAATGTAGAGGAAGGACCAAGAAGACAAATGGAAAGTAATGATGACAAAAATGTGGAAGTGATGATGCAAGGAAGGGAACATTACTAGGATGTCAATTTCCTTAAAGAGAAATATGAAGAACAACTAGATTTTCACATGTATAAATGAGGCCAATGGAAAAAGGAGACAAAAACAAAGAAAAAAAATCCTCTCAACTATAGGACTGGGTGAGAAAGTTAGAACCAAAAAATAAGAATCTTGGTTTGTTGATGGAATATGCCCTTAGTTGCAAGGCATCCTACCCTATGTACATCATGTATCTACATGAGAAGTACCTTATTTTTAGAGAAAGACATTGATGACAAGTAATCCTTATGAAATAACCTCTCCAACTAGTTTCCTTGAGGCTTATTATCAAAGTACAAATGAAGAGAAAATTTACTATGTGAACTCTATCAATACATATTTTCTCCTACATGGAACACCAATCACCTTGTGGGGGATGTTCAAATAATGGCTTTTGCATCATATTTGAATAGTCATGTTGATTGGAATATCATTCACCGAGTAGTTGAAAACAACTCAATTGTAACCTATGGGTTAGAGGGAATACTACAACCCCCAAGTTGTCCTTGTCGCATTATAGTTGGCTAAATTGTTGGCCTCATGAAAAATTCATGGCTCAAAATAGGAAAGATGTTATTAATAATTGCAAGAAACAAATACAACTATTGGCTAAAATAGGTTTAGAAGGATGTGGTAAGAGATGGGAACATGCCATAAAGAATATGTGGAAGAGAGATCCATTCCAATCTCACAATATTCCAGTGGCATTGTAAATATTAAACAAATACATTTGATGGATGTAAAAATATGAAAATGAATGGGTTCAGTTGAAATTCCATTAGCTCGTGATTTAGATACTTTCTTCAGAGTACCAGACTTATTACAACATGACCAAGGGAAGAGAAGTTACATGTTAGATAAATATTGCAAGGAGGAAGAGTTATATCTTCAATTATGATGCAAGAGAATTTGAATAAAATATCAACAATATCCATGCCAATTTCTATTGCTTTTACTTGTACTAGTTATTTGGTTGCATAGGGACATTCAATAGTTTTAGAGAGGGGGATATGATGAGTGTCCGAAATGGAATCTTTTCTATACACAATCACCACCTTTTGAATACCCTTTTTCCCATATTCATACCATCCCACAACTCATTTTTCTCTGAATGATGCATTTTTTACCAAGTATAGTGTTCCTTTGATTATCTCATTTTTAGTTCTCATACTTGTGTATTAAGGAAAAAATCATATTTTGTGTGTGTTGACATGGCGAATTTTCACTATACCAACAGGGGGAACTAATCCAATCATAGACCCTAATTAGATCTATTTTCGTTTGGGATGGCTAGCTCTAATGGGTTTTAAAAGACCCCGTAAAATATTAAATGTGTTGAAAGATTGCTTCTAGGAGGAAGACTTCAATTAAATCAACAAAATAAAAACAGTTAACCTCTAAGTATCAAATCCTATCTACACTACTTCTAGCTACTCTAGTCTAATCCTAACTATCCTAATCTATCCTATAGGAGCATAACAAAAGAGAGGTTAAACATCATATATAAATTCCAAGCCTAAGTGAATCAATTACCAGTTCACTTAAGAACAAGGCTGCATCAATTCTTAATTTGAATCCAATCATTCATATAGGAATACACATTCCTTTTTATGGAAGTAAAGCTTGCAACTGATGTCTAACATAGTTTCAAATCAGGGACTTCTTATGAATTGACTATAATGAAGAATTACATTCACACAAACAAGGCTAATTATAGGTTGTATCATTGTAAATACGCACAAAAACAAAACACATTTTAATTTATGCCAACAACAACACTCTGTCTCAAAACATAGAAAGAAAAGGATCTTAAATTTGAAACAAAAGGCTCTTCATTGAACCAAACAATCTCTTTTATTCATAATAAATCAAAGCTGTTTTCTCCAAACAAAAAAAAAGCCCTTTTCTCCTATTTGGAGGTAATATTTATGCCTCAGGCACCATGACCTTTCGTCTTCCCCTATTCTTTTCAATATATCGATTGGAATACACAGATGTAGAGACATCAATGTCACTGCTGACACGTAGAAGGCATTTCCTGTCACTGGAGCGCTTCATTTCTTGGGGAAATGAATAGATGTTGATTAGAAGAGGATGACTGTGTGTCATCTCTTCATGATGAAACCTGGGGCAATTTCACCTTCGGAGTACACAGGCAACACCTGGAAACATGACCGCCAATGCCTGAAGCCAAATCTTTAAATAACGTATCCGCATAGATAAATACTTGTATTCACTCATCCATATTTTATCTGGAGTCATACTTATAACTTATGCATCCATTCTTCGACCTCGCTTGCCTTCTCTCGGTCCTCGCCTGCAGAGATAACCAACATCAGACATACTTATACAAATATGATAAAAATGCTTAAAAAAACACAAATCTTCCCTTCATGTCAATTTATAACATCAAAAGGGACAAGCGTGAAAGAATCACCCCCTAGTTTTTTAACCCATGCATTGATCAAGTCTCTCAAGCGAAAATCTGATTTAAATTGAAAATCATTGCATAACACCGAACCGGTTCCGAAATCCGGACATGAAATATTATAGATGGGAACTTATACCCTATCTGGTCCGCCATATGAGATTTTTCATTAAAAATCATGACCACAGTGTTTTATTGAATACACAGGAATATAGGTTAAAACCCGCAGCCGAACCATACAACTGGACTTCAAATATTATGCATCCAGGCATATTATTATCGCTAGGTTTGGTCATCACCCCTTCGCTAACTGCATAACCCCCGGGCTCCACCGATTGCGATAAGCGATCGGGGAAGGCAGACCCGAAATATATATATACTACCCTTAATAGTCCTGGAGGGTCCGCAATGTATGTCTTCCCTTTGAAAAGCCTCGACCTCAATAATTTTCGAAAAACATAGGAATATGTGGGAAAACCCACATCCAGCCATTAGGCTAGACTTGAAATATTATATACCTAGATCTATAATCATCGGCGGGTCTGGATGATAGCTATGTGCCTTATATGTAGGCCTCGAACCCTATCAATTGCGATAAGCAATGGGGTTCCAGACCCGAAACATATATATTGTGTTTAACAAAGCCATCAAGTCCGGTAAACAATGGTGCACTATATATATATATATATATATAAGCGTTGGACCTGGCCGATAGCAATATGCGATATAGCTCCAGACCCGATATATATATGTAATATGGTTGATAATGCCGTCAGGTTCGGAGTATAGTGGCGCGCCTTATATATATAAGCCCCAGACCCCACTGATAGCGATGTGCGATATGGCTCCAGACCCGAAATATATATATTTGGGTTGATAATGCTGTTGGGTTCGGAAGAGAGCAATGCGTAGTGTTGATTGCGATAGGCCAAAAAGGGGTGATTTATGCATATTTGCGAAGTGTTTCCATTGTAAAGGGTTATAATGGGAATGAGGTGCGATAGAAGGTTTTTGAGGGTTGGAAAGGTCCCGATGGAGGAAATGAATGGGGGGTTAGGAAGGGCTAGAGATGAATCATGCAGCAGATATTTAAAGAAGGGGGCTCAACCATTAGGAATTGAAGGTTTGACTTGGTAACGAGTTAAAGTCTCTGGGATAAGACAGATCATTCAGAAGGTGAAAGATCAACTTTTAGGGGACCCATTCAAAATTTCTACCAAGGTAGGTTTTGATAGGGTGGTGGTTGTGGCCACAACAAATGGTGAACCGTTGGGCGAACCAGTTATCTCTGTTTCCAAATAAACCTTGGATCACTAGAACATCAGGGTGTTAAGATAAACTTGAAATGCAAACTATATAGATGGACAGGCATGGGTTCCACTTCAACATTAATTGCTTCACGTGGGATAAAGACAAATAGCTTCTACTTACTGATAGGGTTTTGATAGGCATTCTCCAATGGTAGTGTTATGGGATTTATTGACCTTCCTTTACCTGTTTCCCACTTTCAAAAATCCTTTTGGGGCCATCACTGGTCTATCAATACCTATTTAGGTGTGTACCTCAGCTCTTTATTGCTCATCAAACTTGATGTAGATATGTTTATCTACACTTTATATAAGAATTTTAGTGCTATATTTTCATATGATTGAATGGGGCGCAGTCATGGATCTTGCCATATTTTTAAACCGCTTAAGCAAGGTTGGGCTTGCTGTGTCAACCAGTACTCTAAGCCTAGCAATAGTCCCTACTCTAACTAGCTTCCCAAACAACCTGTACTTCCAGTTTGGCACAAGGACTTGACATTTCATTTTCTTTTAAATAAGTCCTTCCAGTTTTAGGTACACGAACTAGAACACAATTGGATTTGCCGCAGGGTATATGATAGTGAGCTTAGCCCATGAAAGGAGGTTTACTTGTAGATAACAGGTAATGGACAATTTAGTGTGGTGGATGGGACCAATGGAGAATGACTGTAACCTTACAAGCAAGTATAGGCTAGGTCTGAGTGGGATTTATTTAAAAATGTAGCGTTCCTCCATGCCAGTCCAGCTGTAGCTACACATTTTTTGTTTTATAAAGGTGCCCCTACATGCTCCAGATATCCAAGTCATCAACAGATCTCACCTAGTTCCCAACAGATGCTAATGAGTGGCTTCGGTTTGAATTCCACCTCTGATTTTCCAGTTCTCATGGGCTCATTGAAAATTCGTTTGATATGCAAGGTAGTGATGGATTTAGGATCAGCAGACTCATCAGTAGGTTACTGAGGGAGGCAAGAGCTGAAGGTGGCGAATGGAGGCAATCTGAAAAAGGTAAAAATGAGACTGGAGGACAGAAATCAGTTGGCTGAAAAGGACTGCAATTCAAAATGAAAGGAAAATGAACTTTGCAGAAGAAAAAAAAGAAGGGAAAAGATGAAAATGTAACTAAACTAACAACAAAAATAGAATGAATCCTAACCTACTCAGGAGGTAGCCACCATGTGGTGGCTACTCGAAGTATCTTTTTAGATGTTGGCCATTAATAGGGAGTTTTTCAGTTTCTCCCTGTAAAGTTTTTAATCTGTAAGTTCCCTGACCAATTTTTTCCACAACTTGGAATGGGCCCAACCATAAGTGTTGGAATTTCATGTGTTTACCTTTTGGCTCATTCAACTTGTCCCATTTCAGGACTAGCTCTCCTACTTGGTAATCTTTATCTCCTGCCAGATGGTGATCAAACCATCTCTTCATGATCATTTGGTGATCTCGCCTGTAACATCTAGGCCCCATTGCTGGAACGGGCGATAAATCATAATAGGTATGAGGGAAACGGCTGGCTTTCTTTCTCGCCCTGTGATAGTTTGACATGCCTTGCATTTCCGGGTGTATGCATGTGAGTCTCTGAACACTGTGGGCCAATAATATCCAACTCTTAATATTTTGTGACCAGTGGTCTCTTTGCCATAGTGACCACCTGCTGGGTCGTCATGCCTTTCTTTCAAGACATGGTCGACATCATCCTTTTCCAAACACCTCAGCCAGATTCCATCATAAATTTTTCTGTATACTGTGTTATTAGCCAAATGATACTGATTAGATTTCAATCTAAGCACCCTCCATTGTGATGCATCCATATTTTCAGGACATGACCCCCATGTAAGATAAAAGCGTATGTCGTAATACCATGACTGAGGGTCCAAAAGGGCCTCCGACGTTTCACGCTCACACATCAGCTCTTCATTAATCGTTAGGGACTCCTCCCTATATTCCACTGGTGCTTTTTGTGGGTTCTGTGCTTCTAGTTCTTCGGGCGCCCCTACTTTCTCTGCCAAGGATTCTGCTGCTAGTCTGCATAGTCCCTGCCCTCGAACTATCTTTGTCGGCTTAATCTCGAGGTTGAATTCTTGAAGTGTGATTATCCAATTTCCTCTCCGTTCACCCATTTCTTTCTGCACGAAGAGGGCTCCCACAACAGGGTGGGGAACGATCACTTTAGTCCTAGCCTTTAGTAAATAAGGGAAGAAATGTTTTATGGCCTTGAAAACCGTGAAGCCTTATTTCTCCACATCGGGGTAGTTCAGTTCTGCTCCTTGGAGATTAGAACTCATATAAGAAATAGGGACTTCGTTGCCTTCAACTTTTTTTTGAGTGAGTACTGTGGCATATGAAACATCAGAAGCAAAAGTGTACAAGAAAAATTCCTTGCCAAAATTGGGGCCGACCAATGCAGGAGCCTTCGTGATGGCTTCCTTGATTCGCTAAAACGCTTTCTTGGCCTCATCGCTCCACTTATACACAACGCCTTTCTTCATCATTAGCTGCATGGGGTGCACTATTTTCATGAAACCTGAGACAAATTTCCTAACGAAATTGATCTTCCCGAAGAAAGATTGCATTGCCCTTTTATTTGTAGGGGGTTGTATTCTCATGATGGTCTCTATTCTTTTAGGATCAATAACAATCCCTTCTTTAGAGAGGATATGACCCAGTAGTTTCCCCTCTGTGACTGCGAAGATGCTCTTCTTGGGATTCAATTTTATTCCATACCTTCGGCATCTTTCGAAAATCTGTTTCGGGTGATAAATATGATCCCTTCTGTGATATGAATACATAGTGATGTTATCCATGTAAGCCACTACTGATCTGTTAATCAACCCTCGGAAAACTATATCCATAGCTCTCTGGATTGTGGTACCTACATTAATAAGTCCAAAAGGAATTTTACGATATGCGTAAGTGCCCCATTTAGTGTTGAAGGTTGTCTTAAGCTGATCCCCATTAGATACCAACACTTGATTATATCCTGAAAACCCATCTAATAAGGACAACATTTCAGACCCAGAAACACATTGAAGAATGTGCTCCATATAAGGGACAAGATAATTATCCTTTTGTGATGCTTTGTTCAGGTTTTTGAAATCAATACACAGCCTGATGTCTCCATTTTTCTTTCTTACTGGCATGAGATTGGTTACCCAGCGTGTGTTTTTGACAGGAAATATGATTTTAGCATCTAGCATTTTGTTTAATTATTTCTTCACCAACGGTTCTAGGCTTGGATGTATCTTACGAAGATTTTGTTGGTAGGGCCTAGCCTCCTTTTCCAAAGGAATTACATGTTGCATAACACTGGTATCAAAGGTTTTTAGGTCTCCATATGTCCATGCAAAGACGTCCTTGTATTCTTGAAATAGCTTGACAAATGCAGCCTTTTCCTGTGGAGAGCACCCCAAGCCCAAATTGACATTTTGTGGGTATTCTTTGGTACCCAGGTTGACCAATTCATACTTCATGGATGAGCTATGCATTTTGCAGTTAGTTGGCTTCTTGAATTTATCATGCAAGTCATACAAGTGCTCCATATTAACAATTGACTTGGGAATCACATTGGGATGATCCTTTTCCTCATCTTCCCTCTTGTTCATAAGTCTGTCATATTTTTTTTCATCAATGATTGCTTTATTGAATGTCTTCTCATAGTGCAGGAACTCAAAGATTTGCTCGTCATCTTCGAACACCTGCTAATTTGAGATGTTATTAGGCACGAATGGTCTGAAAATCAATTCAACATAACATTTATTCTTCTTTAATCTAAAATCAAGAAAACATTTAGCAACGATACTAGCCATCAGATCGGCATCTTGGTTTTGCCCTCGAGGTATGTATGTGCTATTAAAGGAATCAAAACTATCAATTAAGCTCCATACCTCATGCTGGTACCTCACCAGGTGTGGCGGGTTGCAGCGTATCCTTTTCCTTACCTGATCCACGATTATCTGTGAGTCACCAAAACTTTAAGATTTTTCACCTTCATATCAATGGCTTTCTTCAGGCCCTATAACAAGCCTTCATATTCTGCTGTATTGTTGGTGCATGCAAACTCCAACCGGCTAGCCATCAGATGTTGGTTCCTTTGCAGGTCAATGAGAATGCTCCCAACACCTCCACCTTCAAGGCAGTTAGAGCCATCAAAATAAAGCATCCAAAATATAGACTCTAATGTTACATCAATTGAACTGCTATCTACGAAATTAGTCCTATCATCTACTATAATACAAGATAATTCATCAGTTGGATTACGGGGGAGAGCTTCCAACTATGTGTTTGTCAGAGTTTCTTCAACTATCTTTGCATGGAATTCTCCAAAGTAGGTTTTTGTGGCACAAACATTGAAACTATAATTCCCAAGGATAGAATTGGTAAACATTACAGGTTCACAGGGGCCGTTTAATTCTGTCACCACATACTTCATGTACCTTTCTCAGTCAACTCTTATCATATCACCCTTCCCCTTCTGAGGCAGCAAGAGATGGGACCAATCAGTTGAGAAATATCCATTCATTTTTGCTGACCAATCCCTACTAAGCAACATTCCATAAGCCGCGGGTATATCAAATACCACTATATCAATGACTTGTGCATATTGTGGTTTCACAGCCATCTGAATCAACACATCTTTAAATTATCCAATTACTTTCACATTTTTCCTATCCAATTGCATAATTCGAGTCCCAATTTTCTCAGGTATCACATGTAGTCTTTTAGCAATAGCATAAGGCATCACAGTCGATGAGACACCAGAATCTACTAAGCAATTGTGTATGTTCATGTTGAGGATCTCAAACGTGATAAGGAAAGGTGGAGTCATGGATTTTGATTTCCTCCCTATCATGGCTACACTGACATCTTGGGGTTTTTGATTCATTTCAGAGAGAGTGGCTTCCATAACTGATGGTATTTGGGATGTACTAGAGGTACTGATAGGTCTGGACACTGAATTCTTGGTTTGGCTGCTTGGGATGGTGGGAGTTTTGCAGTTCCGTTCATTCATAGCTTTCAGGAGCAAATCTCTTTGCTGCGTTAGTTTTAGCAAATCAAAGTATGTGATATTAGCCTTATATTTCTTAAGATCATCCATAATGTTGTAATAAATGTTATAAACAGGGTAGGACAGAGTAAACATACCAGTTTTGACATTCTTAGGTGGGAGTTTACCATTTTGAGTTGCTTTCGTTATAGTCGGAGATGTGTTCCTTTTCTCTGGATAGTTTGCAACTGGAGTATTCTTGGACTCACCACTAGGTCTACCGTTATCAATAGAAACTTTGAGAGCGGATGCTTTCATAGGGCGAACATCTTTCTTTGTCTGGTCTACAAGCTTCATTGCACCTAGAAGTGGCCCTTTATTTCGTGTGTAGATTTCATTAGTGTGGATTCCTGCCGTGATACCTTCTTCATCATCATCATTTTCATTTATATAGAAATCCCACAATACGTTGATCTGAGATTCTTCGTCCAAGGGCTCTTCTACTTGGTATTCTTCCTCATTTTCTTGTTCTAGCTCTAGCTCCACTATAGGTTCTTCCTGGTTAAGGAGCGATCAGATAAGAGCCAGCTCTTATGTATTTAAATGCCCTTAATTTGGTGGAGCAGGTAGTGCAAGTGGACCATGACCACCTTCTGTCTTCTTACAATAGAACAATTTGAAATATTTTCTATTGTTATACTCTCCTCCACTCCTTCGTGTACTCTCTCCATAATTCCTTTTCATATTGGTGACTGTGCTTGTCAGTTTCTTAATGATCTGATGCAAACCTTCCACATCTGTGGTATCCTTTTCTTTGGTTTCAGCCCCTTTGTTATCACTCCCATTATTCTTCTTGAATGCTTGAGAGGATTTATTTTCTCCAGTTGTATGATGGCATGCTATGAGACTGAGCATTTCATTCTTGATTTTTACTGCTTCATCGATAGGACCCTGTAAGGTTTCTGCGTTACTTATTTTGACCCACATCGTAGTAGGGACAGGGAGAGCAATGATGTAGAATTCCATGAGAACCTCCTCAGTAGGTCTAGCGTCAGTCAGGATTCTGTTGAAGAAGGTGTTGAACCAGATGTTAAAATCCTTGACCTTTTCTTCGGTTTCCATTTTCAAACACGATAGTTCTAGAACTAAGGCCGCAGGGGTTTTGTCATTTCCATACTCGTCTAAAAAGGCATGTTGAAAGGTAGCCCGTGAGGTTATCGATCCAGTTTTCAAGCTAAAGTACCATGTGGAAGCTGCACCAATCAAGGTAAAAGGGAATATGCGACATACTATATCTTCATTGGCTACCCCCAACATGCACACAACCAAGAAGAAAGAGTGAATATGGTTATCAGTGGTGTCTCCTTTCTCAGGGTCGAATTTAGGCAGTACTCTTTCTGCATTCCTGGGTAGGGGATGCTGCTGCCCAGGTACTGCTACGGTGCCCTGAGCAAGCCAAGGAGGAAGTGCTCCTGGAGGAGGTGGGAGTTGGTTCCCACCCGGTTGAAGCTGGTTCCCACCTGGGAGAGGAATGTTAGCCATATCGTGGATAGGGATGTTCTGGTTGAAGGTTTCTTCAAGGCTTTCTTTATTAAGACTTCCCAAATCAGGTCAGGGATTACCTTCAGAGAGTGGATCTTCAGGAATTTCTTCCTAGGGAGTGTCAATACTTTGCAAGGATTCAAGCACAATATCTTAAAGAGACGGGGCTGTAGATGTCTCTTCGTTTATGGAACAGATCCTTGTCTTTCCTTTAGTTGTCAGAAAAAAAGAGTGAAAGATGGGGAGTTGAGAGACGGAATGAGCATAAGCCCGAGTGAGTATTTTGACTGGTTGTTCCTGAGTGACAGGATACTCCCACAGTGTCTCTTCTTCGAAATGAGGCTTTTCCGAATGGGAGGAAGGGTCTTTTCGACCTTCATTATCCATGCATTAATCTTTTCGAGTCCATGTGCAACATTTATGGATGAAATCATAAAAAGCTATGGACGATGGTTTAGGCCCTCCTTCTAGCGCCAATTTGTTGACATGGTGAATTTTTGCTGTACCAACAAGGGGAACTAACCCAATCACAGACCCCAAATAGATCTGTTTTCGTTTGGGATGGCTAGCTCTAATGGGTTTTAAAGGACCTAGTAAACTGTTAAATGTGTTGAAAGATTGCTTCTGGGAGGAAGACTTCAATTAAATCAACAAAATAAAAACAGTTAACCTCTAAGTATCAAATCCTATCTACACTACTTCTAGCTACTCTACTCTAATCCTAACTATCCTAATCTATCCTACAGGAGCATAACAAAAGAGAGGTTAAACATCATATGTAAATTCCAAGCCTAAGTGAACCAATTACTGGTTCACTTAAAAACAAGGCTGCATCAATTCTTAATTTCAATCCAATCATTCATACAGGAATACACATTCCTTTTTATGGAAGTAAAGCTTGCAACCGATGTGTAACATGGTTTCAAATCAGGGACTGCTTATGAATTGACTATGATGAAGAATTTCATTCAAACAACAAAGGCTAATTATAGGCTGTATCGTTTTCAATATGCACAAAAACAAAACACATTCGTATTTATGCCAGCAACAATGCTCTGTCTCAAAACACAGAAACCAAAGGATCTTAAATCTGAAACAAAAGGCTCCTCATTGAACCACACAGTCTCTTTTATTCATAATAAATCAAAGTTGTTTTCTCCAAACAAAAAAAAAATCTCTTCTCTCCTATCTGGAGGTAATATTTATGCCTCAGGCCCCATGACCTTTCGTCTTCCCCTGTTCTTTTCAATATACTGATCAGAATACGTAGATGTAGAGCCATCGGTGAAGGAATTTCCTGTCACTGGAGCACTTCATTTCCTGGGGAAATGAATAGATGTTGATTAGAAGAGGATAGCTATGTGTCATCTCTTCATGATGAAACCTGGGGCGATTTCACCTTCGGAGTAGATAGGAAACACTTGGAAACATGACCACCAATGCCTGAAGCAAAATCTTTAAATAACGTATCTGCATAGATACCTCTTTGTATTCGCTCATGCATCTTTTATCTGGAGTCATACATATAACTTATGCATCCATTCTTCGACCTTTCTTGCCTTCTCTCGGTCCTCGCTTGCAGAGATAACCAAAATCAGCCATACTTATACAAATATGATAAAAATACTTAAACAAAGACAAATCTTGCCTTCATGTCAATTTATAACATCAAAAGGGACAAGCGTGAAAGAATTGCCCCCTGGTTTTTTAACCCATGCATTGATCAAGTCCTGCAAGAAAAAATACGATTTACACTGAAAATCATTGGATAACACTGAACTGGATCCGAAATCTAGACTTGAAAGATTATAGATGGGAACCTATACCCTATTGGGTCCGCCATATGGGATTTTCCATTAAAAATCGTGACCACAATGTTTTATCAAATACACAGGAATAGAGGTGAAAAACCGTAGCTGGGTCGTACATCCGGACTTCAAATATTATGTATCTGGGCATATTATTATCGCCAGGTCTAGTCATCACCCCTTCGTTAACTGCATAACCCCCGGGCTCCGCCGATTGCGATAAGCGATCGGGGAAGGCATACCCGAAATATATATATACTGCCCTTAATAGTCCTGGCGGGTCCGCAATGTATGTCTTCCCTTTGAAAAGCCCTGAACTCAATAATTTTCAAAAAACACAGGAATATGTGGGAAAACCCGTGTCCGGCCATTAGGCCAGACTTGAAATATTATATGCCCAGATCTATAATCATCGGCGGGTTCGAGTGATAGCGATGTGCCTTATATGTAGGCCCCGGACCCTGCTGATTGCGATAAGCGATGGGGTTCTGGACCCGAAACATATATATCATGTTTAATAAAGCCATCGGGTCCAGTAAACAGTGGCACGCTATATATATATATAAGCATTGGACCTGGCCGATAGCGATATGCGATATAGCTCCGGACCCGATATATATATGTAATATGGTTGATAATGCCATTGGGTCTAGAGTATAGTGGCGCGCCTTATATATATAAGCCTCGGACCCCACCGATAGCGATGTGCGATATGGCTCTGGACCCAAAATATATATATTTGGGTTGATAATGCCGTCGGGTCCGGAAGAGAGCAATGCACAGTGTTGATTGCGATAGGCCAAAAAGGGGTGATTTATGCATATTTGCGAAGCATTTCCATTGTAAAGGGTTATAATGGGAATGAGGTGTGATAGAAGGTTTTTGAGGGTTGGAAAGGTCCCGATGGAGGAAATGAATGGGGGGTTAGGAAGGGCTAGAGATGAATCATGCGGCAGATATTTAAAGAAGGGGGCTCAACCATTAGGAATTGAAGGTTTGACTCGGCAACGAGTTAAAGTCTCTGGGATAAGACAGACCATTCGGAAGGTGAAAGATCAACTTTTAGGGGACCCATTCAAAATTGCTACCAAGGCAGGTTTTGATAGGGTGGTGGTTGTGGCCACAAGAGTTTGCGAAATAACAAGAAATCATGAGTAATGGTCCAAACAAGTTCATGTACGTATTAAAGAAGGACACATGTTCAATTGATACAACTCCATGATTCTACAATACCTATTTTTCATTGTTGTCGAATGACATTTGTTGCAACACCTCCATGATGCTACAACACTGCTAACTGGAATAGCTATTGCAACACCTCCATGATGCTACAACACCATTGGTTTCGATAATTGGTGAAACATCTATGCATTTTTGTGATGCCTCTATCACCTTAACCATTTATGGTATTTACTACAACGCTTATCCGTATTGTTGCAATACCTCTAATATTTGTAATGACATGAGAGTCATACAACATAAGTTGACCACGAATTCCTAGTTGTGACCAATGGAAACTCAATGAAAGGACTAGCCACTTACTACCCAAAAAAGGAAAGGGAAAGAGGTGTTTAGCGTCATCCAACATGGAAGAATTGGCCACAACCATTTTGGCCAACCCCTATCAATCATGATGGCTAGTGAGTTAGCAATGATTTGATAATTCTATCTTTTGGCAATATCATTGACATGAGGAGAGACAACGTAAAAATATTAGATCCTCATGATTATCATCAGACTCCATGATTAAATTATTAATTGAGGATTACATATCAATACCTTGATCCACTAAAGAGAGAGAGAGAGAGAGGGAGAAGAATTAGAGGATTATAATTACATTATGCTAAATTCTGTTAGTATAAAGATTTCCAATTTATGTTCAGTTTTATTGATGCATGTAATGTGCTAATAACATAGATCTTTTACTCGACATTTAACTAATGCCTTATATAAGGATATCATTCCCTCTTTGGTTAGATATTTCCTATAATTTAACTTAGGATATTTTTTATTTCTATTTGTAGTTCAATTGGGTTGTTAACAAGTTTATCTATTTTCTAATTCTTAAATGTTGTTCTTGCTTATTGATCAAGTTGATTATTAATTTTCTTTATTTTCTAATTCTACAATATCGATTTTGTTTCATCCCATTAATTTGGATTTCCTATATCTTTCCAACTAATAGTTTTCCCATATTCCCATATCTAACCAATCTAGTTAAACATGTGTCTTTCAGTTACAAAGTTAAGGATCGAACAAATAACTTTATTTAGTCACAAGGTTACTTTCCAAGAAGTGTGTTTATTTTGATGCAAGATTGATTTCCTTTCTTGAAATGTGTGTTTCCTTTCATAAAGTTTTAATTTCCTTTTTACAAGAGTGTTGTAGTTAACATTTCATTTCCTACAAGTGTGAATACTTCAATTCGTGCAAGTGTGTGGTTTGTTTTGCTTAATGACTTGATAAAGAAAATTAACATCCAACTATGCAATACTTAACCCATTACTACAACTTCATTGGAATTGAACATATTGTATTGGAATATATAATGCATGACAGTTTGCAGTTCCAAACGAACATTAGATTGGTAATCAAATGTACAATTTTGTCATTTATCTACTAAGAATTTAAAAGATAATTGAAAAACCCGTCACTTTGCATGAATAGAAAAAGCAAGCTACATCCTTGGAATTCAAACATAATGATCCCCATAGTTAAATTTTCACAAGGTAAATTAGGCTAAGAGTGAATTCAACTCATATGCACACTTCGTAAAATCCATTTAAATTCACCCAATATTTAAGGGTGCAATATGAACATGTATATAAGTGTATGCACACACATGGGATGAGGACAAAAATAATATATGGTTTCCTCTTCATAACTTAAAATAAGTTTATATATGCATGTAACCCAAAGGGATTTTATTCTTGCATACATACTACAATAGAATAGGGAAAATCTCTTTCTCATTCAATTCTTGTCAATGTAAGTCTCGACATGACTTACACCAATTACATAAAATAATAATATATTCATTATTTAGATAATGAAATTATTTGTTACCTTATAACTTTAGAATGTGTGATACCCTTGGTAATTTGTCTTTTAATGGATTTTATATTGGAAATGGTGCTAAAAAGTCAAAGTGGGACAAGTAATATGCTATGCCAATGTAAATATTTATTTTGATTAATAAAAAGAAAATTATTTTGTGCACTATTATTCTTGAAAATATATTAATGGGTATAATGTGAGAGACTAGACTCCTAACTGTCAGGAAGAAGGGGGTAAGAACAAAAGAAGAAAAATCCTCAGTTTCGCCATACATAGAAAATTGTTGGCTAGGAAGACCACCAAAGGAATGCATGAGTAATGATAAATGTCATGGGCAGGAAGTTGTCTTAAAGAGGGGAATATGGGAGATAAAGGCAGTCAAAACAAAATAAGGGTTCTAGTGGGAGATAAAGGCTAGACCTAAACCTAGAATTAGCAAGTGCTCTTGGGCTTAAGGAGGTGTGAACTGAGAAAGAGTCACTCAGTTTTTTTCATGGCAGAGAGGAGATGGAGCTCAAGGGGAACTACTAAAAAAAGTAGTTCATGATTGGGAGGAGCATTCCAACATTTAATCTATTTCCACGAAACCTTTAGATAAGTATATGAGTATATGAAAAAATCCATGAAAAATATGTTACTTTTGTAGTTAAGAGTTATGAATTAATAAAATAGGATTTTATTAGGATTAAAAGTGTTTGTTGATGTACTCACGAAAGTGAATGGATAAACCTTAATAATGTTTATGTGAATATAATGTACATATATGTATGTGTCTCTATATTTGTTCTATTGTAGGAAATATGGTGGATATAGGACAAAATATTTAACCATAGGGTTTAATGGTAGGTACAGATTAAGCATTCCTCTTATGGAAAAATTGGGGAAAAGAAACCCTAACCAAGAATGAACCTTGGTATTCATTGTATTGGTGAATATGAAAAGTAAAGCAAGAGGGTTTGACTAAAATAGGTGTTTAACCACATAGTAATGAAAATTTGAAATATGAAAGAAATATCTCTTAAAAAGTAAATTTTTTATCATATAAAATTGAGTTCATTTGCAAACTATAGTAAAAGATAATTATTGCAAGATAGAAAGTAATCTCGTGGAGTAGAAGTAGAAATTTTTATATTGTGTTTATCATGTTGTAGACCAAGGAGGAGGGAGG
The DNA here is from genome assembly GCA_031772625.1 of Pinus tabuliformis. NCBI lineage: Eukaryota > Viridiplantae > Streptophyta > Pinopsida > Pinales > Pinaceae > Pinus > Pinus tabuliformis. Next base: position 252,307,477 of record CM062804.1, read on the forward strand.
GAATCCAATCGACTTGCCAAGAGAAACTAGTCATGGGTAAGATAATATAGGGCCTAAAGAAAAACATTAAGTGGACACCCATTACATGAGTTCACCATGCTTTCAACCTAGTTTGTGCTTTTTAAACTAAGCAATAACCACATTATCATATGAGTATTCATTCATAACTATGCATAAGTCGTAACACACATTTTCTTATCTGCATGTACGCATGCATGGAATATAAAGAAAATAAAAATAACTATGTCATAAATCATTACTGCAATTACAAAATCATACGCAGTACCATAAAGAAAATAGTTATATAAATTTTCTTTCCAGTAAAATAATAATTATAGAGGAAAAAAATTACATCTCTTAGCCTACAAGTTCGGCCAAAACACATATCATATAGTTTGAAAGATTACAAATAGTAAAAGGAGAAAAAACCTTAATTAAAACCCAATGTTACAAGACTCTATATATGATGTGTAACTTTTTTATCATTAATTTTAATAAAAACCTTCAAGAGATTATACAAGAAAAACATTGGAAAGCCTAGCCAGTTAAAGGACCTTTTCATACATCCTATCTAGAAAAAAAAATCTAGGTAGCCGACAAACAAGATGAAACCAAAAGACGCCATTGAGAACCTATAAGGGTATTAGTAAATGAGTAGTTGTAAGGGATGAAATGGAAATAAGAAACCTTGTATGCAATTAACCCCAAAATAATGCCTTGAATCAAAACCTTAGTGCGGCGAAGGACTAACCTGCGAAAAATAAGAACAAACCCCTTAGTTTGGTATTAAATGACTTAGAAGTTATGCATAAGAATATATAGAAATAATTTTATGGTAACTAATATCTCACCTTGGAGGAGGGTAGGTGAAATCTCCACTTCAATTCCCTATCAGAGTGGGAAAAATGCTTATGTGTTAGATATATATGCAAAGAATATCCTTTCAAAGATAATAGAGTTAGTGTTTCGAGAAATTATGGTAGAGCAAGAAAAACGAATGTATAGGAATACCAAAATTCCTGTAAAGATGGTCACCGAAATGAGGACCTCTAGGAAAAGTTGGGGTTTGATCTGCATATATACCACCACACCATGCTAATTAGAAATCATAATATATATCAATTCATGCTAGAAATTCATAGATGTATATAGCAAGAGGAAATAAGTTATTAGAACACACAAGGTAAATTTTAGGACATGTGTAAGCCATTTCCTTGGACGAAAAGCTTCATTCATTCTCATCAAAATACTAAGAAAGACAAATCGTAGTACATGGTAAATCCTTCACATGCAGGGTAAAACCCTTGTTTCTACTAATTAAACTCATGGTTGTAGAGCTCGACTCCCAGCCTATTAAAAAAAATGACACCATTACGGTGGAGGGGCTCGGGGTAGGTAGTTATCCTAACGATGACGATCTAATTTCCACCATCAATTAAAACCAAGCAAAAAATCATCGTTGAGCAAGACACATGCCTATGATTTGATCAGGTCCCCTCCTTCCACGTATTTTTCATCAGGTGGATCGAATATTATAAGACTTCCATGTTTGTACAAGATGCCACAAATGCCTTCAAGGGTCTAGAACCTTCATAACATATAGCAAAGTATATAATTCCTCCATAGAAGAAGAAATAAAAAAGTAATACCAAGGATATATATGTGTTATATATATAATGCATATAATTATGTTGTATAAGGTTGACTGTAGTTACATCTATATCTATTAAGTGTTAACGCAATGTTATAAAAGATTGGGTTATGGTATAGAATAAAAATATAATAATAACTCGCATCCTTAAGTTATGGGGGTGGGTTCACTAGACCAACACTCTAGCATAGCCATAGCCCTGAAATTGCAAAAGGAAACATTGTGTCAGGAATTAATCACGAACGGCGCCACTCACTGTTCAGACAATGCCGATTACTGTTCAATAGCCGGCTAGTGTCAGTATCATCCGGTGCAATAATAGTTCATCTGTAGCTAAAATGTGTATAAATTGTCATGATTAGTAATGAACCGATTAAGTTTTTGTGTGGATTTTGTTCTCTGATATGGTATCAGAGCTGTGAGCTGTGAGGAGACGGAGCTGTGTATTGAGTTTAGCTCCGTGTAAGGAAGAAGGCGTTGAGGAGTCATGAGGGCTCTGTAACCCTGGAGCTATGAACAGTTGTGAAGATTCTCGCTTAAGAGCCCCCGCTGTGTAGAGAAGCAGCAGAGTTCAATGCAGGTGGAGTTATATGCCTGTGGTGGAGCGTTGTGGAGCTGTGTGCTCAGCGAGTTGCAATTTTCAGCTGGAGTTGCAATTATCTGCGTGTGGCTGCGTGTGGTGGAGCTGTGTGCTCATCGAGTTGGGGAGCTATGTGCTCAACCAGTTGTTGGCTCAACGAGTTGCAATTTTACTCTTGCTGCCTGTGGGCATTAAGTTGTGGAGGTGAAAGCTGCAAGTGTCAGGCTTGTTGTAAGTGCTATAAGTGAATCTGATTGTCATTGGGTGTTGTTTCTAATATTTGCTGTGTTGCAAATATCGTAGTGGTTGCAGCATTGAAGCAAATAATTTTCATGTTATTTGAAAATCGTGAAAGTGATTTGAGTTAAAAGGTTTTAGCCATTTTTTTTTAGGTATTTTAAAACCAAAGCAAATCAAGTTTGGTTTGTTTTTTTTGTTGGGAGAAGTTTTTAAAATATTTGCTTTATTTTAATGTGTTGAGACTAAAGAGGTGTTTGTTTTAATGAGAAGATTATCGTGGAGTGATAAGGTTTTTTTAATGTGGTAAAAAAAAATTAAAAAAAAAATTGAAATTTTTAATAGTGAAAAGGAGTTGGTAAAGATTTTTATGGTGCATGTGTGGTGAAAGTTTTCTGGGATTTGGTGAGATTGGGTGCATTTGGATTTAGATTTGGTGGCATTTTGTTGATTGGAGATTTTTTTTTTGTTCTTTGTTTTTTGTTTTTTGTTTTTTGTTTTTTTTTTTTTCCATCGTGTCATATTTGTTTCCTGATACTTATTTGAATTAATCCCCCAAACTTGATGGAGGAAATTATGTGAATTGTAAATTCAAGTTTTTGACTATTTTAGAAGGTTATAATTTGTCGTCCATTGTGAGTGGGGATGAGCCCAAACCCATTGTTGCAGCTTCTATTCCAGATTGGGAGAGAAGGGAGACGAAAGCAAAGGTGTTGCTGCGTATGTATGTAAAGGACAACATTATTCCTCACATCAGAGATTGCAAGACATTAAAAGGAACATGGGATAGGCTGAAGGGTTTGTATGAAACAACAAATACAAACCAGATCTTGTTTTTGAAGACTAAGCTTTTATCTCTAAAAATGGAAGCAAATGAAAATATAATCAATTTCATATCTCGTGTCAAAAATTTAAGTGATAAGTTAGGAGATATTGGTGAAAAGGTGTCTAGTACTAACTTACTCACCATCACATTAAATGGCTTAGTGCAAGATTATCAAATTTTTGTTTCAAGTCTTTCAGCTAGAGAGAAACCGCCTACATTTAATGAATTGACAGGAATTCTTCTGCAAGAGGAGGAGAGGATGAAGAGCTTCAATTTGGGCTCTAGTAGTTCAGATTTTCCGTTGGTAGCCAAGGGAAAATATCCATACAGAGGCAAGCCATGGGACAAGAACAAAGGAGGCAAGTTTAAAGCTAAACAGAAAGGTATGACATAGCCTAAATTTCCAATCCATGATAAGAGAAATGATGATTGTTATTATTGTGGAAAACTTGGGCATCATTCTAAAGATTGCTATAAAAGGAAATATAATGAGTCTAGGCAAAGAAACAGAAGGCATAATGGAAATTTTGTGGACAAAGATACCTCAATCAGTGATGGATTTAAAAATCTTAAATTGTTTGTTTCTGATTCTGCATTTTCTGTGGAAAATGATGATGTGAATGCTTGGTTCATTGATTCTGGTGCATCACTCGATATGTCTTGTAATAAGGAGTGATTTGATGAATATTATGAAAACATTGATGGAACATATGTTTACCTAGGAGATAATAGATCACTTAAAGTTCAAGGTTATGGAGTAATAGGTGTGAATTTGCCTAATGGACAAGAGAGACATATCCATAATGTGATGTATATTCCTGGTATCAAAAAGAATTTAATTTATGTTTCTACTATTGCTGACCAAGATTTGAAGATGGAATTTTTTAAATCACAGTGTGTAGTGAAAGACATTCAATATCAGTACAAGGTTATTGCCACAGGTACCAGAGTTGAACGCTTGTATAAGTTGCATGTGACTAGGAAAAGTCATCAAGCGTTGGCATATACAACAATATCAACAGTAGATTTATGGCATCAAAGGTATGGACATCTAAATCATAAAGATTTAATGCTACTTCAAGAGAACACAATGGTTGAAGGACTTCCTGTCTTGAAGAATGATCATGTTGAATGTGAAACATGTGTACTTGGCAAGCAACATAGGGAGGAATTTCCTATACATAAAGAGAAAAAGGCAAAGGGAAATACTTGAATTAATTCATACTGATGTATGTGGACCTATACAAACTAGATCTATTGGTGGAGCTTGGTATTTTCTTATTTTTGTGGATGATAGATCTAGGTATACATGGGATTATTTCATAAGAAAGAAGAGTGATGTTTTTGAGTACCTTAAAGAGTTTAAGAGTATGGTGGAAAAACAAATTGGTAATTACATCAAAATTTTGAGATCTGATCGGGGGGAGAATAAAAATCAAGAGAATTTAATCAATATTTTAAAAGCAATGGGATTCTGCAACAATTTACAGTGCCACATACACCTTAGCAAAATGGAGTTGCTGAGAGGAAAAACAGAACACTAGTTGAATGTGCACGTAGTATGCTTCAAGGTAAAAATATCTCTAATGGTTTTTGGGCTGAAGCTATTAATACTGCTGTTTATTTGAAAAATAGGAGTCCAACCAAAAGTTTAGAGCTTAAAACACCTTTTGAAGCATTTTATGGGTACAAACCAAAAGTGAGTCATTTAAGAGTTTTTGGTTGCAAGGCATTTGCTCATATTCCAAAAGATGAAAGAAGAAAACTTGATGCAAAGTCAATTAAGTGCATATTTATTGGTTATTGTGATGATCAGAAAGCATACAAGTTGTTTGATCCCAGTACTCATAGACTGCTTGCAAGTAGGGATGTGGTGTTTCATGAGAATGCAAATGAAGGTGATAAAATAAATAATACTAGTGTATGGCATGATATTGATGATTATGTCAAATTAGATACAAGTGTTGAACAAGAATAGGAACAAGCACAAGAACAAATACAAGTTCAAGAGCAAGGATCATCAAGCAGTCATGATACTCCAAGAAGAGGAGAGGAGACTTCGCAAAGGAAAAAGAAATATGAAAGCAGTAAAACTCCAAGAAGGTCATCACGTCAAAGTTAGGTACCTGTAATGTATAAAGGTTATGCATTAATGTCTCTTGTTATGAATGTTGTAGAACCTTCAAGCTATGAGGAAGCCAAAGAATATGAAGAATGGATAGATGCAATGAATGAAGAATATAACTCTATAATGAAGAATGACACATGGGAATTAACAGAATTGCCTAAAAACAAAGTTCCCATAGGATGCAAATGGCTTTATAAATCCAAGTTTAATGTTGATGGAAGTATTGATAAACATAAAGCTAAATTGGTTGCAAAAGGATATTCACAAAAGGAGGGAATTGATTATGAAGATAATTTTGCACTTGTAGCTAAGTTGAACACAATTAGAATCATGATTGCATTAGCTACAAAATATAATTGGAAAATGCATCAGTTAGATGTCAAATCTGCATTTTTGAATGGTGAGTTAAAAGAAGAAGTTTATTTGGTTAAGCCAGAAGGGTTTGTAAAATAGGGACAAGAGAATCTGGTTTGTAGGTTAAAGAAAAATTTATATGGTTTGAAATAAGCACCAAGATCATGGTATGTGAAAATTGATTCTTTCTTTTATGAGAAGAAAAAATGATCCCAACTTGTACATCAAAGAAGACTAAGGCAAGAATGTTTCTATATATATATATATATATATATATATATTGATGATCTTATCATAATAGGAAATGCATGCAAGTTGATTGAAGAAATAAGAAATCAGTTGTCACATGTATTTGAGATGAAGGATCTTGGTGAATTGCATTATTGTTTAGGTCTTGAAGTTTGGAGGGAATCTGGTAAGACACTAATCACACAAAGAAAATATACAAGGGAAATCCTTAAAAGATTCAATATGACTGAATGCAAGGCAACATCTACTCCTTTAGAACAGAATGTCAAATTGTGCAGTGATGATGGAACCAAAGAGGTGAATGGAACTGTGTAGCATCAACTGGTGGGAAATATGAACTATCTCACCACTACCAGGCTAGATATAGCATATTCTGTCAACATACTTAGTCAGTTCATGGCTAAGCCTTGTGAAAGCCATTGGAAAGTAGCAAAGAAAGTCCTTCGATATCTGAAAGGAACACTTAATTTTGATATTGTGTATACCAATGAATTTGATGTTGAATTGGCATGTTACTCTGCTTCTTACTGGGCTGGAAATCTAGATGATAGGAAATCTACTACTGGATACATGTTCAATATTGGCTCAGGACCAATATCATGGAGCAGTAAGAAACAACCAACTGTTTCATTGTCATCCACTGAAGCTGAGTATAAAGCATTATGCAGTGCTAGCTGTGAAGCAATATGGCTCAGAAGGACACTTGAAGATGTTGGAGAAACACAACAAGCCCCTACAGTAATCAGATGTGACAATCAAAGCACTATCAAATTGGCAAAAAATCCTATATATCATGCAAGGACAAAACACATTGACACACAACATCATTTTGTAAGAGAAAAATTGCAATCAAAATAAATTGACTTATCATATTGTAATACAAAAGAAAATGTGGCTGGCATATTCACCAAGCCTCTTGGAAAGGCTAAATTTGAAATGTGTAGAAGTAAGTTGTGCATTGTAGAAAATCCAAATTATGTTGTAAGCCTAGCTGAGACTTAGACCAGCATGCAAGTTAACATGTAGATCGTGATTAAGGGGAGGTGTTAGGGATTAATCACGAATGACGCCGCTCACTATTTAGACGACGCCGATCACTGTTCAATAGCTGGCTAGTGTTAGTATCATCTCGCACAATAATAGTTCATCCGTAGCTAAAATGTGTGTAAATTTCCATGATTGGTAATGAACCGATCAAGTTTTTGTGTGGATTTTGTTCTTTGATACATTGAACTATATATATATATATATATAAAGAAAAGTTCAATACCATGTGACAATACAATATTACTTAATGTAGAAGAGAAAAGAAGAATGTTGGAAAGTAATAAGGAATTTACCTTTGTAAAGTAAAATTCAAGGGTCATCTAACTAATGTGGAAAATAATGCATGTAATATATATATATATATATATATATATATATATATATATATATATATATATATATATATATATATATATATATATATATATATATATATATATATATATATATATATATAGTAATTCATAGTTATTTTTTGAGTGATTTTGGAGGGATGTTACATATGGTATAAGAGAAAAATAGGTTGCAACACTATGGCCTATGAGTTGATCATGATTTTGTTTAACAAACTGAATGTATTTTTTTGCAGAGAAGAAAAGAAGAGTAAATAAAAGGAAGAGGTGATGGTAGAACCACAAGGAGACACTCACATAGGTGAAGATGGAATCTAGTAACATCTGAGTAATGAGTATGGTGAGAGATCTAAGTACATAATTAGGGAACCTCCATGCACATGATGGGAATTGTTAAAAGCTAGTGAAAAGCAATAAAAACACATCAAAAACCTAATAGACAGATCCAATCCCAAGATTGTGGGAACATTAAGGGAGGAAGAGGATCAAGTAGAGACATCTAAGAGGAAGACCTCTAAAGATGTGGATGAGAGAAACAAATCTAAATCTAAGGGAGATGACAAGAATGATTCATAAAAAAATCATTCAAAGCATGGAAAGAGGAAAATATCGAACTATAAGGAGAATTCAAGAAGATAAGGCCCCCAACTTGTGATGGGGAATATGAAGAAGTTGTAGAGGCATGGATGCTTAATATCAATAGAGACTTTCGAGTCTATGATTATTCTACTAATTTAAAAGCTAAATTACCTACATAATAGTTACAGGGAAAATTTTCCATGTGGTGGGAAGAATTGAAAGCAATGCATAACTTATAAAATAAGAATGTTAACTAGAAGGAATTTCATAGACTTTTTAAGGGAAAATATTTAACTGAGAGTTATTTTTATGAAAAGACCAAATAATTTCACGATTGGAAGCTTCGTCAAATGTCAATGGATGAGTTGGTGATGAAATTTACTCATATTTTGGGATATGTGCCATATATACGAAAAGAAAAAATCAAAACTACAATGATTTATTAATTGTCTTCCTCTTTCTGTTAAAGAGCGAATTGAATAAAATAATCCTAAAAAATTGTAAGAGGCCATTAGAAAAGAAATAATATTCTACTATCATGCTAAGAAGAGAAATGAAAACTTGAAATCATGGTCTAATAAAAAGAATTACAAATTTTCCTAAGGTTGAAAAGGAGGAAAAATTGGAATTTTTAAGTATTTTGGTGAGGGAAATCAGAGTTGAAACTTCAGTAAAAGTATTAATTAGAGCCAAAGAAATTAGACATAAAATTAGACTGGATCTAAACAGACAAAATTAGGCAATAATGGATTTAATGGGAAGGATAAAGAACCTTTAAAATTATAGGGTTGTTGAGACCCCATTTTCTACGAAACTTCCTCTTCAATATTAGATCAATGTATAATCTACAAAACATCCAAGAGGTCTCCACCGTTAACAATGTGGACAAGAAAATTCCATGAATAAATGCAACATTATAACAGAAGCAGGTGGGGAATCAATCCACCATGTTGGAGATAAAAGGTACAATTTTTAACCAACCTGTTTCTATTTTGATAAGCCATAGTGCTAGTTTGAGTTATATTAGTCTCCAGATTGCACAAAAATACAAATTAAAGTCTAAATGTACAAAAATTCATGGCTGGTCCAGTTAGCTACTAGTAGAAAAAGAAAAACTACTAATTGGTTGAAGACATGGCATGTTATTCCAAATGGGAACCAAACCACTATGAATCTGAATATTCTGCCACTAGGTTCATATGACATTCTAGTAGGGATGGAGTAGTTGGAGGGACATAGGGAAATTGTTAATTGCCTTAGTAAAATTGTTACTTTTACCCTAGATAATGGAAAAAACCAAATTGTAAAAGGTGTACCCAAGCCTATTTATGTTCGACAAATATTTGTGTTACAGTTAAAGAGGGCTGCAAGGAAATGACGTCAGTGTTTTACATTAAAGTGGAAGACCTGTTACAAGATAAAGAAGCTGAATCCTTAAATGATTTGGAAGTTATTTAGGACTATCAAGATGTATTTCATGATGAGATTCCTAGTTTTTTTACTAAGAGAGATATATATTTTTCTATAGAATTAATACGAAGAGACACAAGTATCAAAACCAACTTACCATATGAGTGTACCAAAATTAGTAGAGTTAAAAATGAAATTACAAGAATTATTAAAAAAAGTGTACATTAGACGAAGTGTTTCACTATGGGGTGCACCAGTCTTATTTGTAAAAAATAAAGACAAAACATTGAGTTTATGCATTGATTACTCATAACTGAATAAATTTATATTTAGGAATAAGTATTCCCTGCTGAGAATTCATGATTTATTTTACTAAGTAAACGGAGTGACTGCATTTTCTAAAATACTTCCCAAGTTTGGTTATCACTACCTAAGGATTAAAGAAGAAGACGATATGAAAATAGCTTTTCGAGCACCATACATACATTATCAGTTTACAATGCTTCCTTTCGGAATTACGAATGCACTTGCTATCTTTATGTGCTTGACCAATAGTGTCTTTAGAAATTTTTTGGACAAGTTTGTATTAATATTTATAGACAATATACTGATTTATTCGAAGATACCAGAGGAGCACAAACAACATCTAGAAATAATGTTGTAGACTTTACATGAACATCAGTTGTACTCTATGTTTAACAAATGAATTTTTTATCAAGATAGGATATAATATCTAGGACATGTAGTATCTAAAAAGGGGATAAGGATGGATCTCCAAACGGTAAAGGCCACTCTTAACTAGACAATTCCCAAGGATGTGGAAGATGTGAGATAATTCATGGGTATCAAAGGATACTATCAAAGATTCATAGAGGGATTTTCTAAATTAGCTCACCCAATAAATTCTCTGTAGAATAAAGGGGTGAAATTTGAGTGGAATAAAAAATGTCAAGAGAACTTTGAACAATTGAAATATTTACTTATTATTGCACCTATACTGAAAATAGTAGACCCTGATAATAACTTTGTAGTTTGTATACGCTTGTTTGGAGGGTTTATGGGGAGTACTTGATCAAAAATATCACATGGTGGCTTATGAGATCCATAAATTAAAGGATCATGAAAGAGACTATGCAGTTTATGGCCTTGAATTAGCTTCAATCACCCACACACTTAAAATGTGGAGATATTATTTAATTGGTAAGAAATATACCTCAATTACTGAAAACTTGAGTTTAAAATAACTTTTTTAGCTAAGTTGACATGAATGCCAGGAAAGCGAGATGGATGGACTTCCTGAGTGAATATGAACTCGAAATTAAACATATAAAAGGAAAAGAAAATAAAGTAAAAGACACGTTAAGTCAAAGTATGAAGCACATTTGTGAGATAATAGTAAGTACTGTTGAAATTGATTAAGACAACAACATTAGAAGATAAATATTATAATTAAATTTATGATAAATTAAAAATTAAATATGATCCTGGAAAAAAATCAGATTGTGCAGTTAATGAAATTGGGATGTTACATTTAAAAACACAATTGATGTTCTATATGTGGCCATGATTAAACAACATATTTTAGGTAAACACCACAAAGATCCTTTTGATCTCACAAAGGTTATTAGAAAATTATCACAACTATTAAAAATGAATTCTTCTAGCTTGGTATAAAGAAAGAGGTAACTGAGGACTTGGCAATATGCCGAGAGTACAAGCAATTAAAAGTGGAGCATCAACACCCAACATGATTATTGAACCACTCCTTATATATTGTAGTGATAAATCAACACCCCCATTATTAACTTATTTATTTGAAATAATGGGGACACTTCCCATAATTTTTTGGAAAATCACATTTTTAATATTTTCTTTTGGTTAAGTGTCCTACAATTTTTCCATTTTTTTGTTTTTGCTGGATTTCTATTTTGATTGCTTCACGGAGTTCGATTTTTCGCTATATTTCCATTGATACTTGTTTCATCTCATTTGGTTACACAATTTGCAAATGGTGCTCATCTGAGGTTCGATAATTTTTACCACTTGGGTTAAAAAAAATGTTACAAAATGTATATTATTTTAATTTTTGTAAATAAATTAGTATTTAATTGTAAATATTAATTCTTAATTAATTTTACTAATATTTCATTTTTCACTGATGGTCGTACAAAATTGCCACAACCAAATTGTAGAACAATTAAAAGTGTGTGTTATTGGATTTCAGAAGTTAATTTAAATTTCAATTTTAATAAGAGTTTTGAGATCTGGAATCCCAAAGATTTAAGTAGCTGTAGTTTTTTTTTTTATGTTAACGAGACTCTTTAATATTTAGTGGTTGTAGTTTTTTTATGTTAACGAGACTCTTTAATTTTAAGTGGATGTAGTTTATAATTGATGGAACCCACTCCACATGGGCTTCACTTCACTCCTCATATCAAAACGCCCGCTTCTCTTAACTCCTTACCTCCCTCCCTCCTTATTTCTTCGATATTACAATATCACCCTCCTTATTCCTCCCTATCCCTCCTCTTTCTCTACAACTTATAACTCTCTAACCCTCACCATACTTCACTCCCCACTTCATAACCAAAACCCCCGATATAACAAAATACCTCCAATAGTTCATTTAATATAGGAGTTGTCTATCGAGGCAGAGGAATTGCTCGGATGGCCAAAAGTGGTCGGAATCTGAAAAAAAAAAATTCAAAAAATCTTGTAGAGACAGTGTTTGAATTGTGTTTTGGATGATGGAAATGGATTAAGCACCATCAAAAACGTCTAAGACACCTAAAATTTTGAAGTTTAACAACTATAACTTGGATTTACAAAAATCCTTGCCAGATTTTCTCTAAATATGACCAGAATTTCCACAACTTTCCAGGCAATTCCTCCGGCTTGTTAGACTACGACTTTAATATATATATTAATCATAATTCTTATAAGCTCATTTTTAAATTGTTATGATACTCGATCGACCCGATGTTCCAATACTCCATCGACCCGATATTCTGATACTCTATTCACATGTCTTCAATAATATCACCATGGACTATTCGTTGGATAATTTTTTTATAAGGCATGATGTATTGGTTTTCAATGAATATATGGAGTTTGTTTTTTATAGTTATAATATATTAAAATTATAATAATATTATATTTTAATTATAATTATAATATAATTTTAATATAATATAATTATAATTTTAATTAAATTTTAAATTATTTTAATTATATATAATCAATTTGTAATTAATTTAATTAAAATTTATAATTATAATTAAATTAATATTATTTAATAAATAACTTTTAATTTAATTTAGGGTTAGGATTTTAATTAAAAGTTTATCTTTTTGGCTTAAGCAATGAATTTTCCAGAATTCTCGCAATTTTGATACTTCAAGTTTGAAAGCTCATAAGTTGAGTTTTACTTGGCAAAATGAGACCCATGATGACTCATTGGATAGATAAAAGCACGGAGAATATTTATGAAGTGATTTCATAACAAAATTTGATAATTTAGTGAGTCTAAAATCTAACAAAAGATGAAGCTCTGATTTTTTAAGCAAAATTATTTTTTTGAGTTTAATTTTCGTCATTTTCATTTGCTCATAACCTCTGTTGAGTGCAGATCCATTCGACTATGTTATACTTGAACAATAAGATATTTAAAGGGAACAATGGAAAGCCCAAATTTTCTTTTTATTTATTTATTTAATTAATTGAGTTTTAATTGAAGATGTTTTAATTTCTAGATGTGGTATTTTTTATTTAATTTGTATTTTAATTGAATTTTGATTGGTTTTAGCAGAAAATAGTTGAAGAGATGAGGAAAAGAAGATTTAAATCAATGGGATTTCTCCACCAATAGAAGAATAGGAATTTAGACCGATGAAAATCGTTGGAGCAAAATTACTCTTCAACAACTCTCTTATTTGGAATTCATTTTGTAAATTATAAATAGTCATTTATATAATGTACAAAGGGTTTCTCTCTTCTGTGATTTTGCAATTCTTAAAACACTATTGTAATAGGGATTTTAGGTTGTGGGTAGAGAGGATCAATCTCCGATCTAGGAATTATTAAGATTTGTCTTTTTTCCATTTTGAACTATGTATGAGAGACAAAGTTTGCACTACTGCATCTTTTGCTTTTAGCAGTAGAGATTATGCTTTGAGAAAGATTGTTGGAGATAAATTCAATGAACAAAGCAAGAGACCAGGTTTAAATCACTTTGTATTTTAAATACTATTATTTTTAATGCAAATTTCATCATTTTAATGGCATCTTTACGTAAAATGTCTTTCGTGTTTAGCACTATTGTTTAATGTGAAAATGAAGGTCTTTTGAATTAGCTATCTAGTTCATTAGCTTCATAGATTTATTATTAATTTTCTCTTTTTATCTTATGCTTAAACCAAATTTCTGAGTAACTATTTACTTAGAAATCTGTTATCTAATTGTGATTTAATTTCCATTTTCATTATCAGAACTACTTCCTATTCTTATTGGTTCATCATTCATTATTAATAGATCCCTAAACAACATGTTTTGTAATTATAATATCAGGTAATTGAACTATTTCATTAGCCAAATATTCATCATAAACTAGGCATGTTGAAATCACAATCATTTAATTACTTTGATCTCGATTGGGTCAGATCTACACCCTCCTAATTGAGATAGGCTTAGGACTTCCTTCCTTTTGCTTGCATTTAGATTTAATTCTACATTCTTAGAAGTCCTCTTATCAAAGAGGCAAACTTTAGTTGTGGCTTGGTTGAGCCCCATATAAGCTTAAGGATCACATTCTTTCCTAATCAACAAAAAGAGTCGATTTGATCTCTCTTCTCTATTGGTAAGTGAAATTCATACTTTAAGCCAATAAAGATAGAGAGAAGTTAATTGGACCTAGTTTAACCAGTTGGAACCACCATTCTAAACAGAAAGTGAGCTTCTTTAAGTTCTCAGCCAGGCGGTCTCCCTTATAATGTTGAGGCAAATAATTTTGAGCCTTCAACATTTTTGGTGCTAGAAGCAGGGCATGAAAAATTGTTTTCTTTGAATATTTTTATTTTATTACTATGACCCCATGTAAAAGACTACATTGGAGTTGCTTTATTGTACCTCATCCAAAAACCACTCCAATAAAGACAATCAAGATCATGTCTCAGGTAAAATACAAGGGTAATACATCTGCTTTTAGCCTTCTCCTTCAATTGATCTTAAGTTGTAATAATTTGAATATTGACAAACATATTATTTGTAGTACCTTCACTCTTACTTTGACATTAAAAGCCAAAGACTGGTGCTTATCACTTCTAGTTGCCTCTGTATGTAGTTGGGATGATTTTTTTAAGATTTTCCTTCACGCATTTCAGTAGTATGATTACGAAAAGGAGTGTGATCGGTTAGAAGAATTGTGTAGGATGGAAGGTGAGACATTGGATATGTTTTACATTAGATTTAAATTAATTATAATGAAATTTTAGTCCAAAGATTCACCTCTTCAATTCCAATTAATTGGATGGTTCAGACATTTAGTATCTCTGTACTATGATAGCTTTCAAGAACCAAAAATTATATCCTTAGTTAATAATGATACACTTTCTCAAAATGAAAACTTCAATTCGTCACAAATTGAAATTACAAATGATAATCATTATGCCAAAAATGCTCCAAATTTACATAATCTTGATCAAGTAGAATTTCAGCAAAATGCACAATCTATTAGTAGCAATCAACAACAACTAAATCAACAACAATTAAATCAACCAAAGAATGTCAATAATGCACAATCTACTACTGAAATTAATTCACCATATATTGATAGTAAATTTCAAATGATGGAGCAACTCAACAACAATTTGAAAATCAGTCAAATACATGAAGATGCTGAATTGTTTATTTTGGAAAATCAGAAATCATCTATGCATAGTGAAACCTTCAGGTATATATCTTCAACTTCCTATTTTTCTCTCTACCCCGATACTTTTAACAATATTAATTTAATTCATGATCAATCATGAATCCCTTTAAATTCAAATTTAATTTTAAATAGATGAACTGATATTAATAATGAATTATTATAAATTGGTAGAGAAAATTTAATCGATAATTCAATTGATAAACCTGAAGATTCTCTTAATTTGGTAGTAAATGACTTGCTTGGTTCTAAAATATTTAATTTCAAGGTAAGAATTTTGGAATAATTTCAAGGTAAGAATTTTGGAAGAATTTTGGAATATCCTATAAGCATATGTTTGGAATAATTTCAAGGTAAGAATTTTGTAAATAATTTTATTTCACTTAAATTGTTAGTTGTATATAGTAGACTAAGTTTTTCTTTTAATAATTTAGTTTTATTTTTACTCCTGTTAATTGACCTGTACATACATGCAGGAGTTAAAATGAGAGAATGACTACATTGGAGATGCAACTATACCTAGTCATGTTTTTTTTCATTGAGTTAGAAATAGGAATATATTAATTTAGATTACATTCTCTTTATGTTTGCAATTATTTCAATATTTCATTTTTTTTAATAAGAAAGTAATGAATCCGAGTTTTCCTTGGCATCCCCTTTCATGTTATGGAAAAGTGGCTTAGAACATATCAAAGAGTTCTTATATAGTTGGATCATACACACTTGTGAAAGCCACTTGATTGCCTTGCTTTTCCAAAAATTCATCACATTGTTAAAAAATGTTAAATGAAGAAATTCAAAGGAATTGTTACAACTTGACAATTTTTTGATTCACAAGTATTTCTAAAAAGGCTCATTTTCACCATTCTTATCCTATGATGTAAATTTGACGAGGATGCAATTTGAAAGTTCATTACTTGGCATTTTAGGATAAATAAGGAGATGAGGTTGAACACATGTGAATTTTGAGAAATGCATGGGAGAATTTGAAGATTCATGAGGTAAACTTACAGCTAATATTCTTCCAAGTATGAATTAACAAGTTCATCTTCCACTGTTGTTTGATTTTCTCTCTTTCATATTTTATTTCTTATTTCTATTTTTTCTTTTTCTTTTTGTAGGTCTTCATTGGCTTGACTTTGGAGACTTGAGATAAGCAAGAATCAAACCCTTTCTAAATCTACAACATGTTCTGGGAAGTATTTTGTTGTGTCATCATAATTTGGGTATTCTTTAGTTTTACTTCTATTCATTAAAACCCTGATAGGCCTTTAATATATTATCAGAAGATTCGTATTGGATCTTTATAATATCGTAACTTTCCTCATAAGAAAGTTACGATAAAATCATTATCTCATCAAGTATTCACAATATTTAATGTAATAGGGATTTTATAGAAAGGCGAAACTGAGTTGAGCGCTTCCTTTTGAATTAAATAATTTAAGAGTTGTCGACCCCACAACTGCCACTTGGCATATCAATATTCAAAAATATCATAACTTATAAAGTGTTCTATGTTAAAAACTCGCGATATCTCGATCATCTGATATTTTGATATTCCGATGTCCTAATCATCCGATATTCTAATACTTCGATATCTTTGTTCTCCTGATGTATCGATATCCCCGCCTCCCGATATTCCGATACCCGATATCTCGATATTCCGATACCCGATATCCTAATATTTGGTTTCGCCCCCCTGATACCTCCATCTTTATCATATCAGATTTTTTATAAGAAGCGCCTATTCACTACACTCCTAGTATTCCCGATATAACATTCCCCTAGTGAAAATTTGTTGATATGTTATCCCACCTCCTAACATAACCATTATAATTTTAAAAGGCTCGGATCGGAAACCTCACATATCATAATTCTAAAGTATAGCCAAGTGATTTCTCTTATATTTTTCTTCTGATAGCAGCTCATGTGTGCAGACCCATGTGAATTCACATTTTACATTTAGCGATATGAGTAAATAATCCTATTTTGCCTGATAGGCCCCTATAATACTAGTGATTACCCCATCAATATTTTAGTTGTATCTCTTGTTAATATTGTTGTGCCCCTATTACCCCCATATTGTTATTACTGTGCCCCATAGAATTCCTCTATTGTTATTTTTGTGGCTTTATATTATTATTGATAGGTCGGCTGGGTTATATTGTGACTCCTTAGACTCCTATATATAGAAAGGAGGTTTTGTCATTTGAATCATCAGGGAATCATTCATTTGTGTAATGTAAAGGAGGTTTCCCCCTCGAAGAGGCTGAATTCTAAGGTGTTGATCTATTTTTTGTATCTTTTTGTGAGCTGGTTTCAAAACATTTGGTATCAAAGCTTTGGATTCTAGGGTTTCGCTGCTCCAAACAGGTTATCGTGGCATTTTCGCTATAATTTTTTTCTCCGCTGTTTCAGAAGCTAAAAAAAAACCCATTTGAGACGAGATGGCACTAAAGCTCGTGTCCGAATTTCATATCTTTACGCGCTATAGTGGCAGAGATATTGTCTGAGGAAGATTGTCGTTTTGTAGACTCCTGAATTACATTCCAAATAGGTGACCTGGGGAAAATCATCATAACTTTCTCTTCGGGCATCAGATTGAAAATTCGTAAGAAGGTACAGAAAGAGGACGTACTGTAGTTTCTTGAATATATTTTTTTTATAGCCAAAGGTCGAAACAGATACATGTGGCGCGTTGTACAAGTTCGCTCTATTGAACTAGTCTATAATCAGGTCACTGTGGGAGATTTGGCATAACTCTTCTTTGGAGAATCCAATTGGAATCATACTTGTGGCATTGGAAAGAGGACAAATAGGGCTACTGCAGGTTGCAATTTCAGAATTGGATGATTTGAAATTACAGAGATACATGAGAGGCAATATCAAGCTCCTACAAAGTGAAAAAATGTGTGTAGATTTTTTTTAAATTTTTGCTTAAGCTTGGTTTGAAAAATTATTTTGAAGGAATTCAAAGGGCATAGTAGAGCATTATTATCGGTAACTGATGCCCTGAGGAAAGAAAATGCAAACACCTAGTAAGCAACCTGAAATCTCTAGCATGACTCATGAAGAAGAGGAGGAAATGCTACATGATATATCAAAATTACAAGACCAAGTGCAACAAATTTCAGTCTCACAAAAGCTAACAGAAGCTAAGATAAATGGCGTGGAATCTAAGATAAAGGGTGTGGAAGCTAAGATTGATGATTTGAAGATAGATTTGAAGGCAGATTTGACAAATTTTCTACAAGAAATACTTACTAATGGTGAAAGGGTAGTAAAGGAAACTCATGACATGAACAAAAGAAATGTTAATCATGATTTCATAGACTCTAATGTTGGATCGAAGACCCACCATATTCCAAAAATCGATATGAGGAAGTTTGATGGCAAGGATCTCGTGACATGGATATTACAGATGGAGTAATTTTTCGATCTCAATAATGTGCAAAACACACAAAAGGTACGTATTGCAACTTTATATTTGGAACCAAATCAATTTATATGGTATTAATGACTTTGCTCTCGTAAACAAATTATCACTTGGGAAATTTTTACGGAAGAATTGACACCACATTATGAGGATACAAAAAGCAACACTTTTTTTAGCCAATTGATAAGTCTCAAATAAAAGGATTCAATAATGGAGCACATTGAGGAGTTCCAAAAATTGAACATAAGGGTAAAAAATATTCCAAAGGAGCATAGGATTGATTTGTTCATAGGGACTTTAAAGGATAATATCCAACATGATGTTCGCCTTTGGGAACCTAATTCATTAGAGAAGGCATTCAGGTTAGGAAGAAAAATGGAAAGCAAAATTATGGCAACCAGGAAGCATACCACTCACAACTATAAAGATGGAAGTGTTGTTGCTCCGAGTCTTCCACAACCTATAAGGTTGACACCACAACAATTGGAAGAAAAAAGAGAAAAAGGGCTTTGTTACAGTTGTGATAGCAAATACACTAAAGGTCATAAGAGTGCTGAGAAGAAATTATTCTACATAGATTGTGAAGAGGAAGAAGGAAAGGAGCAAGAAAGGTCAAATGAAGAGGATATACTCCAGGAACAAAGTATAGATCAATAAGAAATGAATTTGACCATATCTTGTAATGCATTGGTTGGAATTACCACTTCTCAAACCATCAAGATAGAAGGACAAATCAAGAAGAAAAAGGTAATAGTGTTGATTGATTCAGGAAGTACCCACAATTTTATTCATTGTAAGGTAGCAAAAGAATTGAATTGCTTCCTATATCTAGCACCAAAGTGTCAAGTGATGGTTGCAAATGGAGGAAAAATAAATTTCTCTGGAAAGTACCCTAATATCAATCTATCCATGGGAGAATAGGTATTGACTAGCCCAATGCTTTCCATTCCAATGGGAGGTGCTGATGTTGTACTAGGAGTCCAATGGCTACAATCCTTGGGTACAATAGCTTTTAATTTTCAAGAACTTTTCATGAAATTTTATGCGGAAGGAAAGGAAGTTGAATTAGGGGTATTGCAGGGAAATCGGGAAAGATAATCAGCTCTAACTCTAACAGTATGACAAAGCTTCTAAAAAGGGAACAAAGAGGTGTAATTGCACAATTATGTTCGCTAGATGTTTCCACATCGCAATCATCTATTTCTCCAGATCTCCAAAAAGTATTGGACAATCAATCCAAGGTATTTGAGACTCCCAAAGGTCTCCCACCTATTCGTGATCATGATCATGCTATTCATCTGATTCTAGGAAGTGTTCATCCAAACATCAGGCCGTACAGATATCCCTATGCCCAAAAGAGTGAAATTGAACGTATGGTCGCAGAAATGCTAGAGGTTGGTATAAGTCAACCTAGTCAAAGTTCTTTCTCTACTCCAGTAGTATTGGTGCACAAGAGGGATGGATCATGGCACATGTGTCCGGATTATAGGGAGCTCAACAAGCTCACTATTAAAGATAAGTTTCCCATTTGTGTCATTGATGAATTACTAGATGAATTGCATGGATCAATTTACTTCACCAAGTTGGATCTTCGTTCAGGATATCATCAAATCAGAATGAAGACTTGAGACATTTCGAAAACAACATTTAGAACTCATGAGGGTCATTATGAATTTTTGGTCATGCCTTTTGGCATTACCAATGCACCTTCTACATTTCAAGGGTTGATGAATTCCATTTTCAAACCCTTGCTTAGAAAGTTTGTGCTAGTATTTTTTGATGATATACTAATCTACAGCAAGTCGTGGAAGGATCATGTTGAACATGTTGACAAGGTACTACAACTATTGGAGGAGAAACAATTATATGTAAAAAGATCCAAATGTTTCTTTGGAGTACAATAGGTGGAATATTTGGGCCATATTGTATCGCATGGAGTTAAGGTAGACCCTAGCAAAATAAAAGCCACTAAGGAATGGAAAATCCCCACATCCATAAAGCATATGCGAGGATTTCTCGGGTTGATAGGGTATTATCGCAAGTTTGTTAAGAATTATGGGAGAATGGAAACACCTCTAACAACATTATTGAAGAAATATGCATTTTCATGGACTCCAGAAGCAACAAAGGCCTTCGAACATCTTAAAGGGGCAATGTGCTAGGCACCAGCCTTAGCTACACCAGACTTCACAAAAACCTTTATTGTGGAATGTGATGCTTCAGGAAATGGAATTGGTGTTGTTTTAATGCAAGATGAAAGACCCATTGCTTTTGAAAGTTGTCCAATCAAGGGAAAGTTTTTACACAAAGCTATTTATGAGGAAGAAATGTTGGCAATACTACATGCACTTAAGAAATGGCGACCCTACCTAATGGGAAGACACTTCAAGGTAAAAAGGGATCATGATAGCCTTAAATATGTTTTAGAACAAATATTATCATCTGAAGAGCAACAAAAGTGGGTCACAAAGATGTTGGGTTATGACTTTGAAATCATCTAAAAAAAATGGAAGCAAAATATGGTGGTAGATGCACTCTCAAGAAAGGATGAGGATGTGGAAGCATTGTTGTGTGCCATTTCTATTATCCAACCAGATTGGATAAACGAAGCAAGGGAGGAATGGAAGAATGATGAAGAAGTGTGGGCACTTATTCAAAAGTTACTACAAGATTCCAGTACATCTGATACATTTAGCTGGAAAAATGATTCCTTATGGTACAAAGATCACTTATATGTCTATAAAAATTCCCAACTCAAACAAAAGATTCTTATGGAATTGCACACTTCTCCCTTAGGAGGGCACTCAGGATTTTTAAAAACTTACCACAGGGTTAAGAAGGAATTTTTTTGGGATGGCCTTAAATCAGATATTCAAAAGTTTGTGGCAGAATGTTTGGTTTGCCAACAAAATAAAGTTGAAACAATTAAGACCTCGGGTCTATTACAACCTTTATCCATTCCAAGCCAACATTGGGAGGATGTTCCAATGGATTTTATCACAGGTTTACCCAAGTCTGAGGGAAAGAGTGTCATCATGGTGGTAGTTGACAGATTTACCAAGTATGCACACTTTTTTGCATTATCACATCCATTTAAAGCCAGTACAGTTTCTACTACATTTATGGAAACAATTCAAAAGCTACACAGAAACCCAAAGATTATTGTAAGTGACAGAGATCCCATTTTCACTGGAAAATTTTGGATAGAATTATTTTCTTGTCTTGGTACTCAGTTAGCTCATAGCTCATCTTATCATCCTCAATCTGATGGGAAAACTGAGATAGTAAACAAATGTTGGGAAGGATATCTTCGTTGCTTTGTATCTGATAAACAAACACAATGGGTCAAATAGTTGCCTCTGGCTGAGTGGCTGTATAACACTTCCTTCCATACAGAAACAAAAATGATCCCATTTATAACACTTTATGGATATCAGCCACCATCCATTACATCATATTTAAGAGAAAATTCTAAGGTTCAAGTAGTGGAAAATCACATCGAGCATCAACAACAAGTCCTCCAACTCTTAAAGGATAACCTCGTGTTGGCGCAGAATAGAATGAAACAACAGGCAGATCAACATCGCAGTGAAATAAGTTTTGATGTAGGTGATTGGGTATTCCTACGGCTACAACCATATAAACAAATGTCCCTCAAGCAAGCTAAGAAATATAATAAATTATCACCAAAGTATTATGGTTCGTACAAGGTGTTGCAAAAGAATGGTATGAAGGCATACAAATTGGAGCTTCCTGCAGCTTCTCGAGTGCACCCAGTTTTCCATGTTTCATGTTTAAAGAAGGTTATAGGCGACAAGCTCCCAGTTCAAACAATATTGCCAGAACTTGACGAGGAAGGAAAAATTATATTGGAACGGGCAGCAGTCATAGAAACAAGAACTCGACAGCTACGAAATTGATCAATTTCGGAGTATCTCATCAAGTGGAAGAACTTATCGGCTGAAGATTCCACATGGGAGCATGAGAATTTTATACAGAAGCATCCAAAACTACTCAAGAATTGAGGAGAACTCTTTTTTTAAGGAGAGGGGTATGATAGGCCCCTATAATACTAGTGATTACCCCATTACTATTGTAGTTGTATCCCTTATTAATATTGTTGTGCCCCTATTGCCCCCATATTGTTATTACTGTGCCCCATAGAGTTCCTCTATTGTTATTTTTGTGGCTTTATATTATTATTGATAGGTCGGCTGGGTTATATTGTGACTCCTTAGATTCCTATATATAGAAAGGAGGTTTTTTCATTTGAAACATCAAGGAATCATTCATTTGTGTAATGTAAAGGAGGTTGCCCCCTCGAAGAGGATGAATTCTAAGGCATTGATCTATCTTTACTATCTTTTTGTGAGCTGGTTTCATAACATTGCCTCTCATCAATGCAGTTGAAATAAAATGTCTACACTTTTCATTTCTCAGATTTTCTACAAACGGAGGAACATTTCGCACAAAAATCTTGTAGCAAATGATCTTATCCATGATTTTATCTATTCCTGTCCTAAATCTTAGAATTTCTAAATTGAGTTGAACCATTGCATCACACTCGTTGATATTGTTTTCCCTTTAGTGATATTCCTTTCTTCTGAAAGGATTCAAAGCCTCGAATTGGTAAATTTTGGAATCCTGATCCTCGTCTTTTCATTTTTCCAAGATCCTTCCTCATAATTTCAGAATTTCTAACTTATTGGACTCCTGGGTTTGTATTATATCAGAAGCAATTAAGATAAATTCTAATATTTACGTCTCCAAGATCCACATTTTCCTTTTCCTCCACTATCATGTCCATTACATTCAACAAAGGAAATGACCCTTATTTCACTGTATTTACTAGAATATTTTGCTCTCAAAGTCTTGTAAGTTGATTTGAACTTCAAAAAGGTTTTTGAGATCTTTGACACCCTATTTATTCTCATATTTATTAAATCTCGAAATCCTCTCCTCGGAAGCTTATTTTACAAGTAAATGAAAGTGCTCTTGCAATCATTTTTACAAAAATTCAAGTTATTTCATTATTGGAATGAAAGTCATTGGAATTAGTTTATAAACTATTAAGATATGTTTACCTCCAATACGTGAATGTTTGATGTACTAGAAAGGCATTGTTCCACATTATACATTTAAAAAGCATTTGTTATCGAGCATAATCAATATCGTAAGTTTTGTTTGTAAAAATTAAAAAAAAGTTTTGTTCGAAAATCTTTCTTCCCTTTAATATTCTAAATATTGGGACTTCTTATATCGAAGGTGAAATTTAATTAAACTTTTAAAAAAAATGTCACTAGAAACGTTATGAAGCAAAGTCTTTGTATATCAGAGTTTTTCCCATTAATAATCTTTGGAAAACTTGAGCTCTTTCCATTCATTTTGATTCTCTCATAAACTTGTAACTTCAAAATATTGGGTTAAGTATCTTCGTAGGTCTCTGATCAATTCATTCTGATCTTTCACTATGCTCACATGAAGTCTTGTTTGATTTTATATATATGTTTACCTTCACGTTGTTATGGTGATCGAGATCTTGGATGTATTTTAATTATAATTTCATCAAATCCAAATATTCATTCATCGGGATGACTTTGAGACTTTAGGGATATACATTCTTCATAGTATGTGCACACGAGCTTCTTTTACTCTTCTCAGCAATTTGCTTGAGTAATGAGAAATTTTATCACCTGTGGTTCGCTTACGTTTTTTTGATTGGCTCATTATTGGATGCAAATTTTATTATCTCAATCATATTTTAGTGAGCATCTTCATTTTTTTTCAAGATACTCTTGAGAAACTACTATGATAATGCAACAGTTGATAAGGAATTTGGAACAAGTAAATGTAATGGACCATGGTTAATTCATGTTTGAATTCTCATTTATTTGAATTTTTGATATATTTCTCCATACTTATCATATAAATATTCAAGTCCTCTTCATATAAATAATTGCTACATTGTTTAGGACTTTGAATCAATTTCAATATTTTGGGGTTTATATAAATTTTGAATGAAAAAAAACAAAGAGAACAATCATCGCTACAATTCATAAAAAAACATATCTTCATCCTCATTTTTGATGGATTTTATTTACTTCAGATTCCTTTGACATGAAACATTTATTTCTTTATTTTATTTCTTGCTTTAGTTTAGATTTAATAAATGATGATTTTAGGCCAATATGATTTCAAAAAATTCAACTTCTTCATACTTTTAATTCTAATTAAAATAAGAAGTTATCTTTTATTGGAGAAGATAATATCTCTCAAGTAAGATTAAATTAAATTCTCCAATGGTAAGTGTAGAGCTGTAACTAGGGTCTCCCACACCGCTAATTATTCCACATTAATAAGTCAATCCAGGAACGTTTTGTTATTGCAAGAAGTAGCTCAATCCGAGGCTATTTGTCTGAGTAATGCTTAGTAGTACAAGGTTGAGAAGATCAAAGGAAAACAGATGCTAAGCTGTAACGAAACTAATCACACAAAACAGCTGATCAGTCAAGGGTACGGAAGCAATATCCCATCCCTTTAGAAACTGATTAAAGAAGGGAAATTTAGAGCATGGACTTATAGGTCAGGGAGCTAAGCAACGTCTTGTTGAGGCTCACTACAGCCTTAGGCCTTCTCTCACACCAAAGCAACAAAGGCAGGTAAATAAATCAGCGGAAAGGAAAATGGAACAGCAAAATGGAAATGGAACAACAATAATCAAATGGAACAACAATAATCAAATGGAACAACAACTCTTAATGACTTACGAAACAACAACCATCACGCGTATGTACATGATCTACATCAATATAGCAATCTGAGAGTATTGAATGATACAACTATGTTTCTAAACAGAATGACGCTACTCTCAAATCCCACGAATATTGTTTAACATAAATCCAATGACAGTAACATTCATACCAGTACTCTGTTACATAAATGGCTGAATAAAGATACAATCCGACCCTGTGTAAATCCAATTATACAGTGCAGAGTCTTTACATAAAGGAATCATTCATTCATTAAACATAACAGAGCATAGCGTATCATATAAAGAATTCATCAGATTGCTAAGTAATAACGATAAACAAACCACACACAAATCACCATATAATGATACAAAAGCAAGTGTCCTTCGGAGCCAGGCCCTTAGCTGCCAATGGTACACTGCCTTAGATTATTCCAGATGCAGAGACAGAATGAACACCAAGTCTTTTTTATTAATTGCATCCACAAAAGTATAACAAAATCAGGTCTCAGTGAGACTCAATGATTAAAGTTTGTTCTGGAACTGTAAAATTACAAAAACAATCCTTCCTCTTGCTTAATGATACTGTGCCATTATATAACAGAAATGACGGAGATATCTAGATAATCAGAGATAAGTAAAGCAGCGATCCCTTAGGATCGAAGATCCTGAGGGATTCGCTAATCGTTCAATCTTTCTTGCGTTTGCCGAGCCGGTATCCCACATTCTTTTCCTGGACTATTCAATTCCGATTTTGCTTGATCGTGTCCGCATCCAGTTCCCTACTGGAGGAACAACAGTTATTTTTCCTCTGCTTCTCGCTTTTGGGCAGGAACTCCTTGCTCGCATGTCTTCTTGCATAGAAAACGTCAATTATTAGCACTTGAGCTTCCTTTGTCTATTTTTGCACATTTTATCAAAATCCTTTATCTTCTTCGAATTCCTCATGCAGAAAAGGTTACAATTATTATTGAAAAACCACTAGATTGCTAGTCAAAAGCATACCTTCCAAGTGCTCCACACACCCCCCTGCTTACCCTGTTTCATGGCCTCATGAAAACATTGTAGTTGACATGCAAGGCGGTGAGAGAATAGGCCGGAGAAGGGATCTCGTGAGGAGGCCGACAACCGTGATGAGCAACTAGATTATCAAAGAACTGATCTATTTGATCTGCAGGCATCTCATACAAGGCCTGATATCGGGGTGCAGGGTGCCAAATAATTGGACTGCGAAATCGATACCCTAACCAAGATGGCCCTGCTTGCAGAATTCGTTCCCCATAAAGGTTCAATCGGCTGGTAGCCAGCTCAAAATTCTCATATTTGAATCGTTCCCTGAGCTGGATGCTTGGACTAGAGGTCCGGTATCGAAATTTTGCAGCATCGAGGGCAAGATATTTAATAGTTAGGAAATATTCCAGACCATTTCGGATCAAGTCTTCGTGCATGGGTCATATTATCTCAATGACACCTGGGATCCTCATAAGACTCCTATGCTCTCTCCATAGCGTCACTAGGTCTCTAGGTTCAGCTCATATCCACAAGTCTAGGCTATTTTCTTGTCTCTGAAAGGTGTTATAAGCTCTGAGCTATTTCACCTGATTAACCCCAAATGAGATGAAGGCTTGGAATTGTATATCGCCAACAAAAGGGCCAGGATTTAAATCAGTTTCCTGGTCTAGCACAAGGTTGTGCAAGTAAAACTCGCACAATAACCTTTGAACCTTAACCCCATAATGCTTGCAACAGTCTATAAAATCGTTAACAGTGTTGATGTGGATAGGTGCTCCTGCCCTAACGGCTTTTATTTTCAATCTCAAATATCTTTCAAGCAAAAATAAAGCATAATTTTTAGCAGGGGCCCTACAAGTCAAAACATCATTATATAAGGAACACACAGTGTCCATCTACTTAACAACACTATCTAATCGACGAGTTACCTTAGCAACCTTTTCTTGTTCCTTCTGCCATCCCTCAAAGGCTTCGCTTTCGGATTGACTAATATCCCGAAGTTGTTGTTGTAATTCTTCATATTTCTCCCGGGGGAATGCTTGCTCTCTTAGTTGTTCAGCTTCTTGTTGGGCTTGCTTCATCATCCTGTGCAAGTTTCTCGTTTTTGGATCCTTGTTCCATTGAGCCGTAGAGGCCGGGAATTTTGCCTGCAACTTTTTATGCGCTGTCTAGAGTTCAGAACCCGAATAACCCCTGAGGGTGGTGCCTCTGTTTGGGTCTCCTTATTTTCTTTCTCCTTCTTAACACGAATGAAAGGGTGCTGAGGTCCCCCTGCCATTGGAACATCTTGCTGCTCTTCTCCCTTAATTGGAATGTCAATTTGTTCTCCAGGGTCAGATGGAACAGCACCCTGTTCCTCATTAACATTTGGAACAGCAGACTGTTCCTCGGCAGTAGGTCTCCTGATGGGGTTTCGACCAACAAAACGGGTTCTTGTCCTCGGGGTTTTTGCTGTAGTGGCCCTCCTCCTTTTCCTTGAGGTCCTTTGTATTCTCAAATCGGCTTTCAGAATTCGAATTTGCTGCTGGAGCCTGGCTATAGTACCCAACAACCTCTGTTGTTTCTTTCTTAATTTCTTAATCTCCTTTGCCTCGGCAGAGGGTTTGACCCTTAATCTTGCTCCTTCTTCATCTGGGATATCTTCCGGCGTCCTGGGGACAGACTGTCCCTGATTGTTGTCTTCAATTTCATTATCATAACTAGGCGGGTTTTCTTCTCCTGCCTTTTCTGCATGTGCTTCCTTGGGTAGTTTTTCCTCTGCGGGACTGTCAGGGACGCCTGTTGTGCTGGAGGGCTGGCCATATTCCCCCATATTGGCCAAAACTGCTGCCAATTCCTCCTCACCTACAGGGTCCTACAACGGGCTACCCCCTGGCTGTGCTATTTCTTCTTCTTGATTGCCCTGTTCGGTAACCCTTTCTTCCTCAGAGTGCTCATTTTCTTGGTTGCTCTGTTCGAT
Source organism: Pinus tabuliformis (assembly GCA_031772625.1). Classification (NCBI taxonomy): domain Eukaryota; kingdom Viridiplantae; phylum Streptophyta; class Pinopsida; order Pinales; family Pinaceae; genus Pinus; species Pinus tabuliformis. The sequence goes on from CM062804.1 coordinate 252,335,969, forward strand.
AACCATTTCTTCCCCTTCCGGCTGGCCAGTCCCAGACCCTGATTGCTCCACATTTCCTTCGGAAGGTCCTCCTTCTGGTTTTGGAGGTTCGTCCGCAATTTCAATTGACTGGGCCATTGCTTCCTGAATTCTTTCCAACCTTCCTCGTATCCGGGCCAGCCGAGCTGACTTCCTTGGTCTCTCAGGTAGGTCGGGTGTGCCAGCAGGTTCTCTGGGTTCCTTTGGTCGTTCTGGCGTATCGGAAGGTTGTTTCCGTTTTGAAGCGGCATGTCTTTCTGTTGCTGACTTCTTGTGTTTTTCTAATCGTTCCGGTGTGCTAGAGGACTGTTCAGGTTTTGGGGGTGGTGCAGCCGATCCTCTTTCGACTATTGCGATCAATTCCTCCCAAGTGCTTTGCTGTTGAGTGAGACTGTGGCTCACTATCAACCGAATCAGCCCATGGTGGCTAACGACTGCATCTATGTGCTGGGCCTTTCTCAGGTTTCAGGCCACGTCATGTAGTAGCGAATTTAAAAGTGCGGGGAGATTTACAGAACATTTTCCTTTTAAAACAGCTAAAAGTTTCAGGTGACGAGGTCTTACCACGTCTTTTCTCCCTTCGCAGGTGATATAACTTTGTACTGTCTTCGCTAGCTCGATCCAGGGTTCCCCTAGTGTTGCTGGCAGAACTCCTTTCCCTTTGACTGTCAATCTTTGGCCTTCGTCCTGGAAAATTTCCATAGCTTTTTGTAATCTTTCCTTCTTCGGCGTCCATATGGGTCCAGCAGCTGGTAATCCTGAAACTTCTGCGATAATATCCTCTGTAACCGTTATCCGCTTTCCTCCTACTATGGAGTAATTTTCCTGCAAATTCTACAGGAATTCCAATGCCACGGCTTCATTTGATTCTTGCAGGCGGCTGAAGTAATTCAACCATCCTACGTTTTCCAGAATTTTGCGAGCAGCAGCGGAAACTGTCAGCTTGTGAGGTTCACTTCGGACCGTCTTTCCACCCATGATTCTTCTCAGAAATGGAACAGCAACTGCTTGCGGTGTTTGCGACGCAGAGAGGATGATCACCGAGCATGCAACTAAAATAAAAAAAAAGATCGTGGATGGCAATTTCCGTAGAATGGAAGCATCATACCGTTAAACCATGTCATTCCTTTGTACATTGTCTCGCCCGAATGGTGTGCAGCCACGTAATCATGGAGTAATGAGATTACCTTCCCCCCCGCGATCTGATAGGCTGTCCCCAGCCATCAAAGAGAGGAGCAGCAACCAGTTCGGAGGTCCAATCATAAAGTACAACATATGAAATTATGCCATGTTTTAGAAAAACAACGAAATGCCGAAACCGAGGCAAAAAGGTAGATCGCGTTTTGCATAAGAGCCTGCGTGATATAATGAGGAGCTAGGGGATGGGACGTCTGTCAAGCGTACGAAGTCTTCAGTGGTCACTGTCAGTTCTGTTGCCATGATTGGTGGTAATAAATATTCATGCGATATATACATCGGGTGTGACATATGATCTTTGCAAAGGATAAGAGACAGAAAAATTTTAATATCATACCTGTTGGTGTAATTATTATGACTTCTATGCCATTAACAGAGCTCTGCTGCCAACAGGTGTTCATAACCTTGGCAGAGTTGTTTATTTCACCCTTCGGAACCATGATCCTTTGTGTATATTCTGAAGAGTGCTTTGTCAAAATGCAGGCCATTATGCTGGCTTGGTGACCAGATAGCCATAATGCCATTCACAAGGTAGGCGCGAAACGTGGTCAGCCGGCTCGCGATGAGACCTCCTGTTCCAAGATTTGCTTGTTAATTTACCTTCGGACCATATCACTAGTGTGGTGGCCATTATGGGAATGCCACTTCGCTTCCGCCCTTATGATCATGGTAGGCCGGCTCTGAATGAGACCCCCTATCCTGCATTTGACAATTTTCATATTTTGTTTTTGTTTTCTTTTGCAGAGCACTTCTCTTGTTTTATTTTCACATAAGGGTGGTTCCGCACTCCTTAAGAGCGGGGAATGGTGGAAGAAGTCTTACGATCCCAACAGATAGATATAAATCGTTCGTTCTTACTCCTAAGTAATGATCAAAAAAGATTTTTAGGGGAATCGTCATGATAAAGATCACCAATGACAATGGTACCGGTAAATGACAATGACAGCGAAGATGAAAAGTTCAAGTCCCTCCTCTTGTCCTCTTATACGTACTGGCTACATAGTGATAGCGATTTATGATGTGCTGATTTCGGTATATCATGGTTTTATGTTCACCGCATAAGTTCATTGTTGTGTCTACAAGATTGAAGAGAACATGGAGGCAAAGCATCCTCCATAAGGGCAAAAACATGTCGATGGCATTCCTGAGAGAAGAATTCATTCGTAGGATACCATTTCTTTGAGAGGAACAACGGAAAATCACAAATGTTGTCCCCTTTTGAGAAGGGAACAATGAAGATACTCAAATGCTGTTCCTTTTGAAAAGGAATAGCAGACACACTCAAGTGTTGTTCCTTTTCTCAAAGGAACAACAAAAACACACAAGTGTTGTTCCTTTTCGCAAAGGAACAACAAGAACACACAAGTGCTGTTCCTTTTCGCAAAGGAACAACAAAAACACACAAGTGTTGTTCCTTTTTGCAAAGGAACAACAGAAACACACAAGTGTTGTTCCTTTTCGCAAAGGAACAACAAAAACACACAAGTGCTGTTCCTTTTTGCAAAGGAACAACAGAAACACAAAAGTGCTATTCCTTTTCGCAAAGGAACAGCAAAAACACACAAGTGCTGTTCCTTTTCGCAAAGGAACAACAAAAACACACAAGTGCTGTTCCTTTTCGCAAAGGAACAACAAAAACACACAATTGCTGTTCTTTTTCGCAAAGGAACATCAAAAACACACAAGTGTTGTTCCTTTTCGCAAAGGAACAACAAAAACACACAAGTGTTGTTCCTTTTCACAAAGGAACAACAAAAACACACAAGTGCTGTTCCTTTTCACAAAGGAACAACAGAAACACACAAGTGCTGTTCCTTTTCGCAAAGGAACAACAGAAACACACAAGTGCTGTTCCTTTTCACAAAGGAACAACAGAAACACACAAGTGCTGTTCCTTTTCGCAAAGGAACAGCAGAAACACACAAGTGCTGTTCCTTTTCGCAAAGGAACAGCAGAAACACACAAGTGCTGTTCCTTTTCGCAAAGGAACAGCAGAAACACACAAGTGCTGTTCCTTTTCGCAAAGGAACAACAGAAACACACAAGTGCTGTTCCTTTTCGCAAAGGAACAACAGAAACACACAAGTGCTGTTCCTTTTCGCAAAGGAACAGCAGAAACACACAAGTGTTGTTCCTTTTCGCAAAGGAACAACAAAACACGCAAGTGCTGTTCCTTTTCGCAAAGGAACAGCAGAAACACAAGTGTTGTTCCTTTTCGCAAAGGAACAGCAAAAAGCACAAGTGCTGTTCCTTTTCACAAAGGAACAACAACACATTTGGAGTAAAAAAAAAATCAAGGAAACATATATACAAGATGTTTATGTACAAGTTATAAAAATGAATTTCTTAAACTATAGGTGAGGAAGATTTCGCTTCCTCTCCTAAGATTTCCATATCAATATCTTGTCGCAGCTGCTGACAGAAGGATTCCTGAGTGAGTGGCTTTCGATAAAGGCGAACTCGGTGGCCATTTACTTTGAATGCATATCCAGAACCGTCAATTGTGATCAGGGTAAGGGTCCCATTGTCGTGTACCTTCTGGATTTCGTATGGTCCTAACCATCGAGTCTCGAGTTTCCCCGGGAAGTCCTGAAACCGAGAGTCGTATAACAGAGCCCAGTCTCCTTCATGAAAGACTTTATTCTTGATAAGTGCATCATGCCATTTAGCTCGATGTTGTTGAATTAATGTTGTATTTTGTAATGCAGAGAGCCTGATTTCGTCCAATTCATTAATCTGCTGTAATCGATTGATTTGTGCCTCACTCAGATCTAGGCTGACTTCCTGTGCAGTTCGTAGCGTTCGGATTTCGAATTCTATGGGGAAAATTGGCTGCTTTCCAAACACTAATTGATAAGGTGAATAGGCTGTAGTACTTCTCCATGTGGTTCTGTAGGCCCACAGTGCCTCGGGTAGTCGAGTGGCCCAATCACGCCTATGCGATGCAATGGTCTTTGTTAACATTGATTCTATTACCTTATTACTACTCTCTACTTGCCCATTTGCCTGCGGATGGTATGGGGTGGTGAACTTATGTTGGACATGATAATTGTTAAGTGTTGCAGCTAATTTATTTTCAACAAATTGTGGTCCACCATCGATGATTAGTTCTCTCGGAAGTCTATAACGTACAAACAAATGGAACAAGAATTGTATCACAGAGTCTTCTGTAGCCCTAGGTAATGATTCGGCCTCGACCCATTTAGTAACATAGTCTGTCGCCACCAGAATGTATGTCCTCTGATTTGATGATGGATTGATGGGCCCGACGAAGTCCAGAGCCCATTGTTCAAATGGCTCAATGACCAATTGTGGTCTCCAAGGCATTTCATCGGCTTGGCCAGGTCTTCCTGCTCGCTGGCAGCTGTCACAGGCTTGTGCAAATTTTTTCGCATCCTTGAAAATTGTAGGCCAATAGTATCCTGTCAACAATACTTTATGTGCTGTTCTTTTTTCAATGAAATGTCCCCCGCATGGCCCGTCGTGGCAAGCTTTTAGAATGTCGAAGATTTCGTCTTCTCGAATACACCTTCTGATTTGCATGTCTGCCCCTGTATGGAACAAATGGCCTCCGATCCACGAAAACCGAGTGCTCTTCTGAACAATCTCCTTGTGTTCCTGAGGGGTTAAGTGTTTTGGTAGCTTACCGACTGCAAGGTAATTAGCGACATCAGCATACTAGGGCGTTCGAACAGCAACAACAAACAGGTGCTCGTCAGGAAATTGATCTTCCACGGTTGCTGTTTCAATTGCTTTCGGTATTCGTGAGAGGAAATCAGCTACAGGGTTCTCCTTGCCAGGTCGATCCTTGATTGTGATGTCGAACTCCTGCAATAAGATCAACCATCTGGTTATTCTGGCTTTCGTAACAGGTTTATTTGCCAAATATTTGATAGCAGAATGATCTGTATATAACACAACGGGATAGCCTGTGATATAATGTCTAAATTTTTTAACAACATGTATTACGTGAGGAATTCCTTTTCAGTAACAGTATAATTGAGTTCGACAGAGGATAAATTTTTGCTAATATAGTAGATAGCATATGGTATCTTATCCTCTTCTTGCCCTAGGACTGCACCAATTGCTGTGTCCGAGGCATCAGATGAGATTTGAAATGGAAAATTCCAGTTGGGTCCTCGAAGGACTGGGGCTGTTGATAAAAGCTTCTTCAATTCCTTAAAATCCTGGTCGCATTTTTCTGTCCACAAGAAATCAACATTGCCAGTTAAAGCATATAGAGGTGCAGCAATACGTGAGTAATGTTCTATAAATCGTCTGTAATACCCAGAAAAGCTAATGAAATTGCGTACCTCCGTTTGAGTAGTGGGGGTAGGAATAAGCAAAAGAATCTGGATTCTAGCCGTGTCTACCTGGATGCCAGCTGCTGAGATGTAGTGCCCTAGAATGAGCCCTTCTGTCATCATCATGTAACACTTTTCGTGACTCAGACAAAGTCTGGTAGCGATACAACGTTGTAGGACTTTTTCCAGGGTATCTAGAGCTGGGTCAAAATCATCTTCGTATGGTGTAAAATCATCCATATACACTTCAAGTCCGTCATTTATCAGATCTGCGAAGATACTAAGGACAACCCTTTGGAATGTAGCAGGGGCATTACATAGGCCGAAGGGAAAAACTCGATAGGAAAACGTTCCCCAAGGGCAAGTAAAGGTAGTTTTATCCTGGTCTTCAGGGGCAATTTGGATTTGGTTATATCCGCTGAAGCCGTCCAGGAAAGAAAAGAATTTCTTTCCTGCAAAAGTGTCCAATACTTGATCTATGAACGGGAGAGGGAAGTGATCCTTCTGTGTGGCTTTATTTAACTCCCTGTAATCTACGCAAATCCTCCATTTTCCGTTTTTCTTGGGTACCACCACCAGGGGAGAGACCCACTTACTGTCGGAGATGGGATAAATAAAATTAACATCTAGAAGTTTCTGAAGTTCGGCTTTTACTACCTCTTTTAGATGGGGGTTAAGTCTTCTTTGCGGCTGACGAACAGGTTTTGCATCTTTTTCTATGTAGATGTGGTGGGTGCATAATTGGGGATCGATCCCTTTCATGTCAGGGTAATCCCACGCAAATGCTCCTTGATATTTTCATAACAGATTTACAAGTTTTGCTTCTTGGTCTGGTGTAAGGTTGGCGTTGATATTTAGGGCCTTACCAGATTCAATTTCCACTACTTTACTTTTGGCAACAATAGTCACTAGTATTGTTTGGTCATGTGCGTCTTTCAAAGGGTCTTCCTCTAGCTCACTATGAAATGATGCCTCTATCATAAAACACTGTGTGTGAGATCTAGATTCAATTTGACTAATGAAGTTATTGATGGCATCATCTTCTATTTGATATTTAATATCTAAAGGCTTCTGTACAGTCAATGGGGATATGATATTGTTAGTGAGGTATGACATCGGATACTGATTGGTTTTGATCATTGGCAGGCTTGGCTGTGGTGGAGGATATAGAACTAGATTTTTAACATCTGTTCCTTTAGTTATAGTCATGTTTCCCTACCGGCAACCAATATAGGCATCGACAGTAGCAAGCCAAGGTCTTCCTAATATTAGCGGATGTCCATCCAGTCGGGTTTTTGGATTAATTATCAGGAAATCAGTTGGATATTCCCAGGAGTCTACAGAAACCATGACATCGTATAGAGTGCCTTCTGGTTGAACTACAGATCGATTTGCCAATTCTAGCAAAGTATAAGTAGGTTCTACTGATGTGATGCCAAGCTTTTGGCAGGTAGAGGTTGTCAAAATATTGATTGCAGCTCCTAGATCAACTAAAGCGTTAGTCAGGGTTTGGCCATAGATTTGGACAGTCACAATTGGATTTTCGGGATCTTCGTATTTGATAGGTGTCTCTTTTCCTGATAATAAGTCAGATAAGGTGCCGACTACTTGGACTCTTGGGTTAGTGGTTGTATTCCTCCTTGATTTTTTTATGCACAGTTCTTTTATAGTTTTTGTGTATATAGGAATATCTTGAATGGCCTGGAGGAATGGAATTTTTATGTACAGGTTTGGTAACTCTCCCAGAATGTCAAAGTCTGGATGTTGTACTGGTCGTGGTATGACTAATTGTTTCAGGAAAGGAGGAGAGGATGTATTTGTTTGTTGATGGGTCTGTTCCTTATTTACACCCTCTTGTTGTGGTGGTTGTTCTATTGGTAACTGATCTTCAATGTGAACTGTTTTGTCTCCCTCTGTTTCTATGATACGTCCAGATCGTAACTGAAGGTCATTGCACTCCCTTAGGTCAAGTCCAGTTTCTGATGTTTCTATAATTTGGAGGGATTGGACTGGTCTATTATTAGGATTGGGATTGGGTTGGGCTGGGAGTTGCGGCCTTAGATTAGACTGGGGGTTTTGTTGTAAGGCTGGGAGAGTCGGTTGAGGGAGTGGAATAGTTCCTGTTGACTGATATGTCGATCTTGGCCAATTTGTTTGCCAGGGTGAACCTTGTGAAGTAGGGGGAATCCATTGCGGAGGGTATGAGTTATTCTGCCAATATGGTGGAGTGTAAGGAAAATTTGGCCATCCGAATTGGCTTGTTTGATTCATCCATGGATTTGGAGAAGGAAACGGTTGTGATGACCAGTTCGGGACTGGGGGTGTAGATTGGTTTTGCCACATACCATATTGCTCAGCATTGTATTGCGGAGGCTGAAAAGAAGAAGTCGGGTCAAAAAACATACCAGATTGCCTAGGTTACCATTGGCGACGTTGGTTAACAAAGTATGTTGGTTCTGATTCTTCTTCTACTTCCTTGTATACTGCCTTCAATCCTGGAAGTGAGGGGCAGCTCTCAGTAAAGTGGTCTTTCGTACAGATAACACATGTTTGAACTGTATCTAGCGGACATTCCTTGTGGCTGTGTTTTCTTCTGCATCGGGGGCAGAAAATTGCCAGATTTTGCTCCGCCTCCATTTGCTTTTGTTTAGCCTGCACAATATCAAGCTGAGTAGTTAATGTCCCTAGAATATCAGTTTTAAAATTTTCTAATAAATTCCCTAGTTCTACACGTGTTACCCCTTCCGTTGATATTTTGTTGTCTTTAACAAACCTATCATATTCTGTTGATTTTATCCCTGTGCTGCCTCTTGAACTCCTGATGCATAAATTAATGATATCAGCAAAATTCTCTTGGTAAATATCCCCTTTTCCCATGATATTCAATGTTTCAATCCACTGCTCTTTCATTCCTCTAATCAATGCAGTTTTCAACACATTATCGGGCAGAGGTAGTGATGCATAGGGGGATCTCTGTAAATTATACTGGAAACGTTCTACGTATTCTTCCAAAGTTTCATTTGGTCTGGCCATCATTTGGAAAATTTCATCATTTAGCTCTTTCGACCTACAATAATCCTGATATTTTTTAAGAAAGGATTCTTTCATTTGCTCCCAGTTGTTTATGACTCCACCACCTAAACCCATGAACCATCTCAGAGCTGCTCCTTTTAAAGTGGAGGGGAACAGCTTTAATTTCTGGGGGTCAGTGGTGTAATCGTACCCTCTACATAGCACATCGAATTCAAATAAAAATGCATTGGGGTCTTCTGATGTAAGTCCATGAAACGTCGGGATGTGTTGAAGAGGTATTTCTTTCATGGGCCCATTTGCAGCAGAATCTACTATAGGATATTGCAATGTAGAAGTTTGAGTATTTGGCTGATTCTGCGCCATTGGATCAAAGATGTGCCAATATCCTTCCGGAATTTCTAGGAGGGTGTTCCTAGGTTGAGAAGGGACGGCCTTGGTAGGAACTGTTTTAATGACACTTCCCTTATCTGGGATTTCTTTCTGAGGGAATGGGGTGCCTTCAAGGTTAACTTTGGCCGCGCTCCCCCTGTCTGGGCTATTTAACAATTGGATTATCCTAGAAGGAGACCTTGGTTCCTCTATTTCCCCTGTTTCCCCTTCTCCTTCACAAAGATTACTTAAATTCCCTTCTTGCAGCCATTCTGACACAGAATTTTCAATTTCTTGGAAGTCCTGTTCATCAGTTCGACTATGCACCTCAGCGTAGGCTCCAGATGGTGATGCTGTAGCCTAAAGGGAACTAGTAGGCTGCTTAGAATGAGTCTTTCTGAGGCCTACTGATGGCTGAGATTCAATTTTCTTATAGATTTCGTCTATGAAGGTTGTTCGGCCAAGGGTCACCAGTCCTTTGGCTTTTTCAGGTTTGACTGGAGGTTTGATATTCTTTTCTAGCTTTTTCTGCTTAGTCATGCACTCTAAAAACTACTGAATCCTATTCAACCAACAATTCTTCTAAGAGAGCGGACGGTGGAGCAGGGCTTTTACATGCTCCGTACGCAGGTTCTTACCTTCCGTTTTTAAAATCCAACTCCCCCCTAGCAGCTTTGCGCACTACTCTGTAAAGGGCAAATGGCTATACTCCTTCCCCGGCAACGGCGCCAAAATGTAGAGCTGTAACTAGGGTCTCCCACACCGCTAATTATTCCACATTAATAAGTCAATCCGGGAACGTTTTGTTATTGCAAGAAGTAGCTCAATCCGAGGCTATTTTTCCGAGTAATGCTTAGTAGTACAGGGTTGAGAAGATCAAAGGAAAACAGATGCTAAGCTGTAACTAAACTAATCACACAAAACAGCTGATCAGTCAAGGGTACGGAAGCAATATCCCATCCCTTTAGAAACTGATTAAAGAAGGGAAATTTAGAGCATGGACTTATAGGTCAGGGAGCTAAGCAGCGTCTTGCTGAGGCTCACTACAGCCTTAGGCCTTCTCTCACACCAAAGCAACAAAGGCAGGTAAATAAATCAGCGGAAAGTAAAATGGAACAGCAAAATGGAAATGGAACAACAATAATCAAATGGAACAACAATAATCAAATGGAACAACAACTCTTAATGATTTACGAAACAACAACCATCACACGTATGTACATGATCTACATCAATATAGCAATCTGAGAGTATTGAATGATACAACTATGTTTCTAAACAGAATGACGCTACTCTCAAATCCCACGAATATTGTTTAACATAAATCCAATGACAGTAACATTCATACCAGTACTCTGTTACAGAAATGGCTGAATAAAGATACAATCTGACCCTGTGTAAATCCAATTATACAGTGCAGAGTCTTTACATAAAGGAATCATTCATTCATTAAACATAACAAAGCATAGCGTATCATATAAAGAATTCATCAGACTGCTAAGTAATAACGATAAACAAACCACACACAAATCACCATATAATGATACAAAAGCATGTGTCCTTCGGAGCCGGGCCCTTAGCTGCCAATGGTACACTGCCTTAGATTATTCCAGACACAGAGACGGAATGAACACCAAGTCTTTTATATTAATCGAATCCACAAAAGTATAACAAAATCAGGTCTCAGTGAGACTCAATGATTAAAGTTTGTTCTGGAACTATAAAATTACAAAAACAATCCTTCCTCTTGCTTAATGATACTGTGCCATTATATAACAGAAATGACGGAGATATCTAGATAATCAGAGATAAGTAAAGCAGCGATCCCTCAGGATCGAAGATCCCGAGGGATTCGCTAATCGTTCAATCTTTCTTGCATTTGCCGAGCCGGTATCCCGCATTCTTTTCCTGGACTATTCAATTCCGATTTTGCTTGATCGTGTCTGCATCCGGTTCCCTACTGGAGGAACAACAGTTATTTTTCCTCTGCTTCTCGCTTTTGGGCGGGAACTCCTTGCTCGCATGTCTTCCTGCATAGAAAACGTCAATTATTAGCACTTGAGCTTCCTTTGTCTATTTTTGCACATTTTATCAAAATCCTTTATCTTCTTCGAATTCCTCATGCAGAAAAGGTTACAATTATTATTGAAAAACCACTAGATTGCTAGTCAAAAGCATACCTTCCAGGTGCTCCACAGTAAGTTTCATATGCCCACTTTAATTCATTTTAATTTATTTATTTTGGTTTCAGTTTTGTTTTTAGTTTTGCTGATCTTAAACTCTATTTTTGGAGCTCTCCATAGACTTTTCATAACTCTACGAGATCAGATTTGGAGCTCATTCTCCTATGTCTTGCTTGCTTTCAAGTTTTTGGGAGAAGAAATAATGATCCTCATCGAATGAACTAAATTGGGAGTTTTAGAACCTTTAATCCATTTCTTAAGCATGCTTTTTATTAGAAAATGGTTGAGACACTTTTATGCAGTTTTTTCTTTGAAACAAGAAAATTTACAGTAGACAAAGACTTCTAATTTGGCTTAATCTCATTACATGAATGTTATTTTAACATATAGTTTCAAAGCCTCATTATTTATAACTCTACACGATTAAAAATTACTAAAATTTCAACGTAAGGAAAATATGCACATGATTATCTTCTTTTATTCGTTTGTTGAGACATTTTATAGTTAATCTTGTTGGGGTTTGCCTTTTAAATTTGGGCTTTTCTTTCAACTTCTCGTTTCCTCATTTTTGACATGATGTGAGTTGTCATTTTATTTTTTCATTTCATTATGGATTTATTTTTATTTTTTCCATTGCTTATGGTTTGATTGTGGTGACTCTGCCATAATTTATGTGGAAGGCCATTTCTTCACCCAACAATGGTTGGCATACATGGGAAATCTTTTACTCTGTCTATTTTGGTGAATTTCATTTATCATTAAAGGTATATCTTTATGGAACCATAAAGCACTCTTGCTCTAAATATATTTCATGGAGGAACACACATCTTTTCTACATGACAGGTCTCATCTTTTCAAGGAAATAAATGATCTGAGTTCAACTCAATAAATCCCTCCCACCCGTCCACTTATTAAACCTCTGATGGAGAGTCAACATTATGAAAGTATTATATCCATAAACTTAAGTCTCTATTACCATCCCACCTCTTTCACTCTAGTACATCATAAACTAAAAGCTCGAAAATGCACTTATTAAAAGGGTGATTAAAAGAGGAACCATAAGAAATACAAGTAAACCCATTAGGACTATAGACACTCACTAACAATGAGGCTAGGTGTGTATGGCATAAAAGAAAATTTTATCGAGGTACTGTTAAGGCTCACTAGAATTGAAGCGATGCTAGAGACGATTCATAACAATGGATATATGCTTTGTCAAAAAAATCCTATCTGTACCTTCTTCTATTTCTCATACAAGGTAATTTTAAAATAATTTTTTCTCAAAATTTGGATTCATGACTTTTACTCAAGTTTGCTTTGAGTACTTATCTTTTCAAACTTATATTTCCTAATCTATTTATGTGGGACCCATGGAAATGTTTTATTGTTAGACGATTTCGTGAAATCCATTATTTTTAACCTTTGGGTAAATTAAAGTTCATTATCTTTAGCCAGAGATAACTGGTTCTTCATAGTGTGTCACCAATGTTGTAGTGAAAACTCCACACCCCCATTATTAACTTATTTATTCCGAATAATGGGGACCCTTTCCATAAATGTTTGGCCAAATCACCTTTTTAATATTTTCTTTTGGTGAAGTGTCCTACAATTTTTCCATTTTTTCATTTTCGTTGGGTTTCTATTTTGATTGCTTCGTTGAGTTCGACTTTTTGCTAGCTTTCCATCAATACTTGTTTCATCTTATTTTGTTACACAATTTGCAAATGGTGCTCATCTGAAGTTCGATAATTTTTACCACATGGGTTAAAAAAAATGTGTACAAAATGTATATTATTTTAATTTTTGTAAATAAAGTAGTAATTCATTGTAAATATTAATTCCTAGTTAATTTTTACTACTATTTCATTTTTCACTAATGGTCCTACAAAATCGTCGTAGCCAAATTGTAGAACAATTAAAATTGTGTGTTATTGGATTTCGAAAGTTTATTTCAATTTCAACAAAATTCTCGAGATCCAAAATCCAAAAAATTTAAGTGGCTATAGTTTTTTTTAATGTTAATGGAGCTCTTTAATATTAAGTGGGTGTAATTTTTTTAATGTTAACGAGACTCTTTAATATTAAGTGGCTGTAGTTTATAATTGATGGAACCCACTCCATGTGGGCTTCACTTCACTCCTCATATCATAACCACAATTTCCCTTAACTCCTTACCTCCCTCCCTCCTTATTTCTTCGATATCCCGATATCATCCTCCTTATTCCTCCCTATCCCTCCTCTTTCTCTGCACCTTATAACTCTCGAAACCTCACCACATTTCACTCCCCACTTCATATCCAAAACCCTCGATATAACAAAATACCTCTGACAGTTCATTTAATATATATAAGATTTCAGAGTTCTTAGGAGCTTGTTTTTAAATTGTTATGATACTCCATCGACTTGATATTTTAATACTCGATTCACATGTCTTCATTACTATCAACGTGGACTATTCGTTGGATAATTTTTTTATAAGGCATGATGTATTGGTTTTCAATGAATATACGAAGTTTGTTTTTAATAATTATAATAATACTATATTTTATTTATAATTTTAATATAATTTAATTATAATTTTAATATAATATAATTATAATCTTAATTAATTTTTAATTAAAATTCATTTTAATGGTATATAATCAATTTGTAATTAATTTAATTTAATTTTGTAATTATAACTTTTTTTTGGGTCAAATAAGAGTGGATCTTTCTATTAACTGAAACTGTTACATTACATATTTTACAAGGTAAACCAAATTTCCTTGTGTTTACCAAAAAATGGCCCACATGACCTAACTGAAGCAGAATTGGCTTGCACAACCAACCCCATAATCTGTATGTATGGCTAACCCGGGTAAAATAATATAAAAATACCCGACCCCACTACCTAAAAGTTCGAAATTCAAAATAATTACATTCGCGACCCTAAAAATGCGGGTTCGCATTCCCGATGCATCTGACTCTCCACCGTTGATCATCCCTTCGTGGATCCAACGGTCTACATATAATTCGGGTGGACATGTAGCTTGGGGAATACCTGCCTGAAAAGCGGTATCCTCTTCCTACCGTTGCTATGTGTCGCTTAGTGAGAGGAATCAAAAGCCATCCTCTGAATACCGATTCCCACTTATGTCCCTTCCGAAATACCACTTGTGGTATAAGCAACCACTTCCTCGTGAAAGGAATTTCACACTTTACCACCGAGCGATGACCGTCGATCCCCCCTTTGGACGCTTCCTACTCCTTGGATGGATTTACGATGGATCTATGCTTAATGATCATTTTCTCTGCTTTTAATTGAATCACTGTTTATCCATTGATCCAATGAATCATTGTGATGAGCCTGCCACGCTTCTAGAATCTATCCCTACGCCCCTGCTTCCTTCGTTTTCCTCCTCTGACCTCGACCTTTCCCATTGTTCCATATCTTTGGAAACCTGACTGAGATAGTCCTCTAACAGTTTTCTTGGGGGTATCAGCTCCCAAACGTACCAGGATTCCCTTTCCTTTTTAATCACAGCTTCGTTTGCCAAACGATCTACTACCATGTTAGCTTTTCTCTTCACATGGAAAAAGCTTAAAATTTTTAGGAATTGCAGGTGGGCGTAGACACAGTGAAATATTTGTGAGAGCCTCCGGTGTTTTGACACTTTATTCAGCGATGTACAATTACATATTTTCTTGGCTGCTCTGATAATCAGTTCTGAATCTACTTCAATGATGACATTATGAGAATCTGAATCCACCAATATTTCCAAGCATTTCTCTAGGGCCATGAGTTCCACCATGTTATTTGTTGCCTTTCCCAAGTGGCCATGAAAGATTTTCTTAATTTGACCCTGTTCATCTCTTATAACACACCAAAAACCAGCTAACCCTGGGTTACCCTTAGATGCTCCATCTATATTGACCTTTAAGAAACCATATGGAGGAGGCTTCCAAATGTTTATATCCAAATTTATTTGGCTCACTCCCTTGATAGTGCCCTATGGGCTTATGGATTGAAGACCTAAATTTAGAAGAATACTTGCATCTTAGGGCAGAGGAAGGTCCTTAGGAAGTGTCCTCAACAGGCTGCTGACCATGTCTTTGAGTTGCCTTAAAATTTGGTCAATTATGTGTTGTGGCTTGCTTGCTTTTTTCTTGAATATTCGACTATTGCTCTCTTTCTAGACATTCCAGATGACAGAGCCTAGAACCAGGGTCAAGGCTCTATTAATAATTTCATTCCCTGAGAAGTTTTTCCTCCAATTCTTCAAAGTATTGGAGATGCTGAGTCTGTCCCTATCAGTTTGCTTAAAGATTGAGGCCACCCATTCCCAAAAAATGGAGGTGAATGGGCAGAGGTTAAGAAGGTGATTCATCGTCTCCCCTTGTGAGTCACAAAGGTAGCATTTGGAAGGTCCAGTGAATCATTTTTTTCAGGAGATTCTCCCAAGTTAAGATTTTCCTATGATGAACTAGCCAAATAAATAGTTTTATTTTCATCCAGTGGGGGCTCTACCATAGATTTTTCCAAACTTGATCAGGATTAGGATAGTTAAATCCTGTTACTACCTTTTTAGCTTCTTTGAGATTAAAGTTTCCTTTGTTGTTCTTTCCCCATCTTAGTTGGTCAGGCAAGGAGGATACCAGAATTCTCCTATGCTCTAGATCCTGGGTAAGAGAGTTTGCTTGGGCCCTCATAGGACTCTCTTCATTGTGGCCTAGATCCTTCCAAGTTCTCCATTTTCCATTGTTCCTTTCCTGGTCCCAGAAGTATTTTACCATAAGTAGACCTTTGTTATCTATGTCATTCTTGAGAGCTGCTAATTCATCCTTGTACAAGTTGGGTTCCTGCTGCCAGTTATCCTCCCAAAATCGTGCTAGGTTCCCGGCTCCAATTTCCCGAAAACTATGTTGCTGCACAATACTTTTATTATCCTAGGAAAGGTTCCAAATGTGGGAGCCCTTTATGTGTCCGGAAATTCTGGTGTGATCTTTCTCCTGCCAATTCTTTGCATATTTTTCCTTCCATAGCTTAGCCCAGGGAGTAGTCGATTCCTTGACCCATCTCCACCAAAGTTTGGCTCTCGAGACCTTGTTGATGGTTTCCGAATCATGAAGCCCCAAGCCATCGTGGCCCTTGGGTTTATAGATCTTGTCCCATGCTACTAAAGCCCATTTCTTTTTTACCTCTCCTTTGCCCCATAGAAAGTCCCTTTGTATGCTCATAATCTGCTACTTAGCTCCTTTAGGAGTGGGAAGAGTTGAGAACATAAATATGGGAATGGCCTGCAATACAGCTTGTGTGATCACAAGGCGCCTCACAAAATTTAAAGACCTGCATGTCCATTTTCGGATCTTGTCCTGCAATTTATTTACAATTGGCTCCCACACTTCCTTCTTGAGAGGTTTATCTATGAGAGGTATGCCCAGATAGTTTGAAGGTAGTTGGTCCCTTTGAAACCCAAGAATTCTAGTGATATTACGTTGAATAGCAATGTTAGTGTTAAAGAAAAAAACTTTTGATTTGTTGAGGCTTACCTCTGTGCTAGCAGCTATAGCAAAATTGTTCAAAATTTATTTGATCATTCTGGCTTCCCTGACAGTGGGTAAGCCCTGTAACAATGTGTCGTCCACAAATTGTTGATGTGTATTTGCCGCTCCATCCAAGGTGAGTTTGATGCCCTGGATTCTTCCTTCAACATTAGCTGTTTTGAATGCTCTACCAAGCCCTTCCATCATAAGAAAAAAGAGGAAGGGTGAGAGCAGATCCCCTTGCTTGAGACCTCAGGAGGGTGTGAAGAGTCTTGAAGGAGAGCCATTAAGCAGTATGGAGAAACTAGTCGTGGTGACTAGTGCCATAACCTACCTTATCCAGTTGTGGTCGAAGCCATAGGGTTTTAGAACTGCCCTTATATAAGACTAGCTTAGCTTGTCATAAGCTTTCACCAGATCTAATTGAATGATCATACCAACTTGTTTGCTACTTTTGAGAGAGTGTACCACCTCATGAGCTTGGATAATATTATTGAGAATTTGTCTTCCTTCCACATATCCTATTTGCTCCTTTGAGATGAGAGTTGGTAAAAGTGGCTTGAGTCTATTGGCTATCACCTTGGAAATAATTTTATACACCACATTACATAAGGCTATGGGTCTAAAGCCATCTGGAGTTATGGCATTTTCCTTTATTGGGATCAAAGTTATGAAGGAAGCATTAAATTCCCTCAGTACCTTCTTAGATCTTCATGAGTCTTCCACCACCTCGAGGATATCCTGTTTGACTATTTTCCAACATGCTTTGAAGAAGTCTACATTAAACCCATCCAGGCCTGGAGCCTTTCCATTTTGCATTTCTTTGATCACCTCACTAACCTCCTCTTCTGACATTGGCCTGTTAAGATTGTGGTTATCTTCTCTGGTGACTAGCTAGGGGATGTACTGTGTGAAATGGTTGATGAACTTGGATCTTTCCTCTAGGGGCTCCTCTGCAATACTGAGGAAGTGTTGTACAAGGAGAGATTCCATGGCTTTGTGAGAGAAAATTTCTCTCCCTTGAGAGTCTTTGAGCTTAGTAATTCTGTTATGTTCCCTATGATCCATGGTGGATTTGTAGAAGAAATTCATGTTTATTTCTCCCTCTTTTATCCACTGTATCCTTGACTTCTGCCTCTAGAAAATCTCCTCTTTTAAGCACTGATCTTCCCATTCTTCCTGCAAAGTTTCAGCTAGCTTTTTCGGCTCCTTGGTAAAGTGCTTTGCGATGTTGATCCTATTGATTTCCTGAAGTTTCTACTCAACTTCTCTTTTGGCTTTGAAGATATTTCCAAATTCCCTTTTTTTCCAGCTTTTAAGCTTGGCTTTGATATGTTTAAGTTTCAGTTGGAGCATGATCGTTTTGGTGCCTTGAATGTTTAGATCCTCTTTCCACCATTTGTCAATATTACTGTTGAATTCAGGATGAGAGAGCCAGGAATTCTCAAACCTGAAGGGTCTGTTTTTTGTTATGCCCATAAAAGTGGCTTCCAGGTAAATAGGCCAATGATCCGAACCTCCAAGTGGAAGAATAGAAGCTGTCATGGCCGAGCCTGAGAGAAAGAGTTCCTTTGAGATAATAAATCTATCTAATTTAGAGGCGACTTTTGAAGCCCCTCCCCTCTTGTTGTTCTAGGTGAAGGTTCCATTTATTGTTTCCATGTCCACTAACCCCATATTTATTATGAAATTCTGAAAAGCCGTGGAGTCTCTACTTAGTTGCGTGTTGCCCCATTTTTTCTCTGTAAGGGATTTTATCATATTGAAGTCTCCTGCAATGATCGAGGGCATATTAGGGTATCTTGCTCTTAGTTCCTCAAGGGAGGTAAGAAGCTTGAATTTATCTTCTTGCTTTTGAAGGCCATATACATTAGTGATCATGTATATCTCTTTATCCCCTAAAGGTTGACAAACTAAAGAAAGATAGTTCCTAGATGCCTCAGCATCTAGTATTCCAAATTTTTGTGGATCCCACAACGTGGGAATCCCCCCGTTGAGTTTTTTTCTTTAACCTCTAGATATTCATACTTGATTAGCCATTTATTATGTATTTCTCTAATCTTATCCATCGAGCATTTTGTCTCCTGAATAAACACCATATTTGGTTTTACTTCTTTTATTCTATTACTGAGATTTCTTTGTTTCCTTCTACTTCCTAAACCTCTAATATTCCAAGTTGTGAGATTCATTAAGAAATATTAGTAAAGGAGTAGCTAGTAAGCTCTTTCATCTTACCTAAGTTAATCAATAGTTTTCCACATTTGCTCAGCGGCTCCTTCTGTCTTTTTCTTCCTCTTTTCCTACCTGGGTTCTTCGGAGATAGTGCCTGTGTCTTCTCCATCATTTTGACCCCTCTGTATTCTTGGATTTCATGATTTCTTTTGATTCCATTTCCTTTTGATTGTGATCTCCATAGGAATAGTTGTTGAACCCTGTCATATTCCTCTTTTGGCAGGGAGTCCACTCCTTTGGTCATTCCTTGTTCTCGAAATCTTTTTAGATCTATATTTTCCCTCTCTAGAATCTCTTGCAGTTCATGGTCCTCCATCCCCACCTCACTTGGAGTCATCTCATGGGCCTTATTTATCTCCATCATGGTTTCTATGATTTCTTCCATGCTTTCATCTCTTTCCTTCTCAGTGATAGTGTTCTCCATTTCCTGGTTCGTTTCTTTGTTTCCGTCTTCTTCTTCTAGGATCTTAAAGCTATTGTGGCTCAATTTTTTTTCCTCATTGATCTTCTTTTGTGGCCTCTTTCCACCTTTCCCTTTGCCCCCAACCTTAGTGAAACCCTTAGGATTTTTATCCACAGTGGTTTTCACATTTCTCTCAATGTTGTTTATTGGGAAATCTCTATATAGATGCCCATGCTCATGGCATTTGCAACACCTAAATGGGATGTGCTTATATTCCACTACCTGTACCCATTCTTCACCATATACTTCTAAAATTATTGTGTCTAGGAGTGCTCCAGATAAGTCCATTTCCACACAGATTTGGGCGAAGGAAGTATATTTTCCTTTCAGAGTCGCATCTGAAATCTTTAGAAAATTCCCTAATGTGTTTCCTATTGTTTTCAGCGATTCTGGTAACCAATAATCCACAAGAAGGGAGTATAGTCTGATCCATACCGGAACCGATGAAAATGTCTCGCATTTCAGAACACAGCTCATTATCTAAGGCCGCATGTAGAGACCTGCAGCAGTGTAGAAATAAGGCCCTCCTTCAAATACTCTGTCTTTATCCTGTAGGCTTGTGAATACTACTGTGAAAAAGCCCTTGGACCCCAGATGAAGGGTAACTTCCTCCTTTGGTTTCCAGTGGCTCCTTATCCAGACATGCAGTGCCCTCTCCGTCGGCCATATTCCCATGAATTTGGAGATAATCGCATGTTCCGTCATATGATCCCTACGGGCTTGTAGCAAAGGGTCGCTCAATATGACCCGAGGGATGATGTCTGACTTAGGTTTGCAGACCCCAGATGTTCTTACAAAAGTATGTTTTTGACTGCTATCCCCTTTCTCCTTTTCCTTCCTAGCTTCCCGTTGCTCCTTTTCTTGTTCATGAGGTCTGTTTCCTCCCATCATGTCCATATTACTTTCTCCTATTGCCTTCTCCAGAGGCTTCATGAAACACTGCTTTCCCACGTCCTTGCTTCTATCCGTAACTACTTGACTGTAGGAGGGAGCAACACTCCCCCCTGCGCGTCCCGCCATGGTGCCCAACGTCAAAACCCTAACCCTAGTTCAAGTTGCAAATCATGATAAGCGTGCTTTTCAATAATGAAATCACATCCTTAATTATAACTAAATTAATATTAATTAAGAAATAAATTTTAATTTAATTTAGGATTAGTTTTTTTAATTAAAATTTCCTATGTTTGGCCTAGGGAACAAATTTTCTAAAATTCTGGCAATTTTGACACTTCAACTTTGGAAGCTCATAAGTTGAGTTTTGCTTGGCCAAATGAGGCCCATGACGACTCATTGGTAGATAAAATCATGTAGAATATTTTTAATGTAGTTGCATAACTAGATTTGATCATTTAATGAGTCTAAAATTTAGCAGAATATCAAGCTCTGAATTTTTAAACAAAATTAATTTTCTACATTATCATTTGCTCATAACCTCTGTTGAGTGCAGATCGATTCAACTATGTTCTCCTTGACCAATAATATGTTTACATAGATCAATGGAAAGTTCATATTTCTTATTTATTTAATTGAGTTTTAATTGAAGATGCTTTTTTCCATATTTCGTATTTTTTATTTTAATTTGTATTTTAATTGAATTTTGATTGATTTTGGCAAGAAAACGGTCGAAGAGATGAAGAAAAGAAGATTTGAATCAATGGGATTGCTCTAGCAATAGAAGAATAGGAATTTGGACCAATGAAAATTGTTGGAGCAAAATCACTCGTTAACAACTCTCTTATTTGGAATTCATTTTGTAAATTATAAATAGTGGTTTGTAGAATGTACAAAGATATTTTCTCTTCTGCAATTTTGTAATTATTAAAACACTATTGTAGTAGGCATTTCAGGCTGTAGGTAGAGAGGATCAATCTTAGATCTGGGAATTATTGAGATTTTTATTTTTTCCATTCTGAATTGTGTATGAGAGGCAATGTTTGCACTACTATAGCTTTTTATTTTAGGAATAGAGTTTAAGATTTGAGAAAGAATGTTGGGGACCAATTCAAGGAATAGAGCAAGAGACCAGGTTTAAATCAGTTTGTATTTTAAATACTATTATTTTTCATGCAAATTTAATTTTTTTAGTGACAAATATGCATAAAATGTCTTTCATGTTGAGAACTATTTTTTAATGTGAAAATGAAGCTATTTTTGAATTAGTTATCTAATTCATTAGCTTCATAGACCTGTTGTTAGTTTCCTCTTTTTCTCTTATGCTTAAACCCGATTTTTCTGAGTAACTATTTACTCATAAATATGCTATCTAATTCTGATCTAATTTCCATTGGCATTATGAGAACTACTTCCTAATGTTATTGGTTCATCATTCATTGTTAATAGAGATCGAAGCAACATGTTTGGTAATTATAATATCACTTAATTGAACTATTTCATTAGCCAGATATTCATCACAAACAAGGCATGTTGAAATCTGAATCATTTAATTACTTTGCTCTCGAATAGGATAGATATTCACCTTCCTAATCGACATAGGATTAGAATTTATTTCCTTTTTCTTGTATTTAGATTTAATTCTACATTCTTAGAAGTCCTCTTATCACGGAGGAAAACTTTAGTTGTGGTTTGGCTGAGCCCCAAATTAACTTAAGGATCACGTTCTTGCCTTATCAACAAGAAGAGTCGATCTGTTGTCTCTTATCTATTGGTAAGTGAAAGTCATACTTTAAGCCAGTAGAGATAGAGAGAAGGTAACTAGACCTAGTTTAACTAGTTGGAACCGCCATTCTAAACGGAAAAAGAGCTTCTTTAAGTTCCCGACCAGTTGGTATCCCTTATAATGTTGAGGTAGAGAATTTTGAGCCTTCAACACTATACTGGAATGGAAGTGGGAAGTAATTTCATTAGATTTTATTACTGGGTTACCAAAGACTTAGAGATAACATGATTCTATTTTGGTTGTGGTAGATAAGTTGTCTAAGGCTGCTCATTTTATACATGTTCAATCTACCGATAGAGTTGCACTAGTGGCAACAATTTTCATGAAAGAAAATTTTAGATTTCACAGAAGACCAAAGGCTATTATATTTGACAAGGATGTAAAATTAATTTCCAACTTTTGGAAGGAATAATTTACTAGAATGGGTACACAACTAAATTTTAGCAGTACGTACCATCGAAAAACAATTGGGAAAACCAAAATGGTTAACTAGGTCCTTGAGGACATGTTATGCATGCATGTAATGAATCAACCCACGAAATGGGAGGAATATTTGCATTTAGTTGAACTTTCCTATAATAATAATTATAAGGCATCACTCAAGATGAGTCCTTTTGAAGTCATGGAAAGAAATGTTATATCCCCTTAAGTTGGATTTAGCCAGAAGATAGGCTTATGTTAGGACCATATTTGCTCTAGGAAATGGAACATATGGTGAAGAAGGTCAAGAAGAACCTAAAAGTAGCATAGGGTAGGAAAAAAAAGTTACATTGAATTAAAAAGGAAACAAAGAATTCTAATTGGGTGAACATGTTTATGTTAAATTATGATCGAAAAAGAGTTCCTTAAAATTGGGAAATTGTAGTAAACTAGGACCTTAGTTTTGTGGGTTGTTTGAAATACTTGTAGATCCAAACTAAAAATTGTAATATGCTAAAATAATTGACTTAACTGTACTCTGCTCATCATTGGAAAAAATAAACGATCAATGAAATCATGAAGAATATAAGAGAAAGAATTCAATCACACATAACACGATGATTTTTTGGTGAAATCCACAAACAAAAACCCCTTGTATTTGTATTTTTTATTAATAAAAAAATATGAGAATATTACAATGATTTTCTCAAGCCTAAGCAACCTCTGCACTATCTCTATCTATCTCACTACTTCCTAGACAAGCCTTGGATGAATACAATATTCTCTGCTCAACCTTCAGCTCAACCTGCACAAATATTTTCTATCCTCTGCCTAACTGACTACCTTTGGCTAATACTTATCCAAATTTCCAAGCCTCCAAGCTCCTTCTTCCTTGCATTACTCTTCAAGGAATTAACCCCTATTTAATGGGAAAATTCCTTAATTATGAATTGCGCAATCCTCATAGGCCTTCCTATAATTGCATGCACCATCGGTTTAATTTAGATGATTTTAGACCTGATAGTGCACTATCCCCAAACTCCAATCTCAACTGGCTCTTTCTCTAATCTAACATGCATGAGTTAATTATGAGTGAATTTATAGTTTACTAGTTGATAACTATAAGAAGCACCACACTACACTTCAGGCATCACCGCACTTGATTGCAGGCTACACCCCACTACTGCAGGCTACATGCCACTACTACATGAAACACCTCACTATTGCAGGCTACACCCCACTACACCAGGAAGCAACCCACTACTGCAGGAAACACGCCACTAATGCAGGAAACACTCCAATACTAAAGGAATCACCCCAATACTATAGGATGCACCCCACTACTAGAGGCTACACCCCACTACTAGACCTCCCACTAATTATTTCATTAGTTAGAACTAGTTTAACTGACTTTAACTTAGTTAGATTGAATTAAATAATTACAACTCAAAATAAACTCAACTAGAGCTCCTAATCATAGGAGACACTCTACATGATTGTATTTATACCCTCCACTCGAATTAACTAAGCTAACTAAGTCAAATTAACTTAGTTAACTATTACAAGTTTCCATGAGATGTGGAATTACAATTTAATTCAAGGACAAATTAAATTATGATTTTTCTTGATGCTATTTTCTTTCTTGTTGCTATTTTCAACACTTCCTCTCAACAAGAAAGGAATTCACATATCTCCCAATCTAGTACCTTTGGTATGTATTGCATGCAATTCTTTTCAATGTTTTTGTTTCTATTGCAACATCTCCAATGCAAAAAAAAAACATCCAAAAAAAAAACTGAATCAATTGTGTCTGCAACTGTCTACTAGGAAAACTATGTTGCTGCTCACTCTACTACTGAGCCTCCTTCTTTGTTGTCAATAGTTCTCTCCACTCCTCAGTGTCTAACTAACATTGATCCTCATGCTATTGAATATTGTGGGCTCCCATAGCAAGGTAATGATCCATGAGACAAAATAACACCTCAATGTATCCTTCCCAATTTATGAAATTCTTGGACTAAGTTTTCATATCGCCCCACCTCAAACCTGGAGGTATGGCTGCATGTGGTCCCTCTTCCCACTTGGCTTGAAATTTTTTCCTACTGGATGTCTCTACTTGAGTAGATATATCCACTCGATTTCCTCTCCTCTTCTCTAATTGTGGCTACTCGACAACTTGATGAGGCTGCTACTTTTGAGGTTGCATGTTGAGAGGTAATTCACGCTCCCTCTCAATCACCAAGTCTCTAACATTTTCTTTGTTCCTAAAAGCTTTACATGCATCTTGTACCTCAAGTGCATATAGCTTATTGACTCGGACATCGATCTGTTTCACTCATCTCATGGTGGTGTGTTTAAGGAAAACCTTTCCTTTGCTAAATATCACATCGTAGCCACAATCTTCCAATACCACGTTGAAAACAAGATTATTCTTTAATCCTGGAACATACATCACATCTATGAGTCTGAGAGGGGAGATAGAATCCCTCTGAAAATTAATTATACTGATGTCGGTCACGCTATACATCCCATCATCTCTAAACTCTATGTTCTGCTAGAGATATTTCTCCTCCAAGTCACTGAAGAGATCTCTATTCCCCACCATATGGAACGAGACACCATTGTAGAGATACCACATGCTTCCCATTACAGTGCTTTCCATGCATGCAATGAGAGTAAAATCAAGTTCGAATTGTGATGTTAGGGCTTCACCTGCAATTTCTTGATGCTATTTTTAGCATTTCTTGTTGTTATTTTTAACATTTCTTATTACTCTTCCAGTCTGATGGACTACCAGCCCAATCCACATCCGCGAAGCCTTGCAGCTTCACTCCCTCTGTCCATTTGTACCATAATCCATACTGTGTAGTGCCTCTGAGATATCTCAGTACATGCTTCGTTGCCTTCCAAAATAGCTTGATAGGTTGAACCATAGCTTGACTCAGCTGGTTCACCACAAATCATAAGTCAGGTCATGTGTTCACCAAATACATGAGTGAACCCACGAGTTGTCGATAAATAGTAGTAGCTACTACCTCACCTGAAGTAGCATCCTCCTTCCTCCAGTTTCCAGCTAGAGGAGTCTGCATGGGTTTGCACTTCTCCATGTAAAAGTGCCTGAGTATCTCATTGGCATACTTTCCCTAAGACAAAAAATACTTCCCCATCTTTCTGCCACACTTCCATGCCTAGAAAGTAGTGCATGAGGCCCATGTCCTTCATCTCGAACTCTCTTGCAAGGTCCTCCTTGCAATACTATATTAGCTGATCCTCACCTGTCAAAATCAGATCATCGACATAAAGTAAAATAATCAATGGCTTACCTTCTACCATGATGTGGTAAAGGTTTGCATCTTCTTCACTCTTGGTGAAGCCCAATCCGGTGAAATAGCTGTCAATCTTGGTATACCAAGCATGGGGTGCTTGCTTCAGCCCATATAGTGCTCGCTTGAGTCGAAAAACATGCGACTCACAATCGAAGGTCTCAAATCCTTCGAGCTGTTCAATGTATACCTCTTCCTCAATCTTCCCATTGAGGAATGCCATCTTCACATCAATCTGATGGATATTCCAATCTATCTAAGCTGATAGAGCTAGCATCGATCTAATAGATGAGTACCTTGCTATGGGATCAAAGGTCTCATCGTAGTCGATCCCCTCAACCTGTGATAAACCTTGGGCAACAAACCTTGCCTTGTGTTTCTCAACACTACCATCAGCTGCCTGCTTTACCTTGTAAATCCATTGGGAACTAACTACTGATTTGTCCCCAAGTCTAGGGACAACATCCCACACACTGTTCCATATGATAGAATCCTACTCTTCTACCATTGCATCAACCCAGATTAGTTGATGTACTGCCTCTTGAAAAGAAGACGGTTCGGTCGCTACACACTCCCCAACCAAGGCCATGTAGCCAGTGTATCTCTCAGTAGATCTCCTCTGTTTGCGCTGAGAGGATGGCTACCCCACATTCTCTCTCACATCTAGCATCAATCTGTCAGCTTCCCGTGAGCGTTTCTGCCCGTCTCTAGAAGACTCTCCAGGGGTGGTGGTCTCCACTACTGGATCCTCCGCCTGTGTCTGATCCACATCATCAGGAGGATCCTCCTCCTTTGGAACTAAAAGTTCCTCATCACCATGCAAATTTAGCTCCCTCTCAAGTGACACTCACATGGCTCTCTTCTCATTGAACTTCTGATCCTTGCACACTACTGTCCTCTGACTGGTAGGCAGAAACACACAATAGTTCTCGGGTGTATCTGTGTACCCAACAAGTATCCCCAACTCAGTTGTTGGGTCTAGCTTCTTCCGAGCATCTTTGGTCACATGACAGTAAACTGATGATCCAAAGATGCAGAAGTGACTCACATCTAGTTGCTTCCCCGAAAAAGCCTCCATAGGTGTCTTCATCCCCAAGATATGATGAGGACTTCTGTTCTAAAGGTACATTGTTGTATTGCATGCCTCAGCCCATAGATGAAATGGTAGGCCTTGGTAATGCAACATCGCTCGAGCTACTCCCACAATAGATCTGTTCTTCCTTTTGACCACCCCATTCTATTGTGGGTTATGAGGTGCCGTCAGTTCCCGTTTAATTCCTTCTGTAGCACAGAAGTCTTTAAACTACTGGGAAACATACTGTCAATCATTGTTGCTACACAAGGCTTTTACTTTCTTGCCTAATTCTTTCTCTACCAAGGCTTTAAACTCATAAAACCTCAAGAAGGTCTGATCCTTCTTTTGCATAAAGTAGATCCAACATCTACGAGAAAAATCATCAATAAAAATAACTTAGTACCTTTGCTTAGCAATGGAGGCTGTAGAGAATGGTCCACATACATCTGAGTGAAATCGCTCCAGGATTGCTCCAGCTCTACTATCCCGATCCTGGAAGGAAGCTTTTACATACTTACCTAGGGTGCATCCTTTGCATGTATCTGTTTGCTCCAGTTTTCCCTTGGGTAAGAGGCTAGAAATTTGTTGCATGATCTCAAGGCCCTGTGATGCAAGTGGCCTAGTCTCCTATGCCATAGCTCGCCAACATCTTGGATTTGCACCACCTCTACTTTGGAACTCAGTGAAGCACAGTCATCTACCTCCAGCTTGTAGAGATTATTTACTCGAATCCTAATTCGCTTGGTCTGTCTGGTGTCAATATGCCTCAGGAAAACTTTTCCTTTACTAAAGACTACATCATAACCTTTATCTTCTAGCATAGCAACACACACAAGATTCTTTTTCAAACCTGGTACATACTTAACAGTAGAAAGGGTGAGAGGAGCACCATGCTCCCTCTAAAACACAATTGTACCTTCACTGGAGACACAATACTTTCCATCATTGCCCATATTGATCCACATCTGGAGATCCTTCTCCTCCAATGTACTGAAAAGATTCTTGTCACCCGACATATGGATAGAAGCTCCACTATCCAGGTATCAAACACATCCCACCATGGATGAAACCATTCATGCAATAAGTGAGAAATCTAGCTCAAACTGTGAGGCTAATGCATCACCATCAGATCCCTTGGAGGAACCCTTCTTGGATTTCTTTTGTGGACAATTCATTGCATAATGGCCCACTTCATGACAGTGAAAGCATTGCACTTTCGACTTGTCATCATTCTTCCCACCATGAGAGTATTTGGATTGGGAAGCCTTCCCTTTCCCTTTCTTAGCTTTACTCTCTAAATCTAGATTTTCTTCATCATCTTGTTTTGATGAAGATCCATCCGTGGTGCTTCGCCTTATCTCCTCCTGCATCAAATCCGACCAAATTTGTTCCTAATCTGGCAGTTCCTCTCTTCCATTAACTAAGTCTTGGTAGCTATGCTAGCTCTTAGGAAGACAGAGGAGTGCAAGACTCACCATGTCATCATCAGCTGTCACTATTCCTACGCTTCCAAGCTCATCCCTGCAGGTGCTAAGCTTGTTCAGGAATGTAGAGATTGTGCCACCCTTTCTGCACTTGATCTTTCGAAGCTTATCTTTCAGCTCCAACTTCCTCTGATTTTTGCTATTCTGATAAATATCTTTCATTGTTTTCCACATCGAAAACAGAGTGTCCTTTCCATGGAGGCTCGAGACAATGTGATCTCGAACTCTCTCTAGGGGGATTCTCCTTCCTCTAGCCACACACTTTTTCCATTCCACCAGTTGAGTAGCGTCAGTCGGCTTTTGGACTTCTTGATCAATGAAGTCCTTTAGACTGTTATCTTCTAATACTGCCTCCATGCGATCCTTCTAGGCTATATAATTCGAACTGTCATCAATGGCATATACGAGTCTTAAACCACTAAATTCCATCGGTGAAATAGATGTGATAAGAACTGAATATTTATAAACCAAACTTCGAACTTCTCCTACTTGTATATTGTTCTTCCTTGATCACCTTTGCTCTGATACCATGTAGAAATTTCACTGTAGATCACCTGATATATGCAATGTCCTAAAGCATAATACTAAATCTACTTCTACCATAAACTTAGCGGAAGCTTAAATATATATGAGCATCATCAAGCATGAACAAATATAACTGAGAATGAGAAGTATTCAACCATAACACAGAAGATATAACACTGGGGAAAGCACCAGCCCAAAACCCCAAGTCTGTATTATCATTCAAGTGGAAATCTTGTTCAAGTTACAAAAAGAATCAGCTCTCAAGCTATCTTTCTCTCTTTGCAATCAAACAATACAACTCACAGACTCAATAGACATAGAATATATCTTCCTCAAGTCCTCCAAGCCTCCTATTTCCTTGCGTAGTTTTGATTTGGGTCCAATGATATCACATGTGTGAATTGGCCTCATCACACTCACTGTAACCTCAGGTCCAACTGCGCAATCCATAAGGAATATTATTCCTTCTGCATGCAAGGAATATTCACCAAGGAATATCCTAGCAACTGATAGTACACTGTCCCTCCATCTGATCTCAACTGGGTCTTTGACTGAACTGACATGCATGAGTTATCCATGAGTGAATACTCCGTTATCTGAAATACAGTAGTTACATGCATGCAAGCATTAACTAACTGAACTCTCATTAATTTAACACACTGTTAAATTAATCTAATTGGACTTGAGTCAGTTAACCGAGCCAACTAATTACAACTCAATATTACAACTAATTCTTATCTCTTTAACTGATGGATAAATCCCTCAATCAAAGGAGAAACTGTTGCATGTCCTCACATAGACTTCAAGTTCATAATTCCTTAACTAATTAAATCAAGATGAATTAATTAATAAATATACAAACTATTGTTAACATCAAATTCGAATTTTACTTCCTATGTTTAGTCCAGGGACTGACTAAAATAAGAAGGGATCCCAAAATGCTATTTTTAGAAAAGATATTTTTAGCACTTTCACTTTTCACCCATTGTAGCTAATATCTCCAATGGCTAAACTACTATTTATAGCCCAACTATTTATAGCAGTTCTATTTTTAGCATCTTCTATTTTTAGCATTTCTTGTTGCACATTTCAACAACAACTTCCTAGACAATCCTTGGATGAATACAATATGTTTTGCTCAACCGGAACAAGTATTTTCTATCCTCTACCCGACTGACTACCTTTAGCCAATACTTAGCCAAATTTCCAAGCTTACAATCTCCTTCCTCCTTGCATTGTTCCTCAAGGAATTATCCCCTTTTTAATTTGGAAATACCTTAATATGAATTGTGCAATCCTCATAGGCCTTCCTCTGATTGCATGCACCATCAGCTTAATTTGGATGATTTTACAACTAATAGTGCACTGTCCCTGAACTCCAATCTCAACTGGGTCTTTCTCTGATCTAACATGCATTAGTTAATTATGAGTGAATCTGTAGTTTATTGGTTGATCATTGTAGTCAACACCACACTACACTTGTAGACGCACCACACTCAACTGCAAGCTGCACCCCACTACTGTAGGTTGCAGCCCACTATTGTAGGCAACACCCCACTACTACAGGATGCATCCCAATATTACAAGAAGCACCCCACTACTGCAGGAAGAACCCCACTACTCCAAGTTGCACCCCACTACTAGACCTCCCACTAATTCCTTCATCAGTTGGAACTAGTTTAACTAACTTTAACTCAGTTACACTAAATTAAAAAATTACAACTCAAAATAAACTTAACTAGTGCTCCTAATTGTAGGAGACACTCTACATGACTCTAGTTAGAACTTTAACTCGAATTAACTGAGCTAACTAAGTCAAATTAACTAAGTTAACTATTACAAGTTTTCATGAGATGTGGAATTACAATTTAATTCCCAATTTAATTCAAGGACAAATTAAAATAGGATTTTTCTTGATGTTATTTTTAATATTTCTTGTTGCTATTTTCAACAATACTAGCCAAAGTAGGGTCAGTGGCCTACTAGTTAGCACTCCTAACCCACATTAGGATTCATAATGCATTTCATGTGTCTCTTTTGAAAAGGTATGTTCATGATACTACTCATATTATTAATTATAACGTTGTACACGTTGAACTAGAAGGCAAGTTCTAGGTTGAGCCTCTATAAATTTTGGACTAAAGGGAAGCTACACTCCACAATCGATCCATTACCTAGGTTAAAGTGCAATGAAAGCACTTTGGGCTTGAGGAGGAAACATAGGAGATGGAGACGAAATGAAAGAAGATTTCCCTATGTTGTTTAAGGAAAATGAAAGTATGAAAACATTGAGTACAATGTTCCATTTTAAGGGGACGAGGGATGTGATACCCTTGGTGATTTGATTTTTTATGGATTTTATATTGGACATGTGGCTGAAAAGTCAAAGTGAGATAAGTAATATGCTATGAAAATCTAAATATTTATTTTGATTAATAAAAAGAAAATTGTTTTGTGCATTATTATTCTTGAAAATATATTAAAGGCTATAATGTGATAGATTACACTCTTAACTGCGAGGAAATCAGTTGGAAATAATTTTTCCAAAGAAGGGGTTAGGAATAAAACAAGAAAAATCCTCCATTTCACCATATAGAGAAAACTATTAGCTAGGAAGACCACCAAATTAATGCATGATTGGAGATAAATGTCATCGGGTGGAAGTTATCTTAAAGATGATACCATAGGAGATAAAAGTTGTTAGAATAAAAGAAGGATGGAAGTGGGAGAGAAAGACTAGACCTGAACCTAGATTAGGAGGACATTGTTTGGGTTAAGTATATGTGAACTGAAAAAAGATTCATTGAGTTGTTTTCCTCACATAGAGGAGTTGGAGCTTAGGGGGAACTACTAAAAATTGTATTTCATGGTTGGGAGGAACGTAGAAGCCTTTAATTTATTTCCAGGAAACCTTTAGATAAGTACATGAATATCTTAAAAAATATGTGTTAAATATATCAGTTTTGTAGTTCAGGGTTTTGAATAAATAAGATAGGATTTTATTATGATTACAACTATTTATGGGTGATTCAAGAAAATGAATGGATAAACCTTACTAATGTTTCTATGAATAAAATGTACATATATTTATGTGTATCTATATTTGTTATTCTACAGGAAAGGTGGTGGATATAGGACATAATATTTAACTATAGGGTGTTTTGACGAGTGCAGATTAAGCATTGCTCTGCTGGAGAAATTAGGGAAAAGAAACCCTAACCAAGAACCAACCCTGGTATTCTCTATACAAGTGAATATGAAAAGTAAAACCAGAGGGTTTGACTAAAATAGGGGTTTACCAAAGTAGTAATGAAAATTTTAAATATGCAATCAATATCTCTTAGATAATAACCTTTTTCCCATATAAAATAGAGTTCATTTGTAAACTACAGTAAAAGAGAATTATTGCAAGACAATAAGTAATCTAGTGGAGTAGAAGTAGAAAATTTTATGCCAAGGTTAGCATGTTGCAGGCCAAAGAAGAAGAAGGTAATTCCATCAATTGGCCAAGAGACAAGAAGTCCTGGGCAAGATGATAGTAAGGCCTAAATAAAAACCGTAGGTGGACACCCATGACAAGAGTTCACCAGGATTTTGCCTTAGTTTGTGCTTTTTAAACCAAGGAGTAAACACATTATTCATATGAGTATACATTCATAACTATGCATAAGTCATAATGCAAATTTTAGTATCTACATGTATGCATGCATGGAATAGAAAAGAAATAAAAATAATAATGTTGTAAAGCATTATTGAGTTACAAAATCATACACATTATTACCAAAAAATAATTATATAATTTGTCTTCCTTGAAATAGAGAATAAAAGTTACATATCTGGGACTGGAAGTTCAACCGAAACCCATATCATATAGTATGAAATATTTCAAATAACAAAAGGGGAAAGCCCTTGATTAAAAACCAATGTCACAAGGCTCTGTTTATGATGCCTAACTTTTAGCCCATTCATTTTAATAAAAACCCTCAAGAAATTATACAACAAAGGCATTGGAAACCCTCACCAATTAAAGGCCTTTTCTATACATCCTAACTACAAACAAATTCTATGTAGCTAATCAACAAGATGAAGCCTAAAGTTGGCATCAAGAACCTATAAGGGTATCAATAAATGAGTACATGTAAGGGCAAAAACAGAAATAAGAAATATTGTATGCAATTAACCCCAAAATAATGCCTCAGATCAAACACCAGTGCAACCATGGACTAACTTGTGAACAACAAGAAGAAACCCCTTGGTCCAGTCTCAAATTATTCAGAAATTATTCATAAGAATATATAAAAAGAATTTTATGGTAGCCAATATCTCACCTTGGGGGAGGGTAGGTGAAATATTCACTTCAATGCATTATCACAGTGGAAAATATGCTTCAGTATCATATATACATGTAAATAAACTCTTCTAGAAAAGAATAAGTTAGGGTTTTGAATTTCAACTTATTTCAAGAAATTAACATTGATGAAGCAATGTGAAAGGTATAGCAACGCTGAAATTCCTATAAAAGGTGGTTTCTAAAACTAGGACCTCTAGGAAATGCCAAGGTTTGACCTGCATATATACCACCAAAACAAGCTAATTAGTAGTCGTAATCTATATCAATTCATGTTATAAATTTCACATAGGTATATAACAAAAGGAAATAATTTATTAGAATTCACAAGGTTGATTTTAGGACCTAATGTGTAAGCCATTTCCTCGATCAACAAGCTTTATTCATTCTCATTAGAATACCAAGCAAGAAAAAATGCCATATGTGGTAAATCCTTCGCATGCAAGGTAAAAAACTTGTTTCTACCGATTAACCTCATGGTTGGAGAGCTCGATAGTCAACCCATTCAAACAAAAATGACATCATTGCAGCATAGAGGTTGAGGGTAGGTAGTTACCCTAACTATGATGGAGTAATTCTCACAGTCCATTAAACCCAAGCATATCATCAATGTTGATTAAGACACATGCCTATGGTTTGGTTGGGCCATGAACCCCTCCTTCCACATATTTTTCATCATGTGGACTGAAGGCTATAAGGCCTCCATGCATGTGCAAGATGCCACAAAGGCCTTCAAGGGCCAAGAATCTTCGTCACATAGAGTAGAGTATATACTTCCTCCCTAGAAGAAGCAATGAAAAAATAATAAAAGGGATATATATATATATATATATATATATATATATATATATATATATATATATATATATATATATATATATATATATGTTGTACAAGGTCAGTCGAAGGTACATATATATCTATTAAGGTGCACACACACACACACACACACACATATATAGATTAATTTTTAAATAACATATAAAGAATGGGTCATGGTATAAAAAAATATATATAATAAAAAACCATACCCTTAAGTTACGGGGCTGGGTTAGCTAGACCAACACTATAGCATAGACATAGACCTTAAATTGTAAAAGGAAACATTGAAAAGAAAAAATATATATAAGAAAAGTTCAATAACATGTCCAACCAAGCTTGGGTGTCAAGCCAAATTTGAAATGCAGAGACAATACAAAGCTATCTATCTATTAAGTGTTAACATAATTTTATAAAGATTGGGTTATGGTATGAAAGAAAAATATAATAATAACCCCTGTCCTTAAGTTATGGGGGTGGGTTGTATATAACAACACTATAGCATAGCCATAGCCTTGAAATTTTAAAAGGAAACATTGAACAACAAAAATATATATAAGCAAATTTTAATACTATGTCCAACCAAGCTTGGGTGTCTAGCCAAATTTAAAATGTAGAGACAATAGAATATTACTTAGTGTAGAAGAGACAAGAAGAATGTTAGAAAGAAATAAGGAATTTACCTCTGCAAAGTACAAATTCAGGGGTCATCCAACTAATGTGGAAAATTATATATATATATATATATATATATATATATATATATATATATATATATATATATATATATATATATATATATATATATATATATATATATACATATACATATACATATACATATACATATACATATACATATACATATACATATACATATACATTAATTCATAGTTATTTTCTGAGTGATTTTGGAGGGACATTACATAATTCTTTTCCTTTCTCCTTTTTCACCCATGAGTTGTTGTGCTTTCCTCAACAATTATACCTAATGTCATTTTGTTGAAGTATTCCTCTCTCATTCATGTAATTCCATTTTGTTAAATTAGTCCTTTCTCATTCATGTAATACCATTTTGCTAAAGTTGTTCTCTCTCATTCATGTACTATGAGTAATCTCATTTTTTAAGAGCTACTTGTTCATTATATCTACTTCAACCTTCCTTCTACAACATCTACAATGATACTATTTGGATCTATAACTTTCCTATTTTCTATGGTGGCTCTAGCTAGTAACCATGACTACAACTACCTTCTACATGTCATGGGCTCACCTTTTTCAAATTGTTCTCGTGTAATTCTCTCCATTATAAATTTATATCTTATTCTCTTTACCCATATTACTCTTTAGCTAGATTCACAACTTTTTTAGGTGAGAACTCTCTTTTTTAATGATCTTCCTCTTCTCTTCCCATTTTACCCTATCTCTTCTTTTCTTATTCATTTCTTTTCCTTTATAGTATCCCTTTATTTTATGTCTCTACCTTATAATATTAAAATTCCCCACAGTAAATTAACCAATGACAATCACACCAATTGAAATGGTAACTTATGTTGACCTATACATGAAGTAGTCATGATAAGGATAGTCTCATCAAGCTGTGGGTCCCTCACATTTTAACAAACTTACAATATTAGGGAATGATTTCATGGGTGTGTGGATATTAAACAAAGCAAGGAGGATAGGAATATTTAAAACCCCACATAATCCTCTCAACATCTAAGTTGCATCTTCTTATTTTGATCCTTGTGGGGATATTAGCTATTGGCAAAGGTTTGGAATCGATGGTTAAGGGTCCTCTTCCTTTCACGTACCTACCAAATGGGAATGATTTGCAAGTTTTTGTAAAGTTGTAGATGAAGGATGATGCTCTTACATGAATGAATAAAAGAAGATGATTAAGAATGGACTCGATTAACATTTCATTTAAGACTTGACTTTTTAAACCATTATTATTTGTTAAACATGAAATGAAGGCCATCCCTTCATTAAATAAATGGATTAATTATAGTCAACTTAGACAAATAAGCTTAATTTTGGTTCAACCAATTTTTATAAGATCTTAGTAAACTAACACAAATTAGTAACATTTTTGCAACCTATAAACAAATAAAATATCCTTCCAAATTGCCTTTTATTGTCAAAATCTATAAGAAAAGATTAAATACTCCATTAAATAAAGGTATATAAATTTTATATTAAATTAGTGAATTCACAATGGATATTATAAAATAATAATTAACTAGTGTTGATTTAAACATATATTAAAAAAAAATCAAATTAATTAAAATATAAAAAATGTAAAATTTAAAAATTGCTTACAATAAAAAAATTAGTTTCTCTTAATGATTGATAGATTTAAAATTAAGATGAATATAAGTTAATTTCATTTACAAATAATCTTAATGATTCATAAATATAAAATTAAGATGAATAAAAGTTAATTTCATTTACGTCAAAATTATAAATTAAATATATGTTTTTAGATGAATATGCCATTTTATAATTTGCTATAATTTAAGTAAACCTAAATAATTCCCTAATAATCTTCTCAATTTATAATTTTATTAACTTTTTTATATAACCAGAAGTGTTTGCTTTCCTATTTATTTACATTAATGATATGAAAAAGAATGCTTAACATTGATTTCTAGGCACGTGGATCCATTAAACATTGGATAATTAAATTTAATTAAATTTATATATAACCTCTCAATTCCATTCACACCAACTAAACCTTTACAATTAGAGATTTGAGAATGATGTGACTTTTTGCTTTATAATTCCAGAGTTATTATTTTATAATTGGGAACTAAATGAGCTATTATCTTTATTTATTTATTTTTAAATTATAATCTTGATTAATTATTGTTGCTTCATTATGGAATGCAAAAACCTATGATTCAATAATCTTCAATCATAAAAATATATTCAAAAATGTTTTGAAATAATTTAGTAGACCATATGGTTCAATGTTCTAATTTTAGGTCATATGATGGGTATCAGGTATCATTTATATTGAATATTTGGCGATCCAACGACAGAAGTTGACATCTCGTACTACCTGTCAAGATAATTACATGATGAATGGTCACAATGAAAAGACATCTTGCAATCCACAAGAAGAGCACATGTTTCTTTCTAAGAGATCAAGGGTTCAAAACTAGAGGGGGGTGGAGTATGTATGCCTTCGTAGACTTAGCAACCAAATCACTGCATGGAGGTGGGTTCCTTGTTCCACAAGCAAGGGGGTCTCATACACCAATGTGGTGTCTTTTAAAATTGGATAATAATAATAATAATAAAAATATCTACCCAAAGACTTCATAAATATAACAAAAAAACTATTGCAACACAAAGGACGTCTTACTAATGAACACACTTACTTGATTAACTATGCATAAAAAGATTATGGGTTAACTTTAACTTGAGAAAAAAGAAGGAATTACACATCTTATTGTAAAATGGACCATTTTGCTAAATAAATTTTTTTATATATTAATTTCCCCATCTAATTAGAATATGAACTTATTAGAATTGGAATAATCTCAAATCCCTAGGAAATTAGTGGGCGGGGAGCCATGTGGCACGAATATAATTTAACTTGAGAAAAAAAAGGAATTACACATCTTATTGTAAAATGGACCATTTTGCTAAATAAAATTTGCTTATATATTAATTTCCCCATCTAATTAGAATATGAACATATTAGAATTGGAATAATCTCAAATCCCTAGGAAATTGGTGGGCAGGGAGCCATGTGGCACAAATATAATTTTTTAAATTTATTAAAAGTCAATGCAACCTAACAAACTCTGTAACACACTACAACCATTGATAAACATTAAGACTAAGCATATGCTGAGCATATTCCCTTCAGAACTCTTGATAAACATTAAGATGAAGCATATGTTGAGCATATTCCCTTGAGAATCAATCTAGGCCATCAATTAAAAAAATAAAAAAAATCAATAGATCCTCATCCACCTTAAGTTGAAATAAGAAGCCTTCAACAATAATTTGATACATAAAAGTGAATAAATCAAGACGAAAAAATGCTTCAAGTAGATAAAATACATGAATTAACAACACAACTATAAATGTATGACTTACTGAGGAAGTTGATCCAAGTCAAGGTCACCATCTCTTATATCTAACCCAACAGGTTTGTGCCATGTATTCTGGAGTCCCATACATATTATTGGATCGAACCGACTTATCGACTTCCTTTGCTAGCCCAAAATTAGCCAGCCTATAAATGTTTCCAAATGGGGATTAGTAATTGTGATATTTTGAAATTGGAATAGGAATATCTAACAAGAAGATTCCATGACTTTGAAATAACAAGGATATAACAAGAAAAAGGACATAAGCATTTGATTTACATTTACCTTAGCTATCTTCCCCACTATAATGCACGAGAGAAGGAATATAAGTCCTAACTTGATAATTTTGTGAGGACACATGCACTTACATAGCCTTCAGAGTCTAGAAGAATGTTCTCAGGTTTAAGATCCCAATGCACCATCCCATTTTGATGAATGTATGAAACATCAAAAATGATTTCCGCAATGTAAACCCAAGCTAAATCCTCACTAGAAAACACAACATTTACATATTAGAAAAATGTTTAATAAACATCAAGCATATTTAAAGAAATAAATATCGAGACTTGCAAAGCAGGACAATAGATGGTTGAAATATTAGAAGATACCTGCCAAAATAGAACACAACCAAGATACCATTAAAATGTATCAAAATTATTTTGGCCGACATAAAACTTTGGGTCACTTGACTAAGTTCCATATGTAAATAGTTTCTTTCCACAGAAATATCCTAGCAAACAAAAACCCATGTATTAAGCAAAATGTGGTAGACTAATGCTCAACAACAGAAGCTCATGTGCATATAAAACATAGCTAGTCAATTTATTAAGTTGCTTTGTGTCACCTCAAGAACTGTCCTGTCACCTCAAGAACCATTATTATGGTATGCATTGACAACTGAGCACCAACAACACATGTTGTAAGAATGAAAGCAACAATAAATATTGGGGGTGTAGCAAAAGCTAATTGGGGGTGTACCAAAAGTTGTTGCTATCAATAGGTCCAAGATGGGTTTCAACAAATATTGCGTTGAATACCTAATAGTTAGGGGTGAAGGCCTGCAACATAAAAGGACATTGAACCAAGTGTCAAATTCAACATTTGCATGGAACAACAGCAAGTCTTTAGGAAAATACCAAAAATTTCCTAAAGGTTAGTTCTCATAGTAACGTGCTCCTTTCTAAAATTATGAAAATAATTTTTATAACACAAGTAAGGCTATTGGAAAAGAGATCTTTGCTATTAAACATAAATTGTCTACAATAGAGAACATCATTAGCAGATCAAAAAATAATACTTGACCGAACTGAAACAATTAAGAATGAAACAAAGGAGATTGAGCATAACTAATTTGGTAAAGTATGCAGCAAAGGAGAATGATCATAACTAATTTTCTAGTACAATTGCATATATGTAGCTATAGAACATATAGATGAAACAAGTTAATAGCACATTTCACATTTTCATAACTAAAAATTGCATAGTAAATACTTGACCAAACTGAAACAATTATGAATGTAGCAAAGGAGATTGAGCATAACTAATCAAGTAGTACAATTGCATATCACAGTTTGAACTACTTTTTAAGTAATATGAAATTCATATATTTTTTTTATTTATACCAAATAGGAGTATTGTTAAAGCACAACTATGCTAGATAACCCTTATTATTTTCACCTTGTTTAAAAAACAAATATTGTTTATGGATTGCATCCCAAAAAAAATAGTTTCATAAGTTTTGCAAACCAAAGAATGAACTTTTCCAATATTAATCAACAATGTTACTAAGTATGTACATTAAGGAGCAAAAAGCACACCTCTCTAATTTAGCAAATGTTCAAAAATTGTGAAAAGAGATGTGCAAAAACATTGTGCATTCTTTTAAGAAACTTATGTTTATCTCACCGAAAGGGATGTAAGTGTGACCAAGGAAAATCAAACCAAGGTAGTAACTTAAAAAATATAAGGAAATGAAAAGTAACCTAAGGTTATCAATCCCATAACATAGAGGAGAAGAAGATCTACCAAAGTTAAAATGCAACCTTCTTTCTTGGGATGAAATGGCAGGAGACCAAATGAAGTTGTGCACTCTCTTGAAATGGTAGTAGACTAAAAGATACATTCCTCCTACCAAATTCCTTCTCACCTTGGACTGTAGGGTTAAGAACCATAAGGACTCTCAATGTAGATCAAGAATCGATTAAAAACACTAACTCAGAATTCTAGTAAATTTGATATGCACTCTCAGTAGACCTCGAAGATGATATTAGTGAGGTAAATTTTGTTGCAATGGATAGTAATGTTGGAAAACTGAGTCACTCAATTCTAATTTATATTAGATTTGATTCTCGAGATTTAATCTTGGATGACCATTATTAGAAAATATAATGATAGTTTTAAATTTGGGGGTCTCGTATGACTATTCTTCTTCAACGACTTGTGTCAATATTGATGTACATCTATATTGATTACTATTAGTCATGAAAAATTTACATGATCCATCAAAAATTTCAAAAGAAATGACAACTCAAGGAAAATGACTACCAAAGCTTTAGTCTCATATCGTTCTTTGTGGATCAACATTTGCAAGGGGAAGAGCTTGCTCTCTGATGACATTCGAGGGCTTCGACTTGCAAATAACTGATGTCACACTTATTATGGTCAGAAGGAACTGAGACATATGGCTTTAGAATGATATATTTTTCTTATGGATATGGAATTAGACTACGAATAAAGGAATGTAATGGATCACAAACAGTAGGATTCAAGGGGGCTATTTCTTGGCACACAAGTACTACACTGGGTTCCATAGTCCTATATCCTTTAGTGATCCAAATAGAAAAGCCCACATACCATTGAAGCATATGCTTATCTAGGAACAACAACACATAGTACCCCTCTTGGAATATCTCATTTTGGAAATGTGTGCCATGGTCAATTCTTCGTGGTGTCTACAAGTACTTTTTACTTTTCCTTATTCCATTTTTTTAAAGTTCTCAATATGCATTATTATGAACTACTTAGAATTATCGGATTCTCCCCTACCCACATATCCTAGGCTTCTCTAGATATCAGCGAGTCAATATGGTTGGGAAAGAAAGATCTAGGACTAATCTCACCATGGAATGGGGGTGTTTGATATATAATGGGTTTAATTAAGGTCCTCCAAGGTTTTCCATGCTTGGGCTTCTTCTGAGTGAAAATTCAAATTACTACATGGTATTGTTGCTTCCACGACCTCCTAGCCCACTCGTATGTGTACGTACTCGCTCGGGAGATAGATTGAATTCAATCATTCATTTTTGACTTGTTTTCATAATTTCAAAAGAAATGATACAACTCAAGGAAAATGGCAACCAAAGATTTAGTCTCATGCCGTTCTTTTTAGATCAACATTTGTAAGGTGAAGATCCTGCTATAACAAGAATTATCTACCATAGTGAAATATTTATTATTGATTACATAATAATGGTTTCTCATAAATCAGGAATCTAGCTTTGGCAATCAGCTAGTATAGATGGACGAGTCCCTACCAATGAGTGAAGGAGATGCTTCAGTCTATAAAACTTTTTATTATTTGTGGTTCCCTTACAAAGGGAAGAAATGAAGACAAGACAATGATATGATTTACAAATTATATACAGGAACTATAAAATTATCTTACATGACTAAGTGAAGTCAAATATATGCCCATGTCATTTAAGTTACAACCCACTTTTCTACATCATTAGCAGGGGTTGGCTTGGTTTCTTGTTCAAAACCAAGAAGGATGCAACCATTTTTTTAGAATGAACTCTGTTTCCATATTTGGTTCAATGCTTAGCTGCATTGGTTGGGGTGGCCTCTCTAATTCCAACAAGGGGAACAAATCAAAGGTTGTTGAATGGATGAATGTGTAAACTCAACACTCTATTTGTGCATGGATGGGTATCGTTAGACTATTAGTATTGCCAAACCAACACTCAATCAAAGAGTACAAGTCCAACTTCCATACAAGATTGTAAAGGCACACAACTAGAGGTTACCCTACTAGTTGAAAGGGTAATTGCATAACTCTCACTCACAATTCATCTATCAGGAATGGAAACTATGTTCATTCATAGCAAACAATTAAGCATAGCACCGATTCCAGTTCCATCTATTACATGCAAAAAGTTATAACTTTTCTCATTCACATAGTTATAAATTTTCTTATTCACATATGGCTATATGTATCAATGGAACACACAATTTTGGAAATGTATGGAAACACTATGTATTGGTGTATGAGCATTGAACTAATATTTCATCCCAATGATCATACAGGCGTGGGAAAGATTTAGTATTTAATAATGCATATTAGAAAAGATCAAAAAAGAGAACAACATTGAAATTGGATAATGCTTCAAAGACCTCAGGGAGATTGTCATCTAATGGAATTGAACTCAAGAAATGGGAATTATGGAAGAAAAGACGTAAGTAGCCAAATTTAATGAGCTTGGTGCAATTAACTACTTCATTAAATGAGTCAATTTTGTTTGTTGTCTTTAATAAAATTAATGTCCTAGTCTTAACTGATTTAATGTGTTAATCTGTTCATTTTATATGGATATATGAAAAACTCAAAAAATACATGTAGATACCGACCTTCATTCTATAGGGTTATATGAAGCATAAGAAGATCCAGGTAAATTCCTAACATGTGCTATATTGTAGTGCCCATTACCATGTAAAAGAAAAACATAATTTATATGAGGTTATAGAGAAAATCATGACCTTTCCACGTG
Source organism: Pinus tabuliformis (assembly GCA_031772625.1). Taxonomy (NCBI): domain Eukaryota; kingdom Viridiplantae; phylum Streptophyta; class Pinopsida; order Pinales; family Pinaceae; genus Pinus; species Pinus tabuliformis. Next base: position 252,378,834 of record CM062804.1, read on the forward strand.
ATAGCTTGCCCTGCATTAGGAGTTGGGTTTTTTTCTCAAAAAAAAATACAAATATCGATCTTCTGGTGGTATTATAGTACTTTGATGATGATGTTTCTATGGTGGTATTTTAATAGTAATATTACTCCCATTAACCACCTGCGTAGTTTATGGTGGTACTATTGTAGTAATATTACTCCCCTGCTCACATTAACAAATCTTGTAGTTTATATTGTAAATGTTTTTTACTTGAAATCGATCATATATTTCCATCCTTCTACAATGTGACATCTTCTCCAAAATTACACACTGGCATTTCTGTTTGCTTGTCTTAGTTTCTTTTCTGAAAGTCTAACTTTCCATTTGTTTTCCATGGATATTCATTTATGTTACCACCTTACCACAACCTATATCCTAAATGGGTAGCTCCAACTCCATATGAAATTCAAAGAGGAATTTAAACATTTCCTCCTTTATATTCCACTGCTCCCCTGAAACTTTCCTCCCATCTCTTGAGGGAGATGAATTGGAGATCTTACCTAAAGCTTGAGGATGACTTACAAGTAGTTACTATATATGGGTTTGTGATAGTGATATTTATTGTGCTAGTGATTTGTAGATAACAATACCTTGTAACTATGGTATTGATCAAAAGCTACATCTCCATTACCTCCATCAAACGTAGTCCTTGAAAATACAATTGAAAAGCAAACATCAACTCATTTCTAGTCTTCACCTTAAAAGTACCAAAGTAAGGAACTTGGTAGAATGAAAATGAAGGGATGAATAAAGATATTTGATGAGACATAACTTTCCTATGAGTGAAAGTGTTAAAAATGCTTGGTTTCCAACCATCTTCTACTACAGGTCCTTCATACTGCAAAAGACCCATTGTTGGATTTTTCACATAAAACCATCCTCTATGAATTGGGATGTGGGCATGTCTCACCCATAATGGAATATAGAATGATGAAGTAGAAAAAAACCTGATAGGAAGAAGAAGAAACACAAAAAATGAAGTTTGGAGGAAATTCATTTCGAGATAGGTGTTGTGTATAAAAAATTGTAATATGGTTTAGACCTCCCAAACCATTACTTCAATGGACCATCATAGGGAAATGCATCCCTGTGAGGAACATGTGGTATCATATTAATATTAGTTTATATTCAATTAGTTTCAAGGGAGGGTAAGGTTATAGATCCAATAATGTGGTTGAGTTGTGGGCCTTGAGGTTAACCCTTATCATAGCATTTGAATATAGATTCAACAATTTACAAATATTTAGAGACTCAAGGCTAATAATAAGTTGGTTTAACAATGATTTTGAGCTAAGAAATTTCACCAACAACCTTTCTTTGAGGAAAAATTGATAATTGGAGAATTAGGGAGGGTTTCACATAGGTTAATTTCTCACAGATATTCTAAGAAAGGACTCAATTGGTTGCTGGGATGTGGTTGGTGCATGAGGATAAAGGTGTAGAACTTTCAGATTATTCTCATAATTATTTTCTTTAATATTTCAGTTGCTATGTATGGTTTCCAGTTTTTACTGGAAATTATCTATTCTACTTATGTTTTTTTTAAAACACATATGAAAGATTCTACAAAGGGAATTTTATTAGGTCAAGGTCACATTTTATCAGGATGGAAATAGTCTTCTAAATATTTTGATGTTGAATTTATGGACATTATTATGTCTTTTTATTGGAGCTGTAAAAGGCTATAAGAATGCAGGAGAAACATCTGCTCAATGCAATTTTTCTCTTTTATGAGTAAATTATAATTTTTGGGGACAGGGAAAAAATGACCTCCCAAGACATGGTAAGAACCCCGATTGAAATTTACGTGCAATGGACAACTCTCATCAGAAAAAAGATAGAGAGAGAGGTAGAAAGAGTAGTAACAAGAACCCTCCACCAAATCCTACTTAGGATATAAACACAAGAAGTTTAAGGTTACATTTGTCTAGTTTCATGGTTCTGCTTATGGTGACAATACATTGACTGTATATTTAGCTGCCTTTAAGCATGCATCCATTCTCAGTTTTTGAGCTCCGAAAATAAATTTGGATAACTAGTGTAATTTATGGCGCAAATGAAAGCCCATGAACATCTAATATAGCTATCAAAGTTCATATTCAATAATCAAAACAATCAACAGTAAACACCATATAATCCTATGTCCATATCACATTTTAACCTTCCATGACTACTAACCACTGGAAGATATTTATAATGCTTCACCATCTAATACATTTCCTCAAGGAAAAAATTCCAATGAGATTTCTTTCATGGAGGCTCCAAAAAAGGTTTTTAATTAACATATTTTGTGTTTTTTCTCAGTCTAGCCTACATGTCAAGCAAAATTGATACTAAAACAATATTTCATGGCACAAATGACAATCCCAAGATAGAATATTCTCCTATAGAATGAATAAATTAAATATAAATTTAAAAATTTGAAAGCATTTAATCATAAACCTCTGCACTTTCATCAATTTGGCCTCTTCCAAAATTATATGTTTGTGTGCTCTTTTTGCTGCAACCGATAATTTTAAATTCTTCTTCTTTTCCAAGGAAGAGTAACTCTTGGGTATTTACTACTCACAATACCAGATGAGCCGATAACCTTTGATTGTGGAATCATAGACACATTCTGGGAACTAGAGATGCCACCCACTTAAGCTTTGGATATTATCATAACTTATATAAGCCTTAATGCCAATATGATTTCCTTCATTGTGGATATATGTAGCATCCTTATGAGTGTCTTGTGTCTATATCCCACCCAAATCAGTTCCCAAATGGTTTTCATGCATAAGTGCTTATGTCATTCTATTCTTATTGAAGGGGTGTAGAGGATTACATGAATGCTAATTCCCAGGTTTGAGGTATTGAAGGCTAGTTGGAATTGAGGTTAATGTTGAATGGTTAATGTAGTGGAGTATCAATCCAACCAACAAGGATCAAGGATCAATTTCCCTGGAGGAACAATTAAATGACTGGAGTGTGGTATAGGTCCAGGGAAATAAAAACAAAAAAAAGATGTTTTCCATGAATGGTCCACATAAAAATTGGCTGCATGTGCATAGCATGTAGCATTTCAAAAATTCAGGCCAATGGTAAAGGTTTGAGAGCTTCAAGAATCAGTGTTGCGAAAATCGCGATATTATCACGATAACCATAAAAATCGCGAGTTTTTAAAAATGTCGATATAATCACCTGATTACTACACAATTTTTTTTCCAAAAAATCAGTGAAAAAATAATGCTAACTTCAAGAAATCGTGATAATCTCGAAGTTATCATGATTCGATGGGAAGTTATCGTGGGGGTTGCAGACAACGCATTTTTAAAAGGGAAAACACAATTTTATTTTGTCATTTTGAACAAACAATGGCGTGGATTGAGAGCTGCGGAGAAGAGGAACACTGGAAGGAATCTACTAGGGTAGAGGAGGAGGAAGCTTGGAGATTTAGCAAGAGAACTTCGTCTTTGGAGCAAATTTCTCCAGCAAACCATGGTTTCCAGGTATGGGCACCAAATTTGGCCATTTTGTTTTGGTTTTTTTCTTGTTTTTGCTTGGGTTTCTATAACCCATTGTTTATCAAATATTTTTGAGTGGATTTGATGGTGTTTTTTTTTCATTTTTGTTGCATAGAGTGGAGAGAGTTCATTTTGGATTGAGTTGAGGTTTTTTTGTTTGTTAAATTGTCAAAAATTCAATGTGTTGTGTCATGTATGTAATTTTATTTTTATTTTTGTAACTTGCAATTCTTATTGTGCCATAGGTTCAACTTCAAAGTTCAAACTTCATCTTACATTAAAACTCAAGAGTTCAACCAAGTTACAAACATGCCAAGGAAATTGGACCCTCTATGGGAATTTGGTGAACTTGATGGAGGGTTTCATAGATTGAACTTGTCTTGCATGTTGTGTGGTCAACTTATGTCCAGGGGGGTTTATAGATTGAAGTATTACGTTGCAAAAATCCCTGGACATGATATAGGTCCTTATGAAAATACAAATGCGGAAATCATCCAAAGAGCCAAGAGATCATTGGAAGAATTAGAGCAAGAGAGAGTGGCCAAAGAAGAAGTGAAGAAGCAACTAGCAGGGAGTGTGTTAGTCTCAGGTGAATACGGAAGTGGCACTGGTTCTACTTCAGCATCAATGTCTACAACCAACCTTGTAGCTACCTCATCATTTTTTGTTCCTAGAACCACAGCTGGTTCACAACCAACTATCATTTCAATGCTTAAAAAAAAGGAGAAAGAACAAGCTGAAAAGTTGTTGGGAAATTTTCTCCTTTGGAGTGATATTCCTTTTAGCGTTGTAAGGAATAATCCATTTTTCCAGCCTTCTGTTGATGTTATTACAACTGTTGGCCCAGGGTACAAAATCCCTTCTTATGATGAATTTAGAGGCCACATTCTTCAAGATGAAAAGGTTGACTGCACCAAAAGATTGGAGGAGTTTAGGGCATCATGGGCACAAGCGAGATGCACTGTGATGTCAGATGGTTGGACTGACCAAAAGGGGAGAACCCTTATAAAATTCTTGGTTAGTTGTCCCATGGAGACAATGTCTATGAAATCTATTGATGCATCTTCACATATCAAAGATGCAAAAACTTTATGTGATTTGTTGGATGTGTTTATTTTGGAGGTGGGTGCAGAACATGTTGTCCAAGCCATAACAGAAAATGCTGCAAATTATTCTGCTGGTGGCAAGATGCTTATGGAGAGGCATCCTACTTTATTTTGGACACCTTGTGCTACACATTGTATTGATTTGATGTTGGAGGACATACGAAAAATTTCCTTTGTCAAATATATTGTTGACTCATCAAAAAGAATTACAAAATTTATATATAATCATGCATTTGTGCTTATCTTGATGAGAAAATTCACCAACAATAAGGAGTTGGTGCACCCCGCCATTGCATGGTTTGCCACCAGTTTCGTATCTCTTCAATCCCTCTTAAATTCTATGTGGGATGTGAAGAGAATGTTTCTTTTAGATCAGTGGTGTGATTTGACAGTGAGCCGCAAACCAAATGGAGAGGTTGTATGCAGATTAGTTTCATACCAGGAAGACTTCTGGGCGGGAGTGAAGAAGGTGTGCACCGTCACTAAACCTTTGGTAAAGGTTCTTTGATTAGTTGATGGTGAGAAGCCCACAATGGGCTATTTGTATGAGGCTATGGAAAGGGCCAAAGAATCCATTCGAGCCTACTATGATGATAAGGGAGATGAGGGGTTTCAAAAAAAAAAACTCCTCCTATGGGAAGTGATTGATGAACAATGGAACAACACACTCCATTGTCCCATTCATGCTGCAAGGATCTACCTGAACCCCGCATTTTCTTACCCATGTGGGTTCGTATTTGATGTTGAGATCATGGATGGATTCTTAACCTGTGTTTAGAGGATGGTGCGATCTCCAGTAGAACACGCAGAAATCTCCAAAGAAATGGAGATATACAGGATGGCAGGTGGCACATTTGGCTTTAAGATGGTTGTGGTTGATAGGACAACTAAAATGCCAGGTAGTTTTTAGTTTGTTTCAAATTTCATTGTCTCTTCAAGTTCATAACTTCATACTTTGCTTCAACTTTCAAATTTCTTTTTTTTCTTATGTTTATTTTATTTGTAATTTTGTTGTAGATGCATAGTGGAGAATCTATGGTGCTAGAGTACCCCATCTGCAAAAGCTTGCCATTTGAATCCTCAGGCAAACATGTAGCTCCTTAAGTTGCAAGCACAACTGGAGTGTATTTGAAAAAATACACAAAAATAAGCGCAATAGGTTAAACTTAAAACTTAAAATATTGCAAATTTCCAATTAATTTTTTGAATTCATTAAACAATATTTTTTTTATAATTATTATCTTATGATCTTTGTACAGGATGGAGTCCCAACGACTTAATGACATGGTCTACATCTACTACAATATTTGATTGTGGGTGAGGAAACTTGAGAGGATACCTGATATGGAGGCCATCTCATTGGATGGGATTGACACCACTGCTGCATGGAGGGTTGAGGCCGAGAGGCCTGTCATGAAGTCTGCCGATGATTGGTTGGAGCAGGAGGTAGTGGAAGGTGTAGAGGAGGAGGAGGAGGAGGAGTAACAGGAGGAGGAGGTGACACCACCTTCTCGGGCTACCCATGCCACTAGTAGAGGATGTGGTCTACCTCATCTAGCTCCTACTTTTTCAGGTTCTAGAGCACAAAAGAGTCCACTACCAACTCCACCGGCATCTACATCTAGAGGGAAAGGGAAAGCTATTGCATTTTCTCGCAAGAGGGGCAGAGGAAATCAATAGTATTAGACTTTAGTTATTTGGTTCATTTCATTGTATATGACATTATGACTCATGATATGAGATACATTATTATATTTTTTATTGATATTTTGAGGTTGAGTTGGGACTCGAGAGTCGGGACTTACTATTCAGGACATGATTCACTGTTATGTGTGACGTAGCACTAGAAATGATATTACACATATTATATATTAGTTATTTTATCATATTTATGTGTCAATGTTTATTTTATGTTGTATATGCTTTAGATATTAAAAAAATTGAAAAAAAAAAGAATATTCTGGTATTTTACGATTTTTTCCCGATTTTTTCCCTTGCCGATATTATCCCGTCAACAATTTTCTAGTAACTTCAAATATCATTGATGAAATAAAACATAGGTGCTTGTGATGAATGGTTCCTTGAAAATGGACTGCAAGTGATAAAGGTTCTAAAGCTTCCTAAACTCAATTCTACTAAAAACTAGTCACTCCAATTATCATCATAACAATGCGCTCAAATGAGAGAGCATGACCCTTTATAGACATGAAAAATAGATGCATGCTAGAAAGAAAATTTTCCAAAACAGTAAATTCATAAGAATAATATGTTTACAACAGATTTAAAATAAAAAAACTTACTATTAACCATCGTGTAGGCCACCCAACTTCCCTTGACCAGCCGTGTCCCATCATAAAAATTGAATCTTCCCACAATTAATGAAAAAATCAAGAGGGTGCACCTCAACTCCAATTGTGGCTGACCATAAGAACCCTACATAGCCTAAAAATCCAAACACGTCTATTGAGAAATAAACAACTTATTGCATTTACACCATGTAAATAAATCTAATAGAAAAAAAATGAGTACTGTTAACATTCATTTTCTTATACCTAGAGAAAGGACGAGGTATACATGTGTGCTGCATGCACTAATTTATTTTATATTGAATTTGCAATTTAAGAAAATATAATAAAAAATTGAAAACTAAATATAATAACTAATATAAAATTAAATATATAAAAAAGTAAAACTTGGTCGGTAACGAGGTAGGGTTTGTATGCAACTCCCACGTGTGGCTTGAGTACCTCCTATAAAATCGTCAGGTTAGGACATAGCTAATCGTTCTCAGAAAAGTAGATGATGTAGGCATGAAGCCTTAAAAATACCTATGCACAGGTTGAGCATTGTGAACCCATGAAGGTGAACCCACCCATGAATCCATTAACAGGTGGGAAGTCTTTAGTTCTTCTGGAAGTGAAGCCATGGGATGATGAAAGTCGAGGAAACAGTACACAACATCAAGATGGATAACTTGCTATGGGAAGCCTAAAAACTCATTCTAGTGGGATGTGGAATCAACAAGATGCAAATAATGATGGCCATAAAGGATGATCTTGTATCTGTTGATAATATTATCAAGGATCATCATCTCATAGCTGAGCCGACCATTGAGTACATTCAAAATTGTTGCATTCAATAAGATTCGTAAGTTCTACAGTCACCAAGATTCCAAACTATATGAAAGATGCACACTCTAAAAATGATGCACCCTGACCTCTGCCTAGATGACAGGTTGAGGAACCATCCATTTGTAGAAAATAATATATTGTAGCAAGAGGGTCTTCTCTCATATGTTCATACATAGCTCATAAAAGAATGAATGGTATGTCGGGTGAGATACCCAGCAAGGTTGGATCATACCTTTACAATGGCATAACATATTTAAAGATGCATAGGTAAGGGGGGTTCTTATCTCCTCAACATTCATATGAGTGAGGCATAACTTACTTGAAGATACACAAGGATTATTACTGAATTACGAGTGAGGCTCTCAATCCATCAATCTAGATTTATTAGTTAAGTTGAGGGATGGTGATATTTATTACTTTCTTGCTTGTCTCTAACATCTTTGGTTTGTTGGTTTGTGTCTTTTGTTTCTTTTATTTATGGGTCTGAGTTGGATCTGTATCGCTTCGTCGACCTCTTATACTCACCTCTATTTTTTCCAACTATGTAGTGCAAAATTTAGATCTTCATTCACAATTGTCCCCTTTGCAGTAATAGAAAACATGGTAACAGAAAGAAAGTGGAGGTTTATAGGGAGACTCCTAATTTTTTATCTCCAAAAAACCTTCCCCTATTGACATCATCTTATCTCTTTTAGGGCTTGCTTTAGAGGTTGTGTATAAAGAATGAGTCATTATCTCTCCTGGAAGAGATTAGAGCGGATATTATCATATTATCCATACCCTTCTCCGACAACAACTAATATTAACACCTTATCACCTATAACTTTACTATAACCCAATGGAAGAGGAATGTATCGAGATTGCAGAAGCAGACATGGATGATTATAAATCTGGGGACTTTGATTCTAAGGCTTTCCCATATGGGTTTCTTATAAGGGTATGACTATCTTAACTTGAGAATCTAGGTCAGGATATTTCTCTAGGCTTTGGGGTTCAAATGTTGACTCCATACCTTGCCACACAACTTGTTACTAGTGAGACCGAACATAATAAGCCTAGTTATGAGAATGGAAATGCCTAGGTGGTAAGCCCGACTGTTTGTGAAGGTTTGGGAAAGGAAAAAGGAGAAAGCATAGCTAGTAAGATCGACTGTTTGTGAAGGTTGGGGAAAGAAGATAAAATACCCTGTTGTGTGTCTTATACTAAATAAAAACTTTAATAAACAAAAATCATAAACTCATTTGCATAAACCACCTTGAGATAGGGATTTTCCCACTCATTTGCATAAAGTTTAAACCACCTTGAGATAGGTATCTTCACACTCATCCTCCATATTTGTATTCCAATAACTACAACGATAACACACAACATTATGTAATTAAATATGACCTGTCCTCCATTAATTGCAACAACAACATACAACATTATGCTATTAAATATGAGCACCAATCCAATCCCATATGATGCTTATTCAAAGGGAAAGAAACAACAATAAACAACTAGAATCATAGACTAATATACCTCAACGCTCTTCTAAAGCATTGTCGATTGGAAGTGTCACCAAGGATGATTTCGTATGAAACAAACAAAATAGGAATACAAACCCTGAATGTGCAACAACATTAAGGACTTGAGAGTATCTCTGTCAATCAATTTTGTGGCATATTAATGAGACATTGAATAAATTAATTGATGGTGGTGCAAAAAATGACCACAACACTGACCAACATTTGCATGGCGTTATAGGTGGCAAAAAATAGATTATGGTGGAAAAAAACGGATTATGAAATTTGTTATTTTTAGCTTTTATAAAAAAACATTTAATGTTAACCCACTAATGCTAGATAGAGTAATGTTATCATTACTTGACATGTAAAACAATTTTGATGATATGCTTTTTTAACCTAAGATTTTGCTACAATATGTACCTCTCCGCCTCGGGAAGAGGCCAAATAAGAAGTCAAAGTATTTCATTGGTGAACAAAAGGCATTGTCACTATTTAATAGGTGGAGTAAAAGTGTTTCCCTCAGAACTTTAGGTTTCACACCTTAATTTATGTCTTAATTTACGTGTAGGGACTAATAGAACAACACATCTGATTACTATAGTCCTCGTTGCCTTAGGGATGGGACTAATAAAGTTAATAGTTGACTTTACTCTAAATCAATTCAATCTAATGAATGTGAAATCTATATAAAAATATCTTGTTATAAAAATATTTAATAAAAATGAAAAAAATATCTTTATAACAAATTAAGGTTACATAGTAGCTAGTGTATGCAGCTTAGTTTAAATGTAACTAAATTAAAGTAAAAATATTAAATTCAATTTGGTGTTAATATTTAGAATTGGGTCAATTTAGATTCTACTTATTAGTAAATTGAGATGTTTGGTTATTTGTAATTCAACCTTTTCAGTGTGAAGAAGCCAATCCTACCCAAAAACAATAATAATAAATGTTTGAATGGTTGATCATATGGCATGTTGGAAAGTTGAATTTGCATATATAAACAAATTGATTAAACAATAACTGATATTTTTTAGAAATAGATATTGCAATCTCAAACAAAAAAATGAAAAAAAAGAAATAGAAGAAGAAGAGAGAGAGATCTTGCACACCCATTCAATAGAAATTAAGGTTTTAGAATAAAATATATCTCTCATTTTCTAATTGCTTGTTCCTATATGTTTTATATTTATTATTATAAGTTAAAATAGAAGAAGAAGAGAGAGAGATATTGCACACCTGTTCAATAGAAATTAAGGTTTTAGTATAAAATATCTCCCATTTTCTAATTGGTTGTTCCCATATGTTTTAAATTTATTATTATAAGTGACAATCTTATCTTCTTGTATAATTGGAATTTTCTATAATAAAACCTTTCTCTAATTTTAAGATGTTGTAAAGACTTAACCATGATAAATCTTCCATTGCAACTATTGACTCATTGACATGATAATAAAGATGCAAGACAATAAATCTAATATATAAACAAAGTTGTTAAATCTCCAATAAAAATATTTTTATGAGTAAATAAATTTGAAATACATAATAATTTTGATATAAAATTTTTTATTATTATTAAATTATTTATGAGTTAAATTCCATAATTTTATTAGTACAATAATAATTATTGGGAAATTTTGTTAAAAATATAATTTGGATTTGAAAATAAATATAGTTAAGATTTAAAAATATGATAATTTTGTTAATAAACTAATTTACATTAAAAATAAATATAAAATAAATATAATTAGGTTTAAAAATATCAATACGAGTATTTTTTTTAAATAACATAAATGAAATAATTGTTTAAACTAAATATAAAAAAATAATTAAAAAATAAATATCCAAGTTTATTATTTTCACAAAAATATACATACATGGGAACAATTATTGAACAAAAAGTTTATTATTGAACTATTATTTCTTTAAACACTTTAAAAACGTGCAAACTAAGCACAGATTGGGGATAAATAATATAAAAACCATTGAAGCACGTCCTTGAAAAATGTGATCTGCCCTACAACTAAAATTTAAGAGAGATATTAAAATCTCCAAAAAAATAAAATAAAATAGAATGATATTGCAAACCAAAATTAACGTTTTGGCATATGATATATCTCCCGTTACATATTGGAGACCCAATGGAACCTGCACTGATATTCGACAGAATCGTACGGTGGACAATTGTCATCAACTCTACGACTGATACTGGATATGATCTGCAGGTATGAAGAGACATAATTGTCTTAGACATATATAGAAATCAAAATATTTATTTGTATATTGGTGTAGTTGTTAATTATGGGGTAATTACCAGTTACCAAGTATGAAGTAATTAGATGTTCAAAATCACAGCCAATAATTTTATAGATAAAAGATAATAAAAAAGATTATTATAAATAATAAAAATAATTAATGTGTGTAGTTTTATTTTACCAAATTGAAAATTATTTAATATTTTTAACTAAAATAATAGGTAATAGGTTGTGAGCCAAAATACTTGTCAATATCAAATTTAATAAGATAAAAAAATTAATTATACATAATTAAATATGAAAAAATTAAGTAGAATTGAGTTAATAATTATAGAAATAAAGTCCATATAATCAATGTATCATTATCTCATATATATATATAGATTTCCATATGCTTGTCATAGAGCATCAAATCTTTACACCAAAAGCTAATGAATTTCAACCCTAACTTGTTTACTCCAGCGTAACACATCAGGAAGATAAACACAAGTTGTCTTGGTTAGAGATAACGATAAGGTAGCAACCAAGAAAGCTTATGATTTGAGAAAGATGATAACTAGTATTTTTGGAGCAATAACTCCATTAATATATTGAAGTAGTATATGTCAATCTTTAGATTTTGTACTCACTTAAATTCAAGGGTTGGCATATACTGTCCAATGCATTAATAGAACTATAGCTCTACAAATATTAATGGTCAAAAAAGACATAAAAAATAAGCACTAAATTATTTCAGGATAGGTAAGTGAGACAAACTTATGTTATTTTTTCTAATTTGAAAATATTTTGGAATTTTAAGGATATTTCATAATGCACTGAATAATAATTAGGTTAAATAATTGATTGAGCTTTTATTTATAAGATTTCAAAATATTAGAAATTAAGTTTAAATTACAGAATATTTTTAAAGTTTGTAATGAAATGGAATTAAGTTCAACATGACAACTTCACGGCAAGGATAGTATGTGTGCCTTTTTTTCTTGGTCTTTTCCTTTGTCTGTTTTGTTTATTCATTCCAACCAGTACGATGAACATCCCCAATCTTGGTCAGAGAAGATGACAAATTCAGTACAGAGCACCAACCAAGAAGCATACACCGTGAAAGAGACCTCAAGAGTTTATGTAATGAATTATTTCAGGAAGCGTGTCATTCGGAGACTCCGTGCGAATTTTTTCTTCGTTTTTTCCTTAGTCTATGGCTTTCACCTAGGCTTGGAATTTCAAGCTATTCCACTGCGCCACAATTAGGACGATGAGCACATCTCTTCTTGGCCAAAGAAGACTTCAAAATTAGGTATAGGGGAGCAACCAAGAAGCATACGACGTGAGAAATACCTGTACACTTAATTAATAAATAATTTCAAGAAGGTACATGAGTCAGGCTGTCAAGCATAATCTGTGCATCTGTCACTTACCCGAATTTTTTTTATTTTTTATTAATTGTATTTAATATTCTATTGTTCATTATGGTTTCTGGTACGAACCTTCTTTGACTTACCCACATATGGATTTATATGTTGTAATGTATATGAACATCTATTGTTTACACAAATCATTGCTGGGAAATTAATTTATCAAAGATTATGGTTTTCATAAACCTAGGGTGGCAAGGACCCTTGAGCGATTTGGTTGATTGCTTTATTAAAATTGGGCCGCCATATGAACCTTGGGTGTTATCAGAGTTGACAACCCAAGGCATCCGGTGGCATTCCATTGTAGTGACAGGTGGGCACGGCATTAAACACGCTGGCTCGATCACGTGAAGGGAGTGGGCTGGCGTTAAGTCCCTGTCTAACTCTTTACCTTCATGATCAAGGGTGTGGATGGCCCGGGATGGATCTGAGGGCGGAGACGCCTCCAGATGTCATAGCCGAGGTTTGGATGGTATATGACTTGCCCTTCTCGATTAATCGGGTTATTGTGAAGCTCGACGCCCCTTTGCTCTACTCCGCGCCACCTCATTCCAGTCTGAGTTCTTCTGGTAAATTCCTCAGGCGGTGAGCGCTCGTTCCTCCGCCGAGCGAGTAATCTTGCGCCGATCATCTATCTGTTCATTATATATAAACATATACTACTGAACTCTGGAGGTATGTCACGGATTGTAACCTACCGGCTCTTTTTTTTTTTTCTGTTGTTCTTTTGCTTTCGGGTAGATGATTATCTTCCTTCATGTGGCGGTGCTAATTGTTCCTTGCCATGGTGTGTGCATGCAGTGGAACCGGTTCGGAGTTCATTCAGATGAGGAGGCCCTCCTTCGAAGGCTATGGTGCTCCCGGCTCTAAACGAGGTGCGTTTCTCCAGGTTGCACGATATGCGATTTGGGTTACATTTCTTACTCTTTATTTGGTCTACCCGCAGAGGGTCTCCCCTGCGCCGAGCCGTAGCCCAACTTTACCTTACTTCACCGTGGTTGGTCGCAGGTGGCAACGGGAGGCTCCCCACTGTACTATTCCGAGCCTACCCTTGTGCTGGCCATGGGTTCCGTCAAAACCCTGGCGCTTTCCGTGGTTAAGGCTAGAGATTCCTCCAGAAAGTGGAAACTGTATTCGCATTTTAACCATTTGTAATATGAACTGTTATGTTAATGTTGTATATCGAATGGCACTCTGGCCACGACTGTGTGGTTTACGGATGTTGGGGCTTCAGGCCCTTTTTTTGTAATTCCTTTTCTAATGATATGTTACAGATATTGGGGCTACAGACCCTGTTGGTTTTCTTTATTGTGAACTGTTACGACCGTATGGTTTTTTTTATCAATTGAATTTAAATCTCCACCACTGTTTCAAGTCGGCTAGGAGATTTCTTTTGCGTCAAGAATGATATGGTTCTGTTGGCCAAAGGCTGTGTAAACTTTCCATATAATGTTCTGGTTAATATTTATACTATGGTTATGCTTTTGATACATGGTAGAAGTTTTATGTACATTCTAATGCATGAAGTCGCAACTCCCGTTACGGTTCTTGCATGGATATTCTATGGCTGTCCCACTGGCAGAGTATGCAGCCTCGGTTGTCCGGCACTATGCTTACTCTGTGGACGGGAATGGTCTGAAATTCCGTTCTTACCAAGAGCCAAATGTATTTCTCTGGTTTATAGTTCAGTTACTTTACCATTTGCTGTTACTTTAACCCTGCGGATGATAGCCTAATGCTGCTGGGTTTTATGTTCGGGGTTCTGTTTGTTAATGCATTATACATTGATACTGTTAACACATCAGCATTCGTATTATTATCACATTAATCTTGGTATTGTTAACACATTATTCTTTGATACACGTTTTGTGGGGTCGCAGTTTACAGAGGTGTACCGAGGGACTCCCGGTATTCACTATATGTTAGTTACTTCTTTATTAAAATCTCATTGCCGGGTTGTCTTGTATTGCAGGGGTTGCCCGACTCAGAGGGCTTGTCTCCCCTTACCCTTTCTATAATTATTCTATATCATGAGTTTAATGCCACACTCGAAAGACCACTGATCTTTCCTAGTAATAGAATTGAGTTATGGAGATTATTGTCTCACTTCCTTGTTTTTCATACCTGTAACTTGTAATTCGGAAAGATTCTCTCTCTGCTTTTCCCAACTACTCGGAATAGTAGTGTTTTGATCGGTCTGCTATAACCAAGGTTTTATTCTTACCCTTGCTCCTGTCATTTGGCAGTGAGACCGAAGCTTAACTGTTTGGGTCTCTGTCTGGAACAAGGCGCAGGCTCCTATACTTAAAGACTAACATCTGCTATCCAGCTAGTGTGCAATTAGGAAGTAGCAATGACATTTTTAAGCAATAATTATCTCCTATGCATTATAGATATTTATAGGGTTTAACTTAAATGACTTGCGGATACTTGCAGAGATTTGAGGGTTTCAGTCTTACTTACATGGCCTCGGCCAGCCCTTAAGTCCCTTAGTAGATCACCTGCACGCAAGCCTGTGCATAACTATTTAGCCGCCCATCCGTGAGACTCGTCCTTCGAGACCAGAGCCTCCCCCCTTGCATTCCTCTTGCCGGACCACTATCCTCAACAAGGTTGCACTGTGTGCTCGACTATCTGGTCCTTACCAGACGTAGTCTTTCATTCACTCTTTTTTTTTCCCTCTGACTGTCTCTACAGCGCAGATTTTTTCCATCCTCTCCCTTTTTCCTTGGAAGCTTTTCCAGTTAGGGAAGGTGGTTAAAGTCAGTTCCAATAACCGACTTTCCTCCCAAGAGTTGCCAACACTTATCATGAGTATTCTTTATTAAAATATTTTAATGCACATGTAAAATAAAAGAAATACTCTTAGGATCTTTTAAAAAAAAAAAAACAGACAATAAAATAGTCTTCCAATGTCATTCTTAATCCAGTCTTTTACCGTAGTGAAATTTAAATATTTACATATTCCCGGGGTCATCACATCTTCCCCCCCTGAGATTGGACATCGTCCCGATGTCTGCTGTTCACAAACAGCCCCGAATAAGCTTCCTTAAGAAGCTCTTCATCTTCCCAAGTGGCCTCATCAGGGCCATAGTGCTGCCACTGCACTTTAACTTGGGTAATAACTCGCTTCCGTAGCTGCACTTCTCTCCGGTCGAGAATGCTCAGTGGTTCGACCTGCAATCATCAACAATATCAGTCATTTCGCTTCCAAAATTCATATCCAATAATTCAACTAGAATCAGTCCTTACCCGTACATCTTGCCATTTGATCACATGCTTAGGGTCGTAGATGTATTTTTTTAGTATAGAAACATGGAAGACATTATGGATTTTAATGTGGCTTGGCAGAGCGAGCTGGTAGGCTACTGGCCCGACTCTTGCCAAGACCTGGAAAGGTCCAAAATAGCGGGGTGCAAGTTTAGCGCAACCGCTCCATTGCAGGGTACTTTTCCTGGCTTGAATTCTTACATAAACATGGTCGCCGACCTGGTACTCTTTGAACCTTCTTTTCCGATCTGCAAAGCTCTTTTGCCGATCTTGAGCAGCCTTTAAATTAGTCCGCACCCTTTTTACCATGTCCTCCATTTCCTTGAGCATCTCTGGCCCCAACCTTAGTTTGTCTTCAGGGCCATTCCAACTTGAGGGCGTACGACACTTCCGTCCGTACAAAGCCTCAAAGGGAGTCATTTGTATGGATGAATGATATCCATTGTTATATGCAAATTCCACCAAATGTAAATAATCTTCCCATTGTGTTGGTTTTTGCATTACACATGCTCTTAACATATCCTCTACAATCTGATTTACTCGTTCCGTCTGTCCATCAGTCTGGGGATGATAAGCTGTACTGAAATTCAGCTGTGTACCCAGTTCTGCAAACAATGCTTTCCAAAAGGCGGATGTAAATTTTACATCTCGGTCTGATATTATCGTCTTCGGAAGCCCATGCAGTTTGAACACGTTCTGCATAAAAATGTGTGCAATCTGCACCGCTCTGTAGGTAGATTGCACTGGTATAAAGTGTGCTGCCTTACTCAACTTGTCTACTACTACCATAATAGAGTCATTGTTCTTCTTTGTCCTAGGCAGTCCAGTTATGAAATCCATGGATATGATCTCCCATTTCCATTCTGGAATGGGCAAGGGTTGCAATAACCCTGCCGGATGTAGGTGCTCTGCCTTGATCTGCTGACATTCCAAACACCGCGCTAAATATTCAGCCACATGCTTTTTCATTCCAGGCCAATAGTATTCCCTTCGAAGCGCAGTAAGCATCTTCTGGTATCCGGGATGACCTGCGTAGTGGCTGGTGTGAAATTCGTCCAAAATCAGATTTTTAAGACTGTTGTCGTTAGGTACAAACAACCTTTTTTTATAGAGCAGCATTCCATCCTCACCTATTTCATACCCCTGCTGACTTTCCTTGCTGGAAAGTGGTATTTGCTGTTTCATTTGCTGATATTCGGCATCTTGGTCCGCTGCTGTTTTTATCATTTCTTGCAAGGGATTCTTCCATTTACTGAGCGTAACTTTGTATAAGCATTGCACCTTTCGACTCAGTGCGTCAGCCACGCGGTTTTCCTTTCCTTTCAGATGTTTAATGTCGAAATCAAATCCACTTAAGAAATCTGCCCAACGGGCTTGCCTTGCATTCAGGGTGGGCTGACTGAAATAATTTGTCAAGCTGTGATGGTCTGTCAACAACAGAAATTTCCTTCCTAATAAATAATGCCGCCACATTTTAAGTGCATGTATGACGGCTGCTAATTCCAAGTCGTAGGCAGAATATTTCTGCTCATGCTCCTTTAGCTTTCTTGACTCGTAAGCGATCACCTTTCCCTCTTGCATTAACACTCCACCCACACCTTCTCGACTTGCATCGGTACATACCACGTAATCCTTATTAGGATCAGCTATACTCAAAATTGGAGCAGAGGTGAGCAAATGCTTAAGTTGCTCAAAGCTTTGCTGACATTCTGAATTCCACTTGAACGCCCTTCCTTTCTTCTGCAAGGAAGTGATAGGATATGCTACCCTTGAGAAGCCTTCCACAAATCTTCTATAATAACCGGCCAATCCCATGAAAGATCTGATATCTGCCACATCCTTAGGTACGGGCCAATCCATTATGGTCTTTATTTTCTCAGGGTCCACTGCAATCCCTTCTTTTGTGATTACATGGCCCAAATACTGTATCTCCTCTTTGAAGAAATCGCACTTGCTGAGTTTAGCGTACAGTTGATGCTCTCGAAGAGTTTGCAGTACCAACCGGAGGTGTTCCTCGTGCTCCTCCTTAGAACGAGAATAAATCAAAATGTCGTCGATGAATATCAGTACAAATTTATCCAAAAATCGATGGAACACACTGTTCATTAAGCACATGAAAGTGGCGGGTGCATTAGTCAAACCGAAAGGTAGCACTACAAATTCGTAGTGTCCATACCGGGTTCTGAAAGCTGTTTTAGCGATGTCCTCTTCCTTAATTCTGATCTGATGGTAACCAGATCGCAAATCAATCTTGGAAAATACTGTCGCGCCCTTGACTTGATCAAAAAGCTCATCGATCCGAGGTAAGGGATATTTGTTTTTGATTGTGAGCTTGTTTAGCTGTCGGTAATCGATACACATTCGGAGGGTTCCGTCTTTCTTCCTGACAAATAGCACCGGAGCTCCCCATGGAGACACACTGGGACGGATATAATTTTTGTCTAGCAATTCCTGTAATTGCATTTTCAACTCGGTTAGCTCGGGTACACTCATTCTGTAAGGTGCCCGCGAAACTGGTGCTGCCCCTGGTAGCAATTCAATGGTGAAGTCAATATCCCTTTTTGGGGGTAGCCCAGGGATTTCTTCCAGAAACACATCCGTGAATTCTTTTATTACCGGAAGGTTGTCCAGCGTGGTCATTTTGTCCTTGGTTTCTGCATAACCCACCTGAATGGCATATATTTGGCATCTTTTTTTGATGCACTTAGCTAGCTGGGATGCAGTGATTGGCCGGACCTGCACTGGTCGTTTAATCCCTTGCATCTCTTGCTCCTTTCCAACATCATCCTTGTAATGAATGGTTTTCGTCTTGCAGTTCACCAACGCCCAGTGCTTCTCTAGCCAATCCATCCCGATTAGGCTGTCATATGAACCAAGTGGAAGCATATTCAGATCTGCTACCACTGGCTGCCCTGCTATTGTTAAGGGCCAGTTATTAACCTTCGCCATTACTCGCCTCTTAGCCCCCATAGCTAGCTGTACCAACCAAGGGTTCCTGAATTTTTCAGGTTGTAATTTACACTGTTCAACTATCTTTGGGCTAATATAACTTAAAGTGGCTCCTGGATCAATTAGAACAGTGATAGAAAAGTCTAAAATTTTACCTTCAAATTCTACCATGGTGGGTTGGTACTCTGCCTAGCGGTCGTCCAGAGCTGCGTTAATCCTTGGCACGCTTCGTCCCACATCGCTGATGGTTGATGCCTCATGAATCTGGGATATCTGATCAGTTCCCTTCCGTTGCGGACAGTTCTTGACGTAGTGCGGTCCGCCACAACCCCAACACTGCACTGGGGGTTTGGTTATTCCTTCGCTGTCCAGCTTGGCAGATTGTTCGCTCATTCTGGTTTCACCGATTGTCTTGGATCTGAACGAACCTCTTGGTGTTGTTTTGTTGTTCTGCCCTTTACTGCTTCCTTTAATTCCGCCGCCTCGGCCTCCTTTACTGTTTCCAGCAGTTTTACTACTCTTTTTCTCACTCCATTTCCTATTGGAAACGTCCCCTTTCTGTTTGTTCTGCTGATAACAGATTCTGGCCTTGCGAATAGCTTCATCCATTGTTCTAGGATTGTCAAATTCAATCCTTTCTCTCATATACATGGGTAAACTACTAACAAATCTTTGCACCTTGGCTTTTTCTTCCTTAAGGTAGGGCACATAGCGAAGCAGGGAGGTAAAACAGTTAATAAACTCATCCATAGTCTGCTGTCCTAATCGCAGATCGTGGAATTCCTTTGCCTTTTCATCATAAAAGCGCTCTGTCAAATATCTTTCTTTAAAATATTTCTGGAACTTTTCCCATGTTATGGTTCGTTCGCTTACCCCTTTAACGATTTTAACCTCCTCCCACCACAGGGTTGCTTTTCCTTGTAACTGAAAGATAGCCAATCGTGCCTTCAGGTTATGGTCATATTCATATAGCTGGAAATATTTGTTCATGTTAATTAACAATGCTTCAGTCGCTTCCTCTTGTTCCCCATCAAAGTGTGGGGGTTTAATTTTCCAGAATTCTCCCTGTAATTCCACTCTTTGACGTTTTGAGGTCTGGTGTTCGGATGCATTGCCAGATTGATCCTCTCCTTCCTCCGAATTTTCAGGTTCTACTTGGTAGTGTTGTTCCTCCGTCATCCTCTGTTGTTCTGCACTGGGATTGGCTAACGGCGGGTTCTGTCTTTCAGACAGACTTTTTAAAATTCTTTCTTGCTCCATTGTCAATCGTGCATTATCCTCCCGCAACCGAGACATCTCATTTTTCAGGTCCTGGACTGTCTCCAATATAGCCAGGTTCGTGCTCCGTGTCTCCTCACCAAGCTGTACCCACAGCTCTGGGTTATCTCTAGAATTTGTTGCAGGTCCCTGTTCGGTCGTGGACCTGTGCGGAGCGCTGCTAGCTTGCTGCATATTACTGTTACTATCTATTGTCTTCTGTTATTCTTCTTCCCTTTTTGCTTGGTATAAAATCAGGGGAATATTTGACACAGTGAGTTACTTTGCACATTTTAGTGAAAAAAATAATAATCAAGTACTATGATTACTTCCACAATTAACATGTTTAAGCTCGTCCTAGAGGTCACAGTATGGGAACCTCTACTCTGATACCAATTTGTCACGTACCCGAATTTTTTTTCTTTTTTTTATTAATCGTATTTAATATTCTATTGCTCGTTATGGTTTCTGGTACGAACGCCTCACTATTCGTTGACTTACCCACATATGGATTTATATGTTGTAATGTATATGAACATATATTGTTTACACAAATGATTGCTGGGAAATTAATTTATCAACGGTTATGGTTTTCATAAACCTAGGGTGGCAAGGACCCTTGAGCGATTTGGTTGATTGCTTTATTAAAATTGGGCCGCCATATGAACCTTGGGTGTTATCAGAGTTGACAACCCGAGGCATCCCCTGGCATTCCATTGTAGTGACAGGTGGGCACGGCATTAAACACGCCGGCTCGATCACGTGAAGGGAGTGGGCTAGCGTTAAGTCCCCGCCTAACTCTTTACTACCATGATCAAGGGTGTGGATGGCCCGAGATGGATCCGAGGGCGGAGACGCCTCCAGATGTCATAGCCGAGGTTTGGATGGTATATGACTTGCCCTTCTCGATTAATCGGGTTATTGTGAAGCTCGGCGCCCGTTTTCTCTGCTCTGCGCCACCTCGTTCCAGTCTGAGCTCTTCTGGTAAATTCCTCATGCGCTGAGCGCTCGTTCCTCCGCCGAGCGAGTAATCTTGCGCCGATCATCCGTCTGTTCATTATATATAAACATATACTACTGAACTCTGGAGGTATGTCACGGATTGTAACCTACCGGCTCTTTTTTTTCTGTTGTTCTTTTGCTTTCGGGTAGATGATTATCTTCCTTCATGTGGCAGTGCTAATTGTTCCTTGCCATGGTGTGTGCATGCAGTAGAACCAGTTCGGAGTTCGTTCAGATGAGGAGGCCCTCCTTCGAAGGCTATGGTGCTCCCGGCTCTATACCAGGTGCGTTTCTCCAGGTTGCACGGTATGCGATTTGAGTTACATTTGTTACTCTTTATCTGGTCTACCCGCAGAGGGTCTCCCCTGTGCCGAGCCGTAGCCCAACCTTACCTCACCGTGGTTGGTCGCAGGTGGCAACGGGAGGCTCCCCACTGTACTATTCCGAGCTTGCCCTTGTGCTGGCCATGGGTTCCGTCGAAACCCTGGCGCTTTCCGTGGTTAAGGCTAGAGATTCCTCGAGAAAGTGGAAACTGTATTCGCATTTTAACCATTCGTAATTTGAACTGTTATGTTAATGTTGTATATCGAATGGTACTCCGGCCACGGCCGTGTGGTTTACAGATGTTGGGGCTTCAGGCCCTTTTTTTTTAATTCCTTTTCTAATGATATGTTACAGATATTGGGGCTACAGACCCTGTTGGTTTTCTTTATTGTGAACTGTTACGACCGTATGGTTTTTTTTATCAATTGACTTTAAATCTCCACCACTGTTTCAAGTCGGCTAGGAGATTTATTTTGCGTCAAGAATGATATGGTTCTGTTGGCCAAAGGCTGTGTAAACTTTCCATATAATGTTCTGGTTAATATTTATACTATGGTTATGCTTTTGATACATGGTAGAAGTTTTATGTACATTCTAATGCATGAAGTTGCAACTCCCGTTACGGTTCTTGCATGGATATTCTATGGCTGTCCCACTGGCAGAGTATGCGGCCTCGGTTGTCCGGACCTATGCTTACTCTGTGGACGGGAATGGTCTGAAATTCCGCTCTTACCAAGAGCCAAATGTATTTCTCTGGTTTATAGTTCAGTTACTTTACCATTTGCTGTTACTTTAACCCCGCGGATGACAGCCTAATGCTGCTGGGTTTTATGTTTGGTGTTCTGTTTTTTAATGCATTATACATTCATACTGTTAACAGATCAGCATTCGTATTATTATCACATTAATCTTGGTATTGTTAACACATTATTCTTTGATACACGTTCTGTGGGGTCGCAGTTTGCAGAGGTGTACCGAGGCACTCCCGGTATTCACTATATGTTAGTTACTTCTTTATTAAAATCTCATTGCAGGGTTGTCTTGTATTGCAGGGGTTGCCCGACTCGGAGGGCTTGTCTCCCCTTACCCTTTCTATAATTATTCTATATCATGAGTTTAATGCCACACTCGAAAGACCACTGATCTTTCCTAGTAATAGAATTGAGTTATGGAGATTATTGTCTCACTTCCTTGTTTTTCATACCTGTAACTTGTAATTCGGCAAGATTCTCTCTCTGCTTTTCCCAACTACTCGGAATAGTAGTGTTGCGATCGGTCTGCTACAACCAGGGTTTTATTCTTACCCTTGCTCCTGTCATTTGGCAGTGAGACCGAAGCTTAACCGTTCAGGTCTCTGTCTGGAACAAGGCGCAGGCTCCTATACTTAAAGACTAACATCTGCTATCCAGCTAGTGTGCAATTAGGAAGTAGAAATGATATTTTTAAGCAACAATTATCTCCTATTCATTACAGATATTTATAGGGTTTAACTTAAATGACTTGCAGATACTTGCAGAGATTTGAGGGTTTCAGTCTTACTTACCTGGCCTCAGCCAGCCCTTAAGTTCCTTAGTAGATCACCTGCACGCAAGCCTGTGCATAACTATTTAGCCGCCCATCCGTGAGACTCGTCCTTCGAGACCAGAGCCTCCCCCCTTGCATTCCTCTTGCCGGATCACTCTCCTCAGCAAGGTTGCACTGTGTGCTCGACTATCTGGTCCTTACCAGACGTAGTCTTTCATCCACTATTTTTTTTCCCTCTGCCTGTCTCTACAACGCAGATTTTTGCCATCCTCTCCCTTTTTCCCTAGAAGCTTTTCTAGTTAGGGAAGGTGGTTAAAGTCAGTTCCAATAACCGACTTTCCTCCCAAGAGTTGCCAACACTTATCATGAGTATTCTTTATTAAAATATTTTAATGCACATGTAAAATAAAAGAAATACTCTTAGGATCTTAAAAAAAAAAAAAAACAGACAATAAAATAGTCTTCCAATGTCATTCTTAATCCAGTCTTTTACCGTAGTGAAATTTAAATATTTACATATTCCCGGGGTCATCACAGCATCCTTTTGAATCAGTTACCGGAGAATCCACAGTATGAATATTTTGATGCGTTTCAAATCCCAACTGGGATCCATTATCAGGATTTATGAATGATGGTAAAGAAGAGCTGCTTAGAAAATAAATAATAATAAGGATAATAAATTTTTAGGATCAGCAGAATGTAGGCTGAATATTTATTTTTAATTTATTTATTAATTAATTATTCATTCAATTATTTATTTTTAATAAATTATTTTTATTTTATTGTTGAGTTTTATATATTAATTTTTACAGGTGAGTGAATATATTAATTTAAAATTCAAAACTTAAATGGTAATAATGATTAAATATTTAATATATGTTAATATAATAATTTTTATTTTTTTATTTTATTTTTATTTAATTAATTTATTTATTTATGATTTTTGTTGAGAAATGTTTATTTATTTTTATATATATTAGTATTTAAAGAATAGAGAAATAAGTAAATTGTATTAATATTTAAAAGTTCTTTGATTTAAAATTATATTAATATTAATAATAATTAATATATTAATTATTTGCTATAAATTAATTAATATATTAAATTAATTAATATTAATAAATGTTAATAAATCAATACTAATAATGTTAATAGATATTAATAGGGTTAAAATATTAATAATACTTAATTAATAAAATTAATAAATATTAATACTTAATTAATAATCATTTGATAATGAATTAACATTAATAATAATTAATATATTAATTAATTGTTATATTAATTAATATATTAAGCTAATTAATATAAAAATAAATGTTAATAATGTTAATAAATCAAAATTAATACTGTTAATAGATATTAATAGTGTTAAAAATATTAATAATACTTAATTAATAATGTTAATACATTAAATTAGTAATCACTTAATAATTAATTAACAGTGATTAATATTAATAATAAATAATATATTAATTAATTGCTATATAAATTAATTAATATATTAAACTCATTAATATTAATAAATGTAAATAATGTTAATAAATCAATATTATTAATGATAATGGATATTAATAGCGCTAATAAATATTAATAATAACTAATTAATCACTTAATAATTAATGAACAGTAGTTAATATTAATACTTGATAATTAATATTACGACATCATTAATAATTAATATCAATAAATAAAATAGTAACTTTTTATTAAGATTTATTAATTCATTTATTATGATTTATTTATTTATTATATATAATTATTTGTTTATTTATTATTATAATTATAATTTATTTTTAAGTTAAGAATATATATATATTTTTTTATAGATAATGATAAAGGTAGAATATATGCTATACCTTTGCATCCTTTTTCTTCGTTTTTTCGTTAGGCTATGAGTTTCACCTCTTGACTTGACTTAACTTGTTTATATATATGTATTTATTATTTTTCTACCGGGTACAAGTATGTGAATTCATTAAGGAATTCTATGAAGAGACTTATCAATATGTACAACATAAACTGTGCATCCTTTTTCATCGTTTTTTCCTCATGCTATGAATTTCAGTTCTTGACTTGACTTGTTTATATATATGTATTTATTATTTTTCAACCGGGTACAATTATGTGAATTCATTAAGGAATTCAATATGTACAACATGTGCATAAGAGGGACATTTTTTGATTATCTGTAGAGATATGTTTCTCATTGGTTCTGGATTATCAATGGTGGAATCTATATAGAACTGCATTCTTCAATCACAAAATGAGATTTAAAGTTAATATTATCATTCACACTAGGCTAAAATAGCGGTCCATATTATATTTAAGCATGGTCAGATAGTAGTGAAGACAATATGGTTATATTGAAGGAGTATCACTTTCACACAATATGGTTATATTGAAGTAGTATCACTTTACGTAAAAGACAATACAATAGGTATCGTGATTTAGCTTATGTATATCACTTCTTTCTATTGTTTTAGAATCACTTGAAAGAGAATAATATAGAAATGGATGAATATTGTATTTGGTCATATGGTTGCACTCACTAGTTCAAAAATGCATGTTTATTCCAATGGCTATGTATGTTGCACAAAATACACAAAGTATCACACATTTGAAACAAATTTGAGAAGGGACATGAAAAACGGTGGATGATGGAATATAAGCAAGTATTATAACTATATTAGGTAGGGAAAAGTGAGGTTCACTACTACTAGTGTACATATATTTATTTGGGAGGTAATCAATATGGATTGAACACATTTACATGAATGCAAAACAATTTAGGGAAATCAATAATTTCATTTAATTTGAACATTAGACAATGCAATACTTGAAATATAGATGATACAAATCTCTTGCTTTTGTGTGGCATGTGGTAGTAGTGAATGCGGAAATTGTGAATCCATCGCTGGTGTATAGTTCTCCATTTGTCAACACATAACTTTAGAATTACCATAGGTGGAGGAGGACACATAAAGTTTTTGAGTAGATTATGATCACATCCCAAATATTGTACAACTAGGTTCAATGAATATTTTATTTATTTTTATTCACTAGCGTGATTGTAGTATGGTTTATGTATTTAGTAGACTCACATGTTGGAACTCCCCTTTTTTTATAGCGCGTAAATATGTAGTGGTTTTCCAAAAGGAAATGAATATTGGTTGACATGTTTTTGATTTGAATCCTCGTTGAAATTGATATTGGTTTATATTTTTAAACATGTATGCATGTAATTAAAAACCACCATTAAAAAGAGTTGAAATTAACTTTGATAGGAAACTTGAAAGAAAAATTGTAGCAAAATAAACATCAATAATGAAGTACATAAGAGAAAAATGACACCAATACATTGACAACGGAGTTTGGCTATCTTCAAGCCTATCTCTTCGGGTCCGTTCATAATAGGGAGGCATTTTTATTAAAATTTTCAAAAATCGTCAAAAATACATATCAAAATTCTTCAACTACAAATCAAAGTGACTTTGTTGTATCTTTCTCTAAACCTGTAACAACTTTTTGATTTGAAAAAGGTTTCTTAGTTTTCCCGAAATGTCTCTCCAAATTTTTTATCTTTCTCTATCTCTAAAACTTGTAACAACTTTTTGATTTGAAAAAAGCTTCCTAGTTTGCCCAAAATATCTCTCCAAAATTTTGTTGTCTCGTTGGTCTTTCACTACATAAAAACTTCTTGCTAGACTAATATTTCACTTCTCCCTCTTATGATGCAATGAAGACTAATATTTCAATTCTCCCTCTTATGGTGCAATGAAAAAATTCTATAACAAAATGTGAGAGGTTGGGGTTCAAATCCCGACCTCTTAGTTGTGGTGATGTGTTACAATATCATAACAATATATCTTTTATGTTTATCACTATATCCACATTATAAAAAACCCACGTAACCTTTTTCCTCCACCATACTTTAATATATATCGCATTATAATATGTCATTGGTTGAATTATGATCTAGCGGCGAAGTTTGTTAATTAGAGGAGGATTCCAACCTTTTATGCATTTAGATAACACATACCCTTTAAAAATAAGTGGTGGGGTATGCTAAACGAGGACCAAAGGTCACGAGATAGGGTTTTTGGTAATGCATCGGATTTGTTGATGAGAGGTCACGAGATCGAATCCCATCCAAAGCATCAGTTTGCCTAAAGTTCTTTTACCACTCTTACCAGGCCACGTGTCAGGTCCAAAATCAGCCAACCACACAATGACACTTTTCAAGCTTTGGAAGCACCACATGTCGGTTGGAACCATCATCGTGGAATCCTGACCATTGGAACATTGAGTTGGTCGTTGACTTTTTTCCCTACTTCGACTTAAACTTTGACTTTGCATAACTTCTTCATACGAAGTCGAATTTCGGTCATTCAGGTTGTGTTGGATTTAGAATGAAGAAATCTATGCAATGAAGTTGGTTTCAAAATCATCTAACAATTTTTATTTTTGAGCAATTTCCGGAACTTTGAGCATATTTTGGATCCACCATGTCACTTCTTGATCATTTCGGATCATTCCTCCCCACTAAGACCTTTTGGACCTCTAAAAGGTTTTCTATACTATGTGAAGGTGAATACAATGTCCCTCCACTTGCCTAGTATCCTTGGGCCAACCTTTTCTAAATTTGTACATGTTACTCATCCACACAATCATCAGTACAACATAAAAATTGCAAAGCACATTGTTCCATTTTACATCCATATCTACACCCATCTTTGCCATTATAACCTGCATATTGTTGAAAAAATGTGAGTTGAATAACAACATGTTGGGTCCCTATAATACTAGTGATTACCCCATTACTATTATAGTTATACCACTTATTAATATTGTTGTGCCCCTATTGCCCCCATATTGTTATTACTATGCCCCATAGAATCCCTCTATTATTATTTTTGTGGCTTTATATTATTAGTGTTAGGTCGGTTGGGTTATATTGTGACTCATTAGACTCCTATATATAGAAAGGAGGTTTTGTCATTTGAATCATCAAAGAATTTTTAATTTATGTAATGTAAAGGAGGTTTCCCCCTCGAAGAGGCCGAATTCTAAGGCGTTGATCTACCATTTCTATATTTTCTTGAGCTGGTTTCAAAACATTTGGTATGAGAGCTTTGGATTCTAGGGTTTCGTTGCTCCAAATAGGTCATCGTGGCATTTTCACTATAACTTTTTTCTGTGAAGTTTCAGAAGCTAAAACAAAAACCCATTTGAGAAGACATCGTGCTGAATCTCGGATCCGAATTTCAGAGCGTTTTGCGCTATATTTGCTGAGATATGATTTGAGGAAGTTGGTCTTTTTGTAGACTCCTGAATTACATTCCAAACAGGTGACCTGGGGAAAATCATCATAACTTTTTCCTGAGCATTGGATTGAAATTTCGTAAGAAGGTGCAGAAAGAGGACGGACTTTAGTTTCTTGTATAGATTCTTCAGAGTCAAAGGATGAAACAGTGACTCGTGGCACGTCGTACAAGTTCGTTCTACTGAACTAGTCTATAATCAGGTCACTGTGGGAGATTTCGCATAAATCTTCCTTGGAGAATCAAAATTGGATTAGACTGGTGGCAATGGAAAGGGGACACAGAGGGCTACCACAGGTTGCAATTTCAGAACTGGATGATCTGAAAGTACAGAGATACATCAGAGGCAATATCGAGCTCCTACAAAGTGAAAAAAAGGTGTGTAGATTCTTTTAAATTTTTGCTTAAGAGTGGCTTGAAAATTTATTTTGAAGGAATTCCAAGGGCTAGTAGAGCATTATTATCGGTAACTGATGCCCCGAGGAAAGAAAATGCAAACACCTAGTAAGGAACCTGAAATCTCTAGCATGACTCATGAAGAAGAAGAAGAAATGTTATATGGATGGATGAATCTAAGATGGATGGTTTAAGTAAAGATGTAGAAGCTAAGATGGATGGTTTAAAGAAAGGTGTATAAGCTAAGATGGATTGTTTAAAGAAAGGCGTAGAAGCTAAGATTGATGGCATGGAAGCTAAGGTGAATGACATGGATGCTAAAATTGATGGCATGGATGATAAGATGGAAGAATTGAAGATAAATATGAATAAGTTGCTACAAGAAATGGTCACTAATGGTGAAAGGGTACTAAAGGAAACTCATGATGAGAACAAAAGAAATGTTAATCATGATTCCATAGACTCTAATGTTGGATCGAAGACTCACCATATTCCAAAAATCGATATGAGGAAGTTTGATGGCAAGGATCCTGCCACATGGATATTACAGATGGAGCAATTCTTCGATCTCAATAATGTGAAAATCACACAAAAGGTACATATGGCAACTTTATATTTGGAACCAAATCAATTTGTATGGTATCAATGGCTTTGCTCTCGTAAACAATTTATCACTTGGGCAATTTTTATGGAAGAATTGATAGCACATTATGAGGATCCAAAAAGCAACACTTTTTTTAGCCAATTGATAAGTCTCAAACAAAAGGGTTCAATAATGGAGCACATTGAGGAGTTCCAAAAATTGAACATAAGGGTAAAAGATATTCCAGAGGAGCATAGGATTGATGTGTTCATAGGGTCTTTAAAGGATAATATCCAACATGATGTTCGCCTTTGGGAACATGATTCATTAGAGAAGGCATTCAGGTTAGCAAGAAAAATGGAAAGCAAAATTATGGCAACCAAGAAGCATACCACTCACAACTATAAAGACGAAACTGTTGTTGCCCATAGTCTTCCACAACCTATAAGGTTGACACCACAACAATTGGAAGAAAAAAAAGAGCAAAAGGGATTTGTTACAGTTGTGATAGAAAATACACTAAAGGTCATAAGTGTGCTGAGAAGAAATTATTCTACATAGATTGTGAAGAGGAAGAAGAAAAGAAGCAAGAAAGGTCAAAAGAAGAGGATATACTCCAGGAACAAAGCCTAGATGAAGAAAAAATAAATCCGACCATATCTTGTAATGCATTGGTGGGAATTACCACTCCTCAAACCATCAAGATAGAAGGAAAAATCAAGAAGAAAAAGGTAATAGTGTTGATTGATTCAGGAAGCACCCACAATTTTATTCATTGTAAGGTAGCAAAAGAATTGAATTGCTTCCTATATCCAACACCAGTGTGTCAAGTGATGATTGCAAATGGAGGAACAATAAATTGCTCTGGAAAGTGCCACAATATCAAGCTATCCATGGGAGAATATGTATTGACTAGCCCAATGCTTTCCATTCCAATGGGAGGTGCTGATGTTGTACTAGGAGTCCAATGGCTACAATCCTTGGGTACAATAGCTTTTAATTTTCAAGAAATTTTCATCAAATTTTCTACGGAAGGAAAGGAAGTTGAATTAAGGGGTATTGCAGGGAAACCAGGAAATATAATCAGCTCTAATGGTATGACAAAGCTTCTAAAAAAGGAACAAAGAGGTGTAATTACACAATTATGTTCGCTAGATGTTTCCACATCAGAATCATCTATTTCTCTAGATCTCCAAAAATTCCTGGACAATCATTCCAAGGTATTTGAGACTCCCAATGGTCTCCCACCTATGCATGATTATGATCATGCTATTCATCTGATTCTAGGAAGTGTTCCTCTAAACATCAGGCTGTATAGATATCCTTATGCACAAAAGAGTGAAATTGAACAGATGGTTGCAGAAATGCTAGAGGCTGGTATAATTCAACTGAGTCAAATCTCTTTCTATGCTCCGGTAGTATTGGTGCACAAGAAGGATGGATCATGGCACATGTGTTCGGATTATAGGGAGCTCAACAAGCTCACTATTAAAGATAAGTTCCCCATTCTTGTCATTGATGAATTACTGGATGAATTGCATGGATCAATTTACTTCACCAAGTTGGATCTTCGTTCAGGATATCATCAAATCAGAATGAAGACTAAAGACATTCCGAAAACAACATTTAAAACTCATGAGGGTCATTATGAATTTTTGGTCATGCCTTCTAGCCTTACCAATGCACCTTCAACATTTCAAGGTTTGCTGAATTCAATTTTCAAACCATTCCTTAGAAAATTTGTGTTAGTATTTTTTGATGATATAATAATCTACAACAAGTCTTGAAAGGATCATGTTGAACATGTTGACAGGGTGCTACAACTATTGGAGGAGAAACAATTATATGCAAAAAGATCCAAATGTTTCTTTGGAGTCCAAGAGGTGGAATATCTGGGTCATATTGTATCTCATGAAGGAGTTAAGGTAGACCCTAGCAAAATTAAAGCCATTAAGGAATGGAAAATCCCCACATCCATAAAGCATCTGCGAGGATTTCTCGGGTTGACAGGGTATTATCACAAGTTTGTTAAGAATTATGGGTGAATAGTAGCACCTCTAACAAAATTATTGAAGAAAGATGCATTTTCATGGACTCCGGAAGCAACAAAGGCCTTTGAACATCTTAAAGAAGCAATGTGCCAAGCACTGGTCTTAGCTACACCGGACTTCACAAAAACCTTTATTGTGGAATGTGATGCTTCAAGAAATGAAATTGGTGCTGTTTTAATGCAAGATGAAAGACCCATTGCTTTTGAAAGTCGTCCAATCAAGGGAAAGTTTTTAAGCAAAGCTATTTATGAGAAGGAAATGTTGGCAATACTCCATGCACTTAAGAAATGGCGACCCTACCTAATGGGAAGACACTTCAAGGTAAAAATGGATCATGATAGCCTTAAATACTTTTTAGAACAAAGATGATCCTCTGAAGAGCAACAAAAGTGGGTCACAAAGATGTTGGGTTATGACTTTGAAATCATCTACAAAATAGGGAAGAAAAATGTGGTGGCAGATGCACTCTCAAGAAAAGATGAGGATGTGGAAGCATTATTGTGCGCCATTTCTATTATCCAACCTGATTGGATAAATGAAGCAAGGGAGGAATGGAAGAATGACGAAGAAGTGTGGGCACTTATTCGAAAGTTACAACACAATTCCAGTACGTCTGATACATTTAGCTGGCAAAATTATTTGTTATGGTACAAAGATTGCTTATACCTCTGTAAGAATTCCCAGCTAAAACAAAAGATTCTTAGGGAGTTGCACACTTCTCCCTTAGGAGGGCACTCAGGATTTTTAAAAACTTACCACAGGGTTAAGAAGGAATTTTTTTGGGATGGCCTTAATTCAGATATTCAAAAGTTTGTGGAAGAATGTTTGGTTTGCCAACAAAATAAAGTTGAAACAATTAAGACACCGGGTCTATTACAACCTTTATCCATTCCAAGCCAATGTTGGGAGGAGGTTTCAATGGATTTTATCACAGGTTTACCCAAGTCTGAGGGAAAGAGTGTCATCATGGTGGTAGTTGACAGACTTACCAAGTATGCACACTTTTGTGCCTTATCACATCCATTAAAAGCCAGTACAGTTTCTATTCCATTTATGGAAACAATTCAAAAGCTACATGGAAACCCAAAGATTATTGTAAGTGACGGAGATCCCATTTTCACTGGAAATTTTTGGACATAATTATTTTCTTGTCTTGGTACTTAGTTAGCTCATAGCTCATCTTATCATCCTCAATCTGATGGGAAAACTGAGATAGAAAAAAATGTTTGGAAGGATATCTTCGTTGCTTTGTATCTGATAAACAGACATAATGGGTCAAATGGTTGCCTTTGGCTGAATGGTGGTATAACACTTCCTTCCATACAGCAACAAAAATGACCCCATTTATGGCACTTTATGGGTATCAACCACCATCCATCACATCATATTTAAGAGAAAATTCTAAGGTTCAGGAAGTGGAACATCAAATCGAACATCAACAACAAGTCCTCCAACTCTTAAATGATAACCTCGTGTTGGCACAGAATAGAATGACACAACAGGCAGATCAACATCACAGTGAAAGAAGTTTTGATGTAGGTGATTGGGTATTCCTACGGCTACAACCATATAAGCAAATGTCCCTCAAGCTAGCTAAGAAGGATAATAAATTATCACCAAAGTATTATGGTCCGTACAAGGTGTTACAAAATATTGGTACTATGGCATACAAATTGGAGCTTCCTGCAGCTTCTTGATTGCACCCAGTTTTCCATGTTTCATGTTTAAAGAAGGTTATGGGCGACAAGCTCCCAGTTCAAACAATATTGCCAGAACTTGACGAGGAGGGAAAAATTATATTGCAACCGGAAGCAGTCACAGAAACGAGAACTCGATAGCTATGAAATCAATCAATTTCGAAGTATCTTATCAAGTGGAAGAACTTACCCGCTGAAGATTCCACATGGGAGGATGAGAATTTTATATAGAAGTATCCAGAACTACTCAAGCGTTGAGGACAACACTTTTCTGAAGAAGAGGGTCATGTTGGGTCCCTTTAATACTAGTGATTACCCCATTAATATTGTAGTTATACCCCTTATTAATATTGTTGTGCCCCTATTGCCCCCATATTGTTATTACTATGTCCCATAGAATCCCTCTATTGTTATTTTGTGGCTTTATATTATTAGTGTTAGGTCGGCTGGGTTATATTGTGACTCCTTAGACTCCTATATATAGAAAGGAGGTTTTGTCATTTGAAGCATCAAAGAATTGTTCATTTATGTAATGTAAAGGAGGTTGCCCCCTTGAAGAGGCTGAATTCTAAGGTGTTGATCTATCTTTTCTATCCTTTCTTGAGCTGGTTTGATAACACAACACTGAACATACTCACAAAAATGAAATTGTACCCTATTGACTCTTCATAACTGGAACATAATTCAACTTATCATGCAATGATACCTGTTGTACAATTTAGATTACTTAAGCACATTTTTACTATTTGTTTTAATTGTTTTATGCTTAAGTGTCGTTGATGGTACAAACATAGTTTTACTTGCAAAAGCTTCCCTTTTTAATTGTTCCACTCTTTGAAAAGATTGTGCTACCTTTATAGGATTAGAATGCACAATATATTAAATTCCACTTTTAAACAAATGATATTTATTGTGTTCCCTATAAAAAAAATTCCTTTCAATCATATAAATAAGTGCTACCTAAAATCATTCCACATGCATCTAGCGACACTACATCACATATGACATTATCCACAAATTGAGAGATGCTTGCAAATTGCAGGATACATTGCTTAGCTACTAGCAATTTATGGTTTTTTCTCATCCCATTTAGTGTGTAAGGTCTATGATGATTTTTAGTTTTTAATCTCAACTGCTTAACCACTTCCTCATAAATTAAATTAGATTGAGACACACTATCTAACAAAGTGTTGATTTTAGTATACTCAATAATGACCCTTATATGAAATAATTTGCAATTTTCTATATCTCATGAACTATTACAATCATTACCATCATCATATTTACTTGCCAAACCTATTGCAATTTGAGCCTGATCACCGGATTTTAAACCCAAATCTGTTGGCGCCATTGCTGCTGCAAATTTTTTCTTACCCTTCTTTCCTTTAAACCACTTTGGTCGCTTGTCAGGGTGTAGTTTCCAATAATGTCCTTCATCAGGCTCTTCCTTGCAATGCTTGCAAGAGAGCTTCTCCTCTTCCATCATAATTGAATTTGTCTTCTTGTATTTTACCTTGCCTTTGCCCTCTTTTTTTGATGCTGATTCTGATGATACACCAACTCTAGTTTTACCTGCTTCAATGTAAGTTGCTTGAACAACTACATCCAGGTTAGTAGGATTAAATATCAATACAATATTACGAATATATTCAGGTAATCCTCCTATATATTTTATTAGAATTTCTTGTGCATGTAAGGAAATATCAAGAATTAACACTTTCCTGCAAAATTCAACTATATATTCCTGCACTGATTGTCCTTTCTGTTAATCTAGGTTGTCATTGATGTAAAAATGGTATTGGTCAGAATGAAAAATATTCTTGAGATGCCAAATGATGTCATAACTCTTGAAGATATCAAGACACTAATGAAGAAGTGTCAATCATGTACCTTTGACGATCTTGATGATGAAGCCATAACCATAGATGTTCTTACCTCAACTGATCTTGATGATGGACGAATTTATGATGACATGGAAAAGTCAATGTTGCATTTGATTAATGGCATATCAATATCTTGATAACATTATAAGCCTTTAATGAAGAAGCCTAATAAGCAGCCTAATTGCCATACCTCAAATTCAGCATTAATAAATGACCAGTGACATTAAAAATTCCAAAAGAGTCATCCCATGGTCTGCACTAAAAATTTCAAGAACAGTCACAAAAAATATTTTTTTTTTCACCTTGGACACATCCTATCACACTGGCTTATTCACCATATTTAATATGACTCTTTCCTCTTTCCAATGAGCCCTCACTCATCCCCTAACTCCCTTCCATTATCGAGATATTAATTTTTGAAAATAACGCATGTCAAATTTGCCCAAAGTCTGCTAGACGACTCATGTAGGATCACTAAGACATAACATACGCACTCAATAGATGTGTCCCTTCAATTATGGATAACAACTATATATATATGAACCAATGTGCATTCAGATAAGCATGAATTCAGTTCAAAAATTCGGTGAAGAATAAGGAAAAGAATTTAGATCTGAAACTTAAGATAAGAAAATTTAGGAGCTTGAATCTGATATTGGATGGAGCCCTAATATTTAGCAGTTTTAGGCATACGATGTTTGTAATATTAGCCTCAGAAGGAGTGCAAGTATAGGGAGAAAATTTTCATATTTGAAGTGACAAGGAGAGTAAGAGGGACAGAAAAAATTGTAGATAATTGCTTGGCGCAGTTTGGTCTACTTTGTGGACAAAACTCTAATTTGACCAAGTTAAGGGATCCAAGTTAAAAATAAGACCTACAATTCGGCCCTGATCAATCCTGAAATTTCAGACTTGGAATTTGGCCCTAATCAGTCCTGAAATTTAATACCTTATACAATTTCGGCTGAAGCCTGCAATTTCAGATCTTTCGAAGACTGTTTTTTATGACCTGTGGCATCTGATTGAAGATTTCAGTGCAAAATTTTTGAACTTGTATAGTTTTTTTCTAGAGTCAGTCTTGATAAATCTTGTGTGGATATGGGTACAACTTGCATACGCAATTACTTGGTTTAATGTTAGAGTTTAGAACTATATACCTATAACCATAAAACCTGTACAGTTCGACCTAAGCACTCCAATACCTCAGTGCATTAGAAAACTGAAAATTTGGATCTGTGGAGAAACCTGTGAAGATAAAATATCAGACCTGAGTTGTTGAGCAGAAGTTTGTGACTTGAAGCATCATTTATTTGCAGAAATATTGGAGGCACTAATAGTTTATCTGTGGAAGCTATGAACAGACCTACAATAATTTATTTTTTCTTGTGAACCTATGACAACAAAGAGACCTGAGCCTAAACACTGTGGAATAGAATCTTAGACCCGTGACACAAGCATACAAACCTACATATGTGTAACTTGGTGCTATAACTTCACACCTGTGAATTGTGGATAGTCAGTTTGGATACACCTCGGTCCTGTGAAGTCCTTTGAAACAATTGTTGAAAAGTTTTTTTTAGAAGGAGCCAAGAAGACATACTTGAAGAATATCCTTGGATCTTTGCCAACCTATTTGGAGTCAAACCTTGAAGTAATTATTGAAGAATAACTAGAGAACTTGAAGGTCTTGGAGCTGTTTTGAAGACCATGATGCACTAGCCATCATGAGGTGACCTTGGAGATCTTTGTTTTGGGTATCATGAAGAACAATGGAGACACCTTCATATGAAGAACAAGGTTGTCATTGATGATGTGACATGGAGACTAAGTGAAGGAATAGCTGCATATTGACAGGTATCGTTGAAGAAGACTTTGGGATCCTTGAAGTATAACCAAATACATCTTGACAAAGTGAAGCTGAGGGTTGCAGCCTGTTAGTGTCAGTATATGCATACTTCCATCAGGGATCAAATCTACTCTTTGCATTTTCATTTTAGGTGTCTCATATTGGAATTTTGGATCATTCCATTAGGTCATGTCAAAATGGTCCACTGATGGTTGTCTTATTCTCTGAAAATAAAATCTTCCCTCATGAGGTATAATTGATGACCCTTCTCCATGATTGTATTCAGTTGTGGTTTCAAATATGTTATTTTTAGTGTCAAGGCAGTTGTCTTTAGACTAGGTTTTAGGGTTCATTTCCAAGGTCTTTCCATTAGGTTTCTCTTAGGGTTCATTTCCAAGGTCAAAAGCATGATTTGAAGTGTAAATAAAGGGCAGCAAAAGTATGAGGATTACCAATAAACAAAGAGTGATTACTAGTAAGTCACGGTGATTGTACAAATATCTTTCGCCACTAATTTTTCATCTCAAAAACATGTTTTTGAGATGAAAACAGAGTATTTTTAGTTGATTTATATTCTTTTTATGTAATTCAATCCATTTTGTGTAATAAGTGTTCCCAACTGCCCCAAACATTTCTCCTTGCTGCAAGAAAATGAAACCACTGAAGAAATCAGTTCAATCCAAGCATCATCCACCTGAAAAGAGACAAAGAAGGAAAAGCATTAAATAGAGATTTCAAGACAAAAAAAAGGTTCCAAAACATTAGAAAGTGGGTTTTATTTAAAGAAAAATAAAAATAAATCTCTATATAAGATGTCAAATTCCTTTTTCAAATTCATCACTTTCATTTGATAAAGAGAAAGAAGAGCCTTGAAGGAGAGAAGGGAATTGAGGCCAATTGGTGGCTAAGCAAAGAAGAGGTGTCGTGCATAGGAGACGGAGCATTGTGCACAAAGGTCGAAGCACTGCGCATAGGAGTGGAGTGCTGCGCATAGGGCAGTTTTGCTAGTACAATTTTGCATGGCGTTGTGCATAGCACTGGCGTGCTGCGCACTTGTATAGGGCGTTGTGCATAGGACCATCAGGTGCCAAAATACCCTATCAACAATTTAAAACATGTGTTTTGCCTTCTATAGCTTCTAAAATAGTAAGTGTAATCTCTGAGCTATCCTCCTTGCATTCAATTTATCATTTTGAAGTTGGTTTGCTATTTCAAAATTCAAACCCTAGATTGCCTACAAATCCCTCCACCTTTTCCTTATACCCTAATTCCCTCAATGACAATCCTAAAACCCTATTTACTAAACTGTCCATATCAAAGAAGAATAACCTCCTTCTCATTCTCATATCATATTTATTCCATCCCACACCACATAAGCTCATCTCCCCTCCCCTATCTGTTAGAAAATTATATATTACGGAGCAATGGAACACATAAAATATTGCAGAAATATAAACACAGAAAACGCACAAAACAAGAGAGACACAGATATACGTGGTTCACCCAGTTTGGGCTACATCCACCCCGAACAGCCAGTCCTTCCTTTCTATTATCCAGCAAAATGAAGAGATACAACCTACAGCAAAACCGCTGTAATATCCTTTGTATTCTCTCACAGTCTCACCTCTATGTTTCTCGCTCACCGAATACACATCTATATCACAGCCTCAAATACAATGCCCTCATATAAAGAGAGGGGTTGCCTTCTAGGGCAAAAAACCCTAAACTAAACATAAGTTCTACTGTCAGATCATCCGCCTAATGAACGGCCCAGATTGACTAGAAATTACTATACTTTTACAAGGCAATTTTACAGCTGTTTTTAGCTTCGGGGGCGCTGCCCCCGAAACCCCCCCTGGACCCCCCACGGCAGCGATCATTTTACGGGCGGCATTGCCGCCCCATTTTGAACTGTGGTCCAAAATGCCGGTACTATAGAAGATAATCAGGCTCCACACCCAACAATCTCCCACTTGGAGACTGATTGTAGCAACTCCACCGCTGCTCCATTTGCTGGACAATGACTCTTCTTTAGACCTGGATGTTTCTCATCTTCATCGTCATCCTTGAAGACCAACTGAAACTGAGCATATTCTCAGTTTCTCCCTGGTTACAACTTTTGTTAGCATATCTGCAGGGTTCTGGCTAGTGTGTATCTTTTCCAGCTTCAACTCTCCATCTTCCAACATTGATCGTATGAAATGGTACTTGAGCTGTATGTGTTTTGTCCTGGAATGAAATGCTGAGTTCTTTGCAAGATGAATGGCACTTTGACTATCACTGTATAACGTGCCCATATCATGCTCCTTACCCAATTCACCCATAAACCTTTGTAACCAAATCATTTCTTTACTAGCCTCTGTAGCAGCAACATACTCTGCTTCTATTGTTGAGAGTGCAACAACACTTTGGATTTTTGAAACCCAACTGATAGCTGTTCCTCCGACAGTAAATACATATCCTGTAGTGCTCCTCCTATTATCTCTGTCACCTGCCATATCTGCATCAACATATCCTTGTAGGGATATGTTTGAACCACCAAAGCATAATGCCTGATTTGTGGTACCTCTCAAATATCTGAGAATCCATTTCACTGCCATCCAATGTTCCTTTCCTGGATTGTTCATGTACCTGCTTACAACTCCCACTGCATGTGCAATATCAGGCCTTGTGCAGACCATTGCATACATTAAACTTCCAACTGCTGATGCATATGGAACTTTAGACATATAATCCATGTCTTCTTGGGTCTTTGGGCACATTTCTTTGCTAAGTTTGAAATGGCTAGCAAAAGGTGTACTAACTGGTTTTGCATTTTGCATGTTAAATCTTTTCAACACCTTTTGTATGTACTCATTCTGAGACAATGTTAATTTTCTATTTTTCCTGTCTCTAGTTATTCTCATACCAAGGATTTGTTTTGCAGCACCCAAATCCTTCATTGCAAATGAATTTGCCAATTTTCTTTTGAGCACATTTATTTCCTGCATGTTAGATCCTGCAACAAGCATGTCATCTACATACAATAAAAATATAATATAGCTTCCATCATTTTGCTTTTTCAGATAAACACAATGATCAGAGTGACATCTAGTATAACCTTGTTCAGACATAAACTTGTCAAATTTTAGATACCACTGTCTTGGAGCCTGTTTTAAACCATACAAGCTCTTCTTCAACCTGCACACAAGTTTCTCCTTCCCTTTCACCTCATATCCTTGTGGCTGCTGCATATATATCTCTTCCTCCAAATCCCCATGGAGAAAGGCTGTCTTTACATCTAACTGTTCAAGATGCAAATCTTCAGCTGCTACAAGACTTAAAATAGTTCTGATTGAAGTCATTTTAACAACAGGAGAAAATATTTCATCAAAAGCAATACCTTTCTTCTGTGCAAACCCCTTCACCACAAGTCTAGCTTTGTACCTTTGCTTTCCTCCATCTTCTTCCTTCAGCCTGTAAACCCATTTATTCTTCAATATAGTTTTTCCTGCAGGCAACCTGACTAAATCCCAAGTCTGGTTATGCATTAAGGAGTCCATCTCTTCTTCCATGGCTACCTCTCACTTCTTCTTGTTTTCAACCTGCATTGCTTCTTCATAACATTCAGGTTCACCGGAATCAGTCAACAATAAATAATATAATGAAGGAGAGTATCATTCAGGAGGTCTACCTATCCTGGTAGATCTTCTAACACCACTTTCAGGTGTTTGGGGTGCCTGTTGCTGTTGTGGTGGTTGCTGTTGTTGTGGTTGTTGATTATTATTATTTTCAGGCACCTTTACTTTTTCAGTGATTTCATCAAGGACTGCGTATTCCTTGTTTTCCTTTTCCTGTTTCTTTTCCTGCAACTGATTCTTATACAAGACCTTTTCATTGAATATTACATCTCTGCTCCTAATGATTTTGTGATTTTCGTAATCATATAAGCGATAACCAAAATCATTAACACCATATCCAATAAAGGTACATTTCTTTGACTTTGCCTCAAGCTTTGTTCTATTTTCTTTATCAATATGGACAAAGGCCTCACAACCAAAAGGCTTTAAAATAGAGTAGTTTACCTTTTTACCTGTCCATGCTTCCTCTGGAACACCACCATCCAAGGAACTTGAAGGCCCTCTGTTTATTAGATAAACAGCAGTATCTACAGCATCTACCCAAAACTGTAAGGCAATCCTGCATGCAATCTCATGCACCTTGCACGCTCCATGATTGTTCTGTTCATCCTTTCTGACACACCATTTTCTTGTGGTGTTCTTGGAACTGTCTTCTCTCTGCGAATTCCATGCTCTGAACAATACCTATCAAACTCTTTGCTGCAATATTCACCTCCATTATCTGATCTAAGACACTTCAATTTCTTTCCTGTCTCAATCTCAACCAAAGCTTTCCATTTCTTGAAAGTATCAAATACATCAGATTTATTCTTAATACAATAAATCCAAGTTTTTCTAGTTGCATCATCAATAAAAGTAACATAATAACGAGAGCCACCAAGAGATGATACCTGAGCAGGTCCCCATACGTCTGTATGCACAAGCTCTAATTTTTCGTTCTTCTTTTCTTTCCCAACTCTGATAAATCTGACTCTCTTCTGTTTTCCATAAATGCAGTTCTCACAGAAGTCCAAATCAACGTTCTTCAAACCTGGCAACAAATTCCTTGAGTGAAGAATCTTCATCCCTTTTTCACTCATGTGTCCGAGCCTATGATGCCATAATGCTGCATCTGCTCCTTTGGAAGTCAAATCATTAACAGAGTTAGAAATACCATTGCATAAATACAATGTACCAACCTTTTCACCTTTTGCTATTACCAGGGCTCCTTTTGTGACCTTCCAAGCTTTATCTGTGAAAGTTGTCACACAACCTTCACTGCCTAACTGCCCTGTTGAAATCAGATTTTTCTTTAGATCTGGAACATGCCTTACCTCCTTTAGTAGCCATTGGTTTCCATTCTGCTGTTTTACAAGAACCTTACCCATTCCAACAATTTTACAGGGTTTGTCATCACCCAGACGAACTTGTCCAAAATCTCCTTGAACATAGTCATAAAAGTATTTCTTTTCAGGTGTGGCATGGAATGAGGCCCCTGAATCTACCACCCAGGAATCAGTAATATTTTCGAAAGAAAGAATCAAAGCATCTTGTAACACCTCACCTGTCACATTTGCTTCATGATTGTTTTCTTGCTGTGCATCTCCTTCTTTTCCCTTCCGAGATCTACAGTCTTTCTTTAGGTGTCCTTTCTTTCCACATTTCCAGCACACTATCCCCGATCTGGACTTGGATCTGCCTTTCCTTGATTTACTGCGATATCCTGAGCTCTTTCCTCTTTCCATTTTTCTTCCTCTAGACTCTGCACTCAAAGCATTTCCCGATGTCTCACCGGAGCTTTTCCGTCGCATTTCCTCGCTAAGGATAGCACCGACAACATCATCAAACTTTAAAGTACTAGATCCAGAAACGGAGTTACTAATGGCCATTACCAAACCATTCCAACTTTCTGGTAATGAGCACAAGAATAACAGAGCTCTAACTTCATCATCAAAGTTTACCCCTACAGAACTTAACTGGCTTGTAACTGTATTAAAATCATTTAAATGGTTTGCAACAGATCCACCTTCCAACATATTCATATTAAATAACCGTTTCATAAGAAATACCTTGTTTGAGGCCGAGGGTTTTTCATATAGTTTCGACAACGTCTGCATCAAACCCTCTGTCATGGTTTCCTTCGAAATGTTGAAGGCGACTGACGCAGCAAGACACAACCGTATTGTTCCGAGTGCCTTTCTATCGAGAAGGTTCCATTCTTCGTCTTTCATACCCGTCGGCATCTTTGTTTTTCCGCCCAATGGTAGGTATAGATCTTTCTGATATAGATAATCTTCCATCTGCATCTTCCACAGCGAGAAGTTTTGGCCGTTAAATTTCTCGACCCTAAACTTACCATCTTCCGCCATTGCTCCCACTCGAACCAGGAACCCTTCTTTCCTGCGAGTTTATCAGCCAAATAGACCTTCGGCTCTGATACCAGTTGTTAGAAAATTATATATTACGGAGCAATGGAACACATAAAATATTGCAGAAATATAAACACAGAAAACGCACAAAACAAGAGAGACACAGATATACGTGGTTCACCCAGTTTGGGCTACGTCCACCCCGAACAGCTAGTGCTTCCTTTCTATTATCCAGCAAAATGAAGAGATACAACCTACAGCAAAACCGCTGTAATATCCTCTGTATTCTCTCACAGTCTCACCTCTATGTTTCTCACTCACCGAATACACATCTATATCACAGCCTCAAATACAATGCCCTCATATAAAGAGAGGGGTTGCCTTCTAGGGCAAAAAACCCTAAACTAAACATAAGTTCTACCGTCAGATCATCCGCCTAATGAACGACCCAGATTGACTAGAAATTACTATACTTTTACAAGGCAATTTTACAGCTGTTTTTAGCTTCGGGGGCGCTGCCCCCCCCGCCCTGGACCCCCCACGGCAGCGATCATTTTACGGGCGGCATTGCCGCCCCATTTTGAACTGGGGTCCAAAATGCCGGTACTATAGAAGATAATCAGGCTCCACACCCAACACTATCCCTGTTCACCATAACTCACTCCTTGATTACTTCTCTAGGGTTACATAGCTTCAAAATTCAACAAACATGGACAAAGAGGATAGAGATTATGAGGAGGAGGAAAGCAATGACAATGAAAGTTTGGGAGATGAACCTCATTATTAGAGAAAACCACATAAGGGAGGTAGAATTATCAGAGAGGAACCATCAAACATCAGAGAGTTATAGGCTTCTCATATGACTATCACTTGTTTCAGGCATCTTGGGTGTTATGAGTTTTGTGAGCAGGTACAAAGAGTTCAACATCATCCTGAACTGACCAACCTTTTTTTAGCCAATCTCCATGATAGCAAAGTAACTCTTGCCGGGGTGACATTTACAGTTTCATCCTCCATCACTGCTGATGCCACCAGGATTCCAAATGTGGGGGAAAAATGGTATAAGGCACAAGATTTGGATGAGCATTACTATGAGCCATACATCAAATCCAGGTACAAAAATGAAAAGAAGAGGACCTTTCCTTTCAAGTTCCATGAAGAGAAGTATGCCCTATGATGAGAATCATTATGAAGTATTTTAAATGTGAGGGCATATTTTCTAGATTGTACACCTATCATATTAGGCTTCTTATGCACTTCACAAGAGTGAAAATATTGAGCATCCCTTATTTCTTATTCAGAAACATTGAGAAGATGACCTAAATTGTACAAAAAAAAGCATACCCCAAGCAGATGAGTAGTATCCATCACTATTCCCTCATTAAGATGATTGTGCTACATCATCTCAACCTCCTAAACATCTCCAAGGATACATTCATTACCAACGACATCTTCAATGGTCCTCAGATTTCTCCACCGATGCCTTAAGAAGCAGA
The DNA here is from genome assembly GCA_031772625.1 of Pinus tabuliformis. NCBI lineage: Eukaryota > Viridiplantae > Streptophyta > Pinopsida > Pinales > Pinaceae > Pinus > Pinus tabuliformis. Next base: position 252,423,340 of record CM062804.1, read on the forward strand.
AAGACCTTCCAACAGTGCTAAAGTAAAGAAATATGAGAAGGTTAAAGAGACTAAAGTTGTTGAGGAGCCAGAAGCCTACAAGATTTATCAGAGAGGGGCTAGAAAGTTGTTTACGGCAGATAGGAAAGTGTTTACTCCACTTGATGTGGAAGGGGCCTTTCCTTCTTCATCAGCTCATAGGAAAATGCTTGCTCCACAAAATGTGGAAGGGGCTTTGCCTTCTTCATCAACACAATAGGTACAATAGGTGCAACAACTGCATAAAGGGAAGGAAAAGATGTTGGAGGAAAGCCTTGATGATGAGGAGGAAAGGGATTTTGATTTGATGGAAGATGATGAACCAGAACAACCACACATCCATCATGGCATTGAGATAGTTGACTTGGAGGTCCAAGATGAGACAATAAATGAGAGCATAACCATAAAGGAAAAAGATGCACAGATCCAAGCACTGATGGACAACTTGGCGAGAGCTAAGTATGTCATTTCATACCTTGAGCAAGAGAACAAGCAACTAAGTGACAAACAAGTCCTCATGGAGCTGGAACTTCTCAAAGTAAAGAGGCAAAGTGACAAGGGCAAGTCAATAATGCAAGAGGAAGAAACACTGGCTACCTTGACTGCAAAACAAATAATTGAGAAGGAAATTGAGGAGGATAGAGAAACTTGGATTGACAGGGTCAATTTGCATTTTGAGAAGCTACTACTAAAGGCCAATAGGGACAATCCTTCATTTTTCTTATCAGAAGGTTGTGATGACTGCCTTCTCATTTTGAAAATAGCTCCATGCCTTCAAGGGGGTCTGAGAACATCCAAGGGTGGTGAATATAAGAGCCTTGGGGATACTTGTTGAGCCAAAATTCTAAGAAATACCATGGACACAATATGCAAGACTAGAAGCTAACAAAGGTGCCACTATGGAGAGAAGTTGTATCTACATGCTGAGTGAATGCCTCAAGAGCCTCTTTCATGCTTCTTTCATTGCGTTGGAATTTCTTATCTAAATGTCCAGGAGAACAAAGAGTGTAATTGATTTGGATTGGATGACTTTACAATAACCATTAAATACTTCCTGGCATTTATCCTGAGAGAGGTTGTTTCTCTTAACACACTTACTTTCAAATCAAATTTAGAGATCATAGGTAACCATGAAATACATTGACTATTACTGGGAGCAAAGAAGATGTTAAGAGCCCTCAAAATCACTAGATGGAGAACCTTGAAACCTTTACTCCACTCATAATGTTGGAGATATTATTCCCATGAACTCTAATTTATCTGTGATTTCCTACCAAATATCAATAAATATACAGACCATTTGTATCATCTTGTATATATAAAATAGGTAGTAGGCCAACCATGTTAATTTTTGCAACTAGGGTCAAATTCCACATTGGACAACTCATATGACCAATATAATTCTCGCATTAAATTCCTCTTTTTGAGAGGACCAAAATCGACTTAAAGATCAGCTAATTGGTTAAGTGGAAGTTAAGTTTTGAATCATTTTATTCATACATACATTATGGAATGGGTTAGCCCTAACCACGTGGATAACTTCTTGGGTCATTCTTAAACCTAAGTAAACCCTCAAGAAATTCTATAAATAGAAGCGACCTCAAGTTCATTTCAAGACAATTTATCAAGACATTTTCTATTCTTTTATTTTGTCTTGACTCACACAGGTTTGACAAAAGGAGTTCACACATGGTCTGAAATCATAGGAAAAAGGTTCACTATGAGTTAGGGTTTTCTGGATCTCAGTCACTGGCACAGAACATGGCATTTTGGTCCCTATTCACTGGCACAAAATAGGAAAGAGAGTGAGTAAGGCTCTCTAGTCACTGGGAGAGAGTATTATGAGAGGGACTCTGGGTTCTGAATCAGATCAAGAAGGTTCAGCTCCCCGAACACTTGCACAGACTAGTCTTGAGAGTGTGCAGGACATCTCGGCTGCTCGCGCAACATCTGTAAGGGAGTGACTTTGGGTTTTAGGTGTATTACACCTCGGTCGCATGCATAAATATTTCTTGAGAGTGATCGTGTAGTCTCAATCGCCCACATACAGTGACTAAGAGAGTGACCAGGGAGTTTCAATCGCACATAGACAATTTTGATGAGGGCGACCAAAGTTCAGATCTAGGGCATGACATCATGGCTTCAATTGAATTCAATGATCTGGTAGATCTGGGTTCCTCTCTACTATTATACAGATCTGTAGATTTGTAGATTTGATTTGTTATTATCCACTGAAATCATATGTATTGGGCTCATTGTACTCTTTGCTGAAATACTTTTATGACGATCTAATAAAGAAGAAGATTTGAAAGGGTTTCCCCCTAGTGGGGTTTTTCCCTAGTATTGGACCAATCTGGTGTCTCTTATGGTTGTTCTGTTGTCTTATTTATCACCAAATATATTTTTCTTTATTGAGTTATGTTTATGATTGATTATACTCCTAATAATTGGATGCATTGTTAATGAAAAGATAAATTGGGCTAAAGTAACTGATACAACATAGAACAATCAGAAAATTTAACATGGCATTAGAGCTAAGGTGAAAGACAAGCCCAAAAGAAGACAACTTTTGAATCCCTCTCTTTTAGAAAGCATATTTCCTATTCAAGGTCAAGATGTCATCCTCTACCTTCAAGGAGAATGAAAATTTGGGTGATGCATTAAAGTTTGTTGCATGGAAAGTCAGATTGGAAATCATAGCTGACAACAATGATGTGCTAGAATACATTCAAGGAAGGATTCCAAAGCCTCAAAAAAATTCTTCTGCTTCTCTCAAGAACAGGTACAAGAAAGGTGAGTCTAAAGCAAAGAAAATTATAGCTGATGGTTTACAAGATCATTTACTTGCATATGTTGTGAATTTAAGAAATTCTAGAGATATGTATGAGAAGATAACTGACATGTATGAAGTAAACAACTTGAATGAGATCATCACCTTGAAATATCAACTCAAGGAAACTAATATGAACAAAGGGGAAGTTGTCCAATCTTACATTATGAGGATCTCTCGCCTTAGAGATCAATTGTAGAGGGTTGGAGAAAATGTACCTGATAGGGAGCTAGTAGTTGTGACTCTTAGATGTCTCCCCCCTATTTGGGAAACCTTCATTACTACTATCAACAACAACAATTTCCTTCCGTCATTTGTTGAAATTGTTGGAAAAATCACTCAAGAAGAATCTAGGATGATAACAAGAGAAAGGATTGAAAAGAATGAAGAGGGAGAGCCAGCTTCATACATCACTCATGGAAAAAGAAAGAAGGTAAGAGGAGGTTCATCAAAGAAGCTTCTTTCTCAAAATACAAAAGGAAGGAATGAAAATCGACATCTCAAGTTGAATGCTTCAATTGTCAAAAGAAGGGCCATTATGTACAAGGTGTCCCTGAGAAAGGAAAGACGCCATGCTACAACACTAGAGGCATCTACATAACAGAAGAAGAAAATAAAATCAAAGAAAGAATCGTGATGGAAGAGATGATAGAAGAAGAAGAGACTGAAGCGACTGTGAAGAAGATCATCCTCCTCAAAAGAAGTCAAGGGCTCTCAGGTATGAAAGTAATTTTGTAAATAAATCTGAATACATTATCATTTATACTCTTACTATTTCTTTTCCACCGGATTCGTGGGATAGTTGGTTGGTTGATAGTGGGGTCACTCATGATTTCTCTGGTTACAAGGAATTCCTCTCTAATATCGTAGAGAGGGAGGCTAATCTAAATATCGTTCTTGGAGACAACTCCACTCATCCCGTGAAAGGCTGCAGGTCCATCAAATTTTAGTTGAATTCTAGGGAATCTGTTCTACTACATGATGTTATGTATGTACCTGGATTAATGAAGAATTTGGTATCTATATCGGCATTGGAAGATAAAGGGAAGAGGGTTTCCTTCATCAAAGGTAAAGTTTTAACTTGGCCTATCGATTCACGTATGAGGGATGCCTTCACATTAGGATTGATATTTCAAAGACTCTATAGGCTCATTGGAAGACCTCTCCTAGAATTTGTTCATAATACCAATGATTTGAGTGAGTTATGGCACTGTAGACTGGCTCATCTTCACTATGATGCACTTCTAAAATTGAATAAATTGGTCTATGGTATTACCAATGTTCATGATCATCATGGTGGATTTTGTCCAGGTCGTGCAAGTTGAAAGAAAACAAGGGGGGAATTTCTGTCTAGAAAGAACAAGACAAATGAAACCCTCAATCTCATTCATTCTGATATATGTGGTCTGATGCATGTACATTCTGCTGGTGGTCATCTCTACTACATCACCTTTATTGATGACTTCTCAAGAAATACATGGATATACTATTTTAAGCACAAGGATGAAGCATTTGAAATATTCAATGAATTCAAAGCCTTGATAAAAAATCAATAAGGAAAGAGAATCAAAGTCTTTAAGTTCGATAATGGAGGAGCATACATGTCAAAATAATTCATAACATTTTGCAAAAAATAAAGAATCAAGAAGGAAATGATTGTGCCATATACTCCTGAATAGAATGGTCTAGCTGAAAGGAAGAACATATCTATATTAGAAGATGCTCCTGCTATGCTCCATGATCAAAAGGTGCCAAAGCTCCTTTGGGCCGAAGCTACATCTACTGTTGTATATGTTCAAAAGAGGGTGCCTCATCAAGCATTAGAAAACAATACTCTTGAAGAAATATTCATAAGTATTAAGCTTGATATCAACCATCTTCATGTATTTGGATGCCCAATATATTTCCATGTGTTGAGGACAAACGGAACAAATTGGAAGCTACTGGTAGAAAATGTACGTTTGTGGCTTATTTTGAAAATTCTAAAGCATATAGAATTTATATTCCTAGTTAGAGGAAGGGAAAAATTAGTAGGGAAGCAACATTTGATGAAGGTGCAACTCTTGGAAAAGCAAAAGATCTTTCGACACCTCCTCCTCCCAAGGAAGAGAATGATGATTTAGATATTCTGGATGGTTTGTTCATACCTAAGTTGGATATGGTTGATGATCCCATAGAGCCTATGGATCCATTAGATCCTCCTCCAAGTGATCCTCCCTCTAAGAAGAGACCACTTTGGCTCTATGATACTTTACACGATATTGAAAGAAATGTCCCCATTTGTAGATCATTCAAAGAAAGAAAGCAACCATGTAGGTATTAGGCATATGTTGCTGCTATGAGTACTATTATTAAAGTTGAGTCGTCGTCATTCGAAGACGCTGTAAAAGAACATGTAACAACCTTGGTTAAAAAAATAATGTAAAAATATATAAGACCACGGTTGATGGGACACATATTCCAAGTTGAATGTTGGGCAAGACATCCTAGGGGGTGTTCATTTGGTTGTTTATGGCTACAGAAATTGGCAAAGGTAATGGCTAAGGCTTTGGAAAGGAAAAATGGCATTTTTGGCACAATTATATATCAAAATAATGGAAATTAGGAGAAAAAGGAAGGTGAAAGGTCACAGGTTGCATGTGAGGAGGAAAAGGAAGGAAAATAATGGAAAATGAAGAAAATAGAGGCCTCACTCATAAAAATGCTTCTGAGGATCAGTTGGTAACCTTTTGTCAGTTTAGCTTTGGAGCTCTCTCATTATTCACTCTCTCTCTCTCTCTCTCTCTCTCTCAGTTTTGGACACTTATAGTTTCCTGGAGCACTTTGGAATTTAAGCAAGAAAGGAAAATATCAAGCAGGGAAAGGTAGGATCAAGCAGCTACAACATGCTTCATTGCAGGTATCAACTTGCATGTGTATTTTCCTTGCTAGATTTGGCATGCATGGGATTGCATGTGGTTCGTTTCTACCATGGCATGGGTTTTTCAAGGTGTGACGATATTTTCAGCCTAGCCTTTCCATTTCTTGATAACTTTGATGAGATCAGTTCTCTCATTTGGTTTATGTGGGGTGGACAGATTAGATTCAAAGTTGAGTGGGGTGCATATTTGAATTGATAAACACATGGTCTAATTGGTCCCTTAACCGGACCGAGGATCACGAACCCACTGGCCTAGTAACCCCTGAACCAAAGTGTGGGTTGTGGTAAATCCATATTGTGTGCCTCGGTGGGCCTAGGAATTCTTGTTGGTGAATTGCGGGATATACGGTAAAGCCAAGAGGTGGATTTTTCTCTATTGTGCCTGGTGATATTGGGATGGGATGCGTGGTAAATCCTAGAGAGTATGTCACGCTGTAGGGCCTAGTGATCTCTGGATCACAATATGGATTGCAGTAAATCCTGAGATACTAGGAGGCACTCAAATTCGTCACGGTGTAGGCAGAGAAGTTCGATGACATCCATGTTGATTGGTGTTTCTGATGTGCTCTATGAGTCCCACATTCATGCTTTGAATATGGCACGGAGGTGATTGGCTGAAGAGAGACTTGGCTCAACCAATCTATGGTCCGGTGGAATGTGGTAGTCCCATCTCTGGTTGGTTCATTGCATTCATTAATGAGAAATTCATTCCCTTGATTTTCATGTGTAAATGTACTTATGTGTATGTGGATTTTGATGGTTGATATATTTATAGTATTTATGTTCCTATTATGCTAGTTATATGTATATGTATGGATTTCAACATTTTTTTACTTATATATGAATGGATAATGTGTCTATGACCTAATAGATGATAATGTAATAAATGATATGAGGGAACAATGGTTCATAGCGATTCTCAGATAAGTATGAGATCCCTACACATAATTCTGTTGTTTACACATGTAGGTTACATGTTGATGATATATTTGATGAAATGCTTGTCATAGCTAGTAGGGTTCTGGTTATGGTCTTGCTCAAATTATTGATTTTGCATCATTGAATCCCTATATTTTTACTGATTCTAAGCTATCACTCCATTCTAGGTAGTGGCCTTGGTTGTGGACCTGAAAAAGTGGGTTAAATCCCGAGGTCACTGGCATAGAACTATAAACTTTGATCTTTGGTCACTGGCAAGAAATCTCATGAGAGTGAATTTTGTTCTCTTGTCGCTCCCTTACCCATAACATGAGAGTGACTGTGACTTAAGAGATCTAGAACAATAGTGGGACCTAGGGATAGGTTGTCTGAGTGGCTGAAATGTCTCCTGAGGAGCTTGAAGCTGATGTTGGAGGACCGTGTGTGATATTTTTGTCGATTCCACTTCCCTAAAGTCACATGGGAAGTCAAATTTGATCATAGTAGCCCCTCTTCGCATGTTTACCCCAGTTGGCATGGGTACTTGGGTGGATGTGGTAGGAGGGTGTTATAGAGTGGCATTAGAGCATGGTTCAACCCTCACACTAGATGGGCGGTGTGTGTTGGTCATGCATGCATGTCAATTGCATGTGTGTCTCTTACACTTGCATTTCATGTGCTTGTTTCATTTTCTTGATGATTGATTATGGTTGTAGTATGATTGTCATGGAGAATTTGATATTGATTTTTTGGAATGCATTTTTCATGAGAATGTAACTGGATGCATATGGTTATATGTTTCTTACATCTTGATTCTATGTTTCCTACTTACATCCTTGTATGTTAGGCTGATATTTTGTATGTTTGATTACATGTATCAATCTTGTAGGTTTAGTTACACGTATTTATCTCTTATCCTTAACTACATGCATTCATGCGTATGTGTAGTTGATTATGCATTTCTTATGCATGTTGATGGTTGCATGTGGCAATGCATACAATGGGGTAATGGTTGTTGTCATGCATGAGGGCATGGTTTGCGAAGATGATATGGTCATGCATTGATGACTGAAATCTAGCTAGAATGATGTGTATATGGTTTGGTACTCACGTGTTATATGCCTATATGCAGTTGTTATACATGTATGGTCTTGGTTATAGTTATGCATGAATAGTAGGTCCAACATGCCTTGTGAAGTCATTGTATGCAATTTAGTTCATCATGATGATATTGGTTATTATGATGCTAATGTGTTGGCTGAGATAGAACAAGAGATGCAAATCATCATAATGAGGTTGCAATATTGGACTTTGGGGTAAGAGTAGATTGTCATATAGGTATTGTATGTTTGGCATGCAGGTATGTAAGTCAATGATTGTTATATGCATTAGGTTTATATAGATTAGGCTTATGTACATGTCTTTCGATGTTATTGTTACATACATGATAGATGCTAGTTGATTAGTATAGTCATATGCACATGTGTCAAATAGTGAAGAATGATAGTAACATGTGGTTGTAAGTAGTGCTATTATTGGCTAGGTTAGATAATTTGATGATTATGTCATATGATATGTTTTTGATGAGTATGTTATAGGTTAACATGTTGTTGTTATATGAAAATTAGCTTGATGATTAGGTTTTATGTTGTTAATGAGCACGATATATAGCTTATTGTTGTTATATGCTATTAACTTGATGATTAGGGATATTTCATTGAGATCTTGATGTTGTCATTTGGATTGGTCATATGCATGATGGTTATGATCATTGCATTAAAGAGATTGATGTTATATGTATTGTGTTAACTTGGTTTGACCAATGCATATGGTTATGGTTACGATATTCTGGTATGAGCCAACATATTTGTGATATGGTGATGTACTAATCTAAATTGACTTTGCATATGTGTAAATGATAATTGTGTATGAGTTACGATGTGAACATGTTAGCTAGTGACTATTTTGGATATCATGATCTTATTTATGTTTGAGTTTATATCATGCTAACTAGATTGATTTTGTAGACAAGATAGTCTCCCCTCAAATGCATTAAGGTATGAACTTGCTTATGTAATCTACCTTGTGCTTCACTCTTGTGTTTAAGTGTTTGGTGTCTAGTTGATTTATTTAACATGTTATGTTGCAAGTTGGTTGAATGTTTGATGAATTGCATAATATAAGTATGTGTCCAAATGATATTGTTTTAAGACAATTGTACTAACATATATGTGTTGAGACAGCTGATATGTACATGAATGTATTTGACAGTTGTAGCATTATGTCTAATGATTATGAGTTGACTATGGATTATGAAATGATTATTTGTAAAAGTTGATTTCAAATTGATAGATATGGTTGTCTTGAATTATCTTCTTTATTCAAAGGTATCACTTCATTGGACCCCAGTTTGTAATGAGGTGGCAATGTTGCCTGTAATGTTTGCACTGCAAGGGGGGTCCAGGGGGGGTGGCTACGTTATTTGGGAGCCCCCCCGGCGGGGGATCGAGGGCAGCGCCCTTGAAGCTAAAAATAGATATAAAATTGCCTTATAAAATATTGTAATTTCGTAGTCAATCTGGGCCTTCCATTAGGCGGAGATACGACAGTAGAAGTTATGCTTAATTTAGGGTTTTTTTGCCTAGAAGGAAACCCCTTGCTATATAAGAGGGAATTGTATTATGTTTATGTAGATCTGTATTCTGAGTGAGAAAGAGAGAGGAGATTGTGTGAGAGAAAAGAGAGAATTACAATGGATCTAATGTAGGTTGTATCTCTTCAGTTTACTGGATTATATAGAAGGAAGTACTGGCTATTTCCCGTGGACGTAGCCCAAATTGGGTGAACCGCATATATCTATGTCTCTCTTGTTTTGTGTGCTTATCTTTCTGAAATATATTTTATGTGTTCCATTGCCCTATAATATATAATTTTCTAACAATTGGTATCAGATCCGAAGGTCTATTTGGCTGATAAAATCACAGGAGAGAAGGGTTCCTGGCTTAAATGGGAGCAATGGTGAAAGATGATAGCTTTAGGGTCAAAACATTTAATGGAAAAAACTACCAGCTATGGAAGATGCAAATGGGAGATTATTTGTACCAGAAAGATCTGTACCAACCATTGAGCGGAAAGACAAAGAAGCTGACGAGTATGACAAAAATAGAATGGGATATTCTCAACAAAAAGGCACTTGGAACAAGAAAGTTGTGCCTAGTAGCCTCAGTAGCCTTTAATATTTCAAATGAAACGACAATAGAGGGTTTAATGTTGGCATTCGCCAAACTATATGAAAAACCCTCAGCGTCAAATAAGGTGTTTCTTATGAAGCGTTTATTTAATATGAAGATTTCAGAAGGTGGATCTGTTGTTGATCATTTAAATGAATTTAATACAATTAGCAGTGAGTTAAGTTTTGTAGGGGTAGCTTTTGATGATGAAGTTAGGGCTTTGTTCTAGGAACAACACAAGAAAATGGTGTGTCAGAAAGGATGAACATGACAATCATGGAGCATGAAAGGTGCATGAGATTGCATGGAGCATTTCCTTTACAATTTTGGGCAGATGTTGTAGATACTGCTGTTTATCTAATAAACAGAGGGCCTTCAAGTTCCTTGGATGGTGGTATTCCATAGGAGGCATGGACAGGTAAAAAGGTAAACTACTCATTTTTAAATACTTTTGGTTGTGAAGCCTTTGTCCACATTAATAAAGAAAATAGAATAAAGCTTGAGGCAAAATCAAATAAATGTACCTTTATTAGATATGGCGTTAATGATTTTGGTTATCGATTTTATGATTATGAAAAACAAAAAATCATTAGGAACAGAGATGTCATATTCAATGAAAAGGTTTTGTATAAGGATCAACTGTAGCAACAGAAATAGGAAAAAGAAAACAGAGAATACACAGTGCTTGATGAGATCACAGAAAAAGTGAAAGTGCCTAAAAATCATAATGATCAATAGCAATAACAAATACAACAACCACAACAGCAACAAACACCTCAAACACCTGAAAGTGGTTTTAGAAGATCTACCAGGATAAGTAGACCCCCTGAATGATACTCTCCTTCGTTATATTATGTATTGTTGACTGATTCTAGTGAACCAAAATGTTATGAAGAAGCAGTGCAAGTAGAAACTAGGAAGAAGTGGGAGCAAGCCATCAAAGAAGAGATGGACTCCTTAGCACATAACCAGACTTGGGACTTAGTCAGGTTTCCTACAGGTAAAAAAAAATTGTAGAATAAATGGGTTTACAGATTGAAGGAAGAAGATGGAGGTAGAAAAAGGTATAAAGCTAGAATTGTGGTGAAGGGGTTTGAACGGAAAAAGGGTATAGATTTTGATGAGGTATTTTCTCCTGTTGTTAAAATGACTTCAATCAGAACAATTTTAAGTCTAGTAGCAGCTGAAGATTTTTATCTTGAGTAGCTAGATGTAAAGACAACCTTTCTCCATGGGGATTTGGAGGAAGAGATATATATGTAGCAGCCACAAGGATATGAGGTAAAAGGGAAGGAGAGACTAGTGTTCAAGTTGAAGAAGAGCTTTTATGGCTTAAAACAGGCTCCAAGGTAGTGGTATCTAAAATTTGATAAGTTTATGCCTAAACAAGGTTATACTAGATGTCACTCGGATCACTGTGTTTATCTTAGAAAGAAAAATGATGGCAGCTATATTATATTGTTACTGTATGTAGATGACATGCTTGTTGCAGGTTCTAACATCCAGGAAATAAATGTGCTAAAAAAAATTGGAAAACCCATTTGCAATGAAGGATTTGGGTGCTGTAAAACAAATCCTTGGTATCAGAATAAATAGAGACAGGAATAATCGAAAATTAACATTGTCTTAGAGTGAGTACATAAAAAAGGTGTTGAAAAGATTTAATATCCAGAATTCAGAACTAGTTAGTATACCTTTGGCTAGCCATTTCAAACTAAGTAAGGAGGTGTGTCCCAAGACTCGGGAAGAAATGGCTTATATGTCTAAAGTTCCATATGCATCAATAGTTAGAAGCTTAATGTATACAATGGTCTGCACAAGGCCTGATATTGCACAAGTAGTGGGAGTTCTAAGCAGGTATGTGAACAATCCACGAAAAGAACATTGGATGGCGGTGAAGTGGATTCTCAAGTATTTGAGAGGTACCACAAATCAAGCATTATGCTTTGGTTGTTCAAACATTTCTCTACAAGGATATGTTGATGCAGATATGGCGAGTGATAGAGATAACAGGAGGAGCAGAACAGGGTATGTGTTTACTGTAGGTGGAACAATTGTCAGTTGGGTTTGAAAACTGCAAAGTGTTGTTGCACTCTCAACAACAAAAGCAGAGTATGTTGCTGCTACAGAGACTAGTAAAGAAATGATTTGGTTACAAAGGTTTTTGGATGAATTGGGTAAGAAGCAGGAGTTGGGCAGGTTATACAGTGACAGCCAGAGTGCCATACATGTTGAAAAGAACTCTGCATCTCATTCCAAGACTAAACATATACAACTCAAGTACCATTTCATACGGTCAGTGTTGGAAGATGGACAGTTGAAGTTGGAAAAGATACGCACTAGCCAAAACCCTGCAGATATGTTAAGAAAAGTTTTAACCAGGGAGAAACTGAGATTCTGCTCAATTTCAATTGGACTTCAAGTATGATGAAGAAGATGAGAAACAACTAGGTCCAAAGTGGATTCATTATCCAACAAATGAACCAGCGGCGGAGTTGCTATAATCAGTGTCCCAGTGGGAGATTGTTGGGCGTGGACCCTGATTATCTTGTTTATTAAGAGGTATCACTGCATTGGACCCCAGTTTGTAATGTGGTAGCAATATCGTTTGTAATATTTGCACTTCAAGGGGGGTGGTTTCGATCTTTGGGATCCCCCCCTAGTAGGGGATCAGGGGTAGTGCCCCCAAAGCTAAAAATAGATGTAAAATTGCCTTATAAAATGTTGTAATTTTGTAGTCAATATGGGACGTTCATTAGGCAGAGATCTGACGGTAGAAGTTATGTTTAATTTAGGGTTTTTTGCGCTAGAAGGAAACCCCTCGCTATATATGAGGGAATTGTATTACGTCTATGTAGATTTATATTCTGAGTGAGAAAGAGAGAGGATATTGTGTGAGAGCGAAGAGAGGGAATTATAGCGGATCCACTGTAGGTTGTATCTCTTCAGTTTGTTGGATAATATAAAAGGAAGGACTAGTTGTTTCCGATAGATGTAACCCAAATTGGGTGAACCACGTATATCTATGTTTCTCTTGTTTTGTGTGTAACTTTTATGTGTTTATATTTATGCAATATATTTTATGTGTTCCATTGCTCTGTAATAGATAATCTTCTAACCTTTGGAACATGTGATTGACATGTATGAGTAGTTGTAGGGTAACCTACTTGGTATTAGCATGGTAAGGTAATAGTTGATGTGTTTATATAACTAATAGTTGGGTGGTTTGCATACATATGGGTGCTTTGCATACACGAAGTCGTCTTAACCTTAATCGTGTTTGACATTATCTGGATATGTGCTAGATTCATGAACTTGTACTTGACATGTGTTAGCTAGTCTCTAGTTATAGGTGGATCCATCAAGGGGATGGGAGTCCCTTTAGAGATGGCATGGATGTGCTCAGTTGCAAGCAACATGCTTGGCACAAAAACGTAAGGTAACCAGTGTATTGTTATGTTTAATTATGCATTGATAATTATCTATTTATGGAAGTATGATACAGGGAGTTGCATGGCAGGAGAGGTTGCCATGAAATATCGAAGAAGGCTCAGGTTGAGCTTTCCTTGGGAACCATGGGGATTGAGTCATGGTGTCTATTGTTAGTCTTGTGATTTTGGTATTTTGTGATTTTTACGCTTGATTTGTGACTTTGATTGTGTCCGGCGCATAGCTATTCCACTTTGTTGTGATGTCATATTGCTTTTGGTTTTCATGGTCTTCTTGTTGTTGTTTCCGTTCTTTCCTTTTATTGTTTTAAGTCTTGGGAATTGGTTGGGAAAGAGGAAAGTTAATGCAGATCGGGGAGAGCGGTGTGATACCCAATAGGTAATGTAAGACAAAAATGAAGCTCGGTGCATGAGTAAGTGCAGTGGAAGGTAAGAATATGACAGTCGGTTGGACTGTCTGGGTCCATTGTAGTAAATGGATAGTGGTAGTAAAGCCATGAGGAAGGTAACTAGAAAGGTAAAGTAAATGGATTTGAGGCATATGAGGTCTTGGCTATGTTGGGAACAGATATTCTTAATGTTGCACATGTGTTACATGAATAAAGGAAGTTCTCTTAAAACTTCACCTTGATAATTATGTTTTGATGATGATTATGTTGATGTTTATATATGTATACACGTAGGTGTGTATGTATGTCATGTTTGATAGGGTCGTCATTGATCATGATTATTAACGTTAACATTTATGTGTATATATGTATGTATGCATATCGTTGTTTGACAGGATCATGATTGTTTATGCTAATGTTTACGTATATGTATGTATGTATCCATGTATATATGTCACTCTTTGACAAATCACCAAGAATCATTCTTATGGTGGAATGATTGCCCATGTAGGTGAATGGCATGAAGAAGTTCCTATCTATGAGGAATCAAGTGGGAAGAGTAATCATGACAAATATATGAGGTCAGTATCATGTGAATATGAATTTATATTGTATGCTTGTATTATGCCTATGCTTATGTTATGGAAAGGTTATACCAAGGGATACATCAGAAAAATGAAGGTAGTGTGGTCTATGGCATGTTGGGATAAGCATGGATAAGACACTAGAAGCAAGGTTTCTTGGTAAGGATAGTGTGGTTTTGGATGTGTGGTACTACCATTGTGCATACACTGTATATGTTTTACATGCTGCATATATGATGTGTGCACATGTGGTGTTGTGTATATATAGTGTGTGTACATGTTGTTTATGCAATGTTATGTACATGATGGTACATATAGTGTTGTGCAATATTGCATATGGTGTTGCGCGCATGATTGGATATGAAGTGTCGTGTATAGATGATGCTATCTACATGTTGGATATGTAGTTCTATGTAGAGGTGGTGTTTCCTGCATGTTGTACATGTGGCGCTATGTACATATGGTGTTGTGTGCATGATTGTAAAAGTGGTGTTTTGTGCATGTGGTGTTGTGTACATGTTGTATAAGTAGTGTTGTGTGCAGGTGGAGTTGTGCATATCTCGTGTATTTGGCACAGTGTACATTTGGAGTCGCGTACTTGTCATGCGTGTGGTACTATGTACATGTGGTATTGTGTACACATTTTATAGTGATGTAGTTTACATGAAGCATTGTGTACACATTATGTAGGTGGTGCCCTGTAGATGTGATGTCGTGCACAAATTGTGCAGGTGGTGCTTTGTACATGTGGTACTGGTGTACATGTGGGATTGATTGCATGTTGTACATGCTGCGTTGTGGGCATGCAATACTATGTATGTGAATTGTGTAGTCATGGTATTGTGGATTATGCATTCATTATGTTGCACTGTATATACGTATTTGTGTTGTATTGTACACTAGGTGTAGGTGTAGGTGTTGTATGTCAAGAGTAGGAGCATGTATTGAATGGTGTTGTATGCAGTGTGTGATTGTATATGTGTGATGCACACTATGTGTACTTGCACATGGTTTAGGAGAAGGAATTGGTTGTTTGTTTGGTGCAGCAACTGATCCGGAGTGCGTACAAAATAAAGAAAAAGGTAGAAGCTACGGATTGATGAAAGGATAAGTATCAACATTTTATTTCAGTTTATCATGCATGTGATTTATGATTATGGTATATGATGATTATATGTGATCTATGATTATGGTTTATGATGGTTACATGTGATTTGTGATGTTGATCTATGATGGTTGTGTTTTGACCTAACCTGATGTGATCTGTTTATGCATGATGTTTTGATCAAACAGTTAGTTTGACTTGTTGTGATAGGAAGTGAACAAAATTGCAAGTGTAACTTACTAATGACCTACCAATGAGGTATGATGTGAATTTATTTCAATTTATTTTAAATCTAATGGAAGTTATGTGCTTGTTACAAGAAGTGTGAACATGCCTAGTTGGGTGGTTGAAATCAACTACAATAATTAGCCACAGTGGTGAAAGAAATTGGAACATGCAACAATATGCTGGTAAATCACTTTAGGAGCAAGGCCATTGTGGGACAATGGTACACAATAGTGTCCATTGATTGCAATGAGTATGATATGACCAATATGATGGTTTTAAGGCAGGGATATGACTTGGTTTTTATATCTTCCGATGTGAGGAAGCCTTGCCAAGGGATGGACTACCCATTATGGGGGTGCTAGTGGAACTTGGAAGGTGAGTGACTGCACATAAGGGGTTGAATAGATTACCTGGGCGATTCTATAACAT
Organism: Pinus tabuliformis; assembly: GCA_031772625.1. Classification (NCBI taxonomy): domain Eukaryota; kingdom Viridiplantae; phylum Streptophyta; class Pinopsida; order Pinales; family Pinaceae; genus Pinus; species Pinus tabuliformis. The sequence goes on from CM062804.1 coordinate 252,439,440, forward strand.
AGAAGGGAAGGACGGGGGATATATTTGTTTTGGTCATTAACATTTCTAGATGGAATCAGATGCACATTGGGAGTGCACCTTGGAACAATGAGCCAGTAACTGTTCACTGAGAGGACAAGTAGCACTAGATTATATCATTGGACATTGGATGCAACTTTGACCGTGGTAGTGGATTTTGCACTTCCCGGGAAGGAGGTGAATCCTGGTATTACTTTGAGGGTGGAGGTGTGAGCCTATGGATTCCCTTGTTACAGATGTAGGCATCATATCCTTTATTTGTTGGTTTAGAAAATGTGCATATGTGTATATGTGGTTATTCTAAATACTGTAATGAGTTGTATTATAAAGTCCCAGTATGCAGTATGGTTGTTATCTGGTCATGTCGTCATGCTATTTTTCTTTCGAGCAGGTCATTCATTATAAATACTGCAATGACCTCTGTTATAAAGCTCCATGGGAAGTGTTATCACAAAAATCCACCCGTATAGGCTGCTGATCAGGAAGACTTTGAGTAACAATTTCAAACCAAAATTTTGGCTGAGGCTTAGCCTCCTCAACCTGAGAGGGCTCTCTCACTGGATTAAAGGTTTGGATAATGAATAAGATGGCTAATTCTATGAAACAAATGAACAAGTGTAAGAGGTTGAAACACAACTAGAAAGTATCCATTGGGCTTATGGAGTTGAATATGCTTCAGTATTGAAAATAATGTTAGATTTACATAGAAGTCAGGGCATAAGAATTCAGCATAAGGAGAAAACACTAGATACACATAGGACCAATACAGTTCACAAATGCATGAAGGTTCAATTAGAGCACTGTTATTGATTTCCAAGTAATCGCACATTCATACCACTGTAGATAATAGGAAGAATACAATACAAGACATTCAAAACATCGAATTCCTTTTGATTCCTGAGAAGCAAAGCCAAGTATTGTATTACTAAAACAAAGTCTTTTCACAAAGCACAATATGAGAGCCTTTCTCAATAATTTTGAACCATTTTCCAAACTTTTATACCAATACCATGATTTTCCTTCTAAGGTGGTCATAAACATCTTCATGAGACAATCTTCAGGGAATGAACCTTAAGACTATGTACATGCATATGAAACCTAACCAAATGAAGAGAAGCATTGTCTTTCTTTTCGTCTTTGAATATTGGAAGATCCTCTAACCAATCAACCTTTGGCATAGGATTTGGAAAACCAGGGATATGAGACCGATTCATTAGGGCATACCTGGCATTCATTCTTGCAATGGAACTCATCTTGAAACTTCATCAAGCTACTGATCTTCTAGCAGTCGAGTCACCTTCCAATTTATTATTTGATGTGTGGAGTCACCAAGGTAGTTTTGCAGCCTCAAAAATATGTCTGAGCTCCTGCTACCTTCATAAGTTTAGCTTCTTGATTTTAGGAATGAATAATGTTCAGACTCCTCGCAGATGCAGCAAAATGTTATCACAAAAATCCACCCTGATAGGCTGCTGATTAGGAAGACTTTGAGTAACTATTTCAAACCAAACTTTTGGCTGAGGCTTAGCCTCCTGAACCTGAGAGGGCTCTCTCACTGGATTAAAGATTTGGATAATGAATAAGATGGCTAACTCTATGAAACAAATGAACAATTGTAATAGGTTGAAACACAACTAGAAAGTATCTATTGGGCTTATGGAGTCAAATATGCTTCAGTATTGACAATAATGTTAGCTTCACATAGAAGTCAGGGCATAAGAATTCAACATAAGGAGAAAACACTAGATACACATAGGACCAATACAGTTCACAAATGCATGAAGGAAATTAGAGCACTGTTAGTGATTTCCAAGTAATCACACATTCATACCACTGTAGATAATAGGAAGAAGACAATACAAGACATTCAAAACATCGAATTCCTTCTGATTCCTGAGAAGCAAAGCCAAGTATTGTATTACTAAAACGGAGTCTTTTCACAAAGCACAATATGAGAGCCTTTCTCAATAATTTTCCAACCCCTAATACATTAGTTCTTCTCCCATGTATAGAGTTCATGTAGATTCCTTCCTCCAGCATGAGGGGAATTCAAATTCCTCCTAATTTGACACCTATTGACACTTAAAACTAACTATTTAATACAAAAGACAACTAACTAGGAGTCCTAGAGACCTAATACAACTAGGAGTGTAACTCCTTATTATGATTACAACAACCTTATCTAAACATTTAAAGCATTATTTGACACCTATAACTCCATGAAGTCGAATTTTATGGTGCTCATAACCTTCCAGCTGGCCCTTGATGACTCATCCTTTTGATGTTCCTAGAAACTAGGAGACTATCCCTTTGCTTTGTTCTGGCTGAAAAATAGGTCTTGGGACAGAGCTCATAACTTCTCATAAAAAATGTATTTGAAAAAACGGAAGGAGTCTTTTGTGAACCAATCCATGCTAAACAAAAACCTCTCTTGGTTTTTTGAAACATATTTCCTACCACCCAGAATGAGTCTTTGAAAAACATGTGTAAAAATATGCTTGTGAAAAAACTACACCTACAGTTGTTTCGTAGCGCAAGTTTTCTCATTCATTTCTTTCAAATAATAATGGATTTGAAGAAAGTGGAAGAGGTTTTTGTACTTCAGTATCTTAAGAATTAAAACCTCTTTCATTTTTCAGATATGAGTTTTTAACTGCTCAGAAACTCTTCTAGAAATTGACTAGTAAAAACAAGGAGAGAAAGTTCCTCCTTTTTTGTTTTTGGTCTCCACAAGGATCTTCAAAATCAATTATCCCTATTATTTCTCATAAAATTGCATTGGATTATCATGTTTTACTTACAATTTAGACCTTTTCCATATATACATGTGAAGACAAAACCCTTTAATGCTGCCTGATGCATCATGAACAAAACTAGCTATGGATAATGATCATTTTATAACACATAGCTTTAGAGTTCATATATGTCCTTCTTCTGCTTGTTCTGCCTTTGCTGGATGCTCATAGTTTGTTAATGATTTGCCCTTTGTCACTCACAATTGATCAACCAAATTATAACATGTAGCTACAACAGTTTTGTAGCGCGCTACGAAACTGCTGTGCATTAGGCATCACCTTCAGCAGTTTCGTAGTGCGCTACGAAATTGCTCTGTAATTTCAAAAACGCAGTTTTAATGCAAAAATTTGACTGTCTTTAGCTTCTTTATCTTGAAATTTCCCTTTCTGTGTGCCCTGAAGCTGTTCAAAACTGAATGCAAAGACTCTTTAAGGAAAACTTCAAAAAGGGAAATCATCAAAATTTAGGACTTAACCTTGTTTGCTGTATGATTTTCCTTAGCTAAGGAAATCCTTTCTACTGGCTTAGTTGTATATTCAAATCCTCAATTTTCCTCTTCATAATTCTAATGTTGGGTCTGAGCCTATTATTAATCCATCTGATGTATCTTTCCTTGCTTCATTGAGGAACTGCCTTGCTTGAATTTGATGAAGATTTCTGATCTCTACTCACCATGGGCTTGTTTGCTCAGACTAAGAATTGTATCAAATTTCTATTGCATGAACACAACCAAGATAAGCATGAATATGTCCAAGATCAATTAACTCTACCCTTACCCTTTTTCTTTGAAATTTTTTCAGTGATAACAGTGGCTCCACTTGGGATAGTGTGCCCTTGTGGTACACTAAGAACTCGTAGGTCGATTGCTTTATCCTCTTATGATAAACAAAAATTTATTTGACAAACATTTCCTTTAAGTTTCTTGGGCCTTCACCTCGGGCTTAAGCTTGATGATCACTGTAGGAGAAAGAAGTCTATATCTACTGAAAAAATGCTCAGTCAACCTTGAGCTTATTTGCATTTTCCTACCTACCTACCCTATCAGCTGCAATCTCCACTTGTAGCTCAAGGAACATGAAATTTCCAATGAAGCCAGTCATCAATGTGATCTGACACTTGAATCTCTTGACTGCATTCAACCTCAAAATAACCATGATAGTGAGATGACCAAATCAACTTATAATGTATATGATCTTCATAATGCAAATGAAAATGAAATACTGATGTGCAAAACTTTGCCATGTATTCATTTATAGGGTCAAAGAAAACATGGTTATTTTGATAATCATCATAACATTCTATCTCTTCAGACAACTAATCCTCAGCCACACAAAATTCCTTCGATGTGCTATCCAATTTCCTTTCTGCATGATTCCCATAGACAATGTAATTTTACTCACTATTGTGATCATTCTTTGAAGTAATCTGCTACAAGAATTACAAAATTGAACAACCTTTTCCTCTGCCTGAGGGCTATAAAAGCTATTTTCCAGTACTTCTTCTTGATGTTTGCAATCAATTTCATATTCATAACGATCTGAAGCCTGACAAGTCTGCTGCATCTATACATCAATCTTAGAGGATGTAATATGATTTTCATAAGTAAACCCCTGCTGATCTTCATGCTGAATTTCATGAGATGTTATACTTTCTTCTTGGTGTTGAAATGCATTGTTATGAAGAGCCTCTAAAATTTCTTTATCCATAAATTCATCATCATCATAACAATCCTCCAAGTACTGAATAAGACTTAAAGAATGTCTACGGAAATCTTTGAGCAACAATAAGGAAGGATGAAATTCTTTATACATCTCATAGAATTCATCGTGAAAATTAGCAAGTGAATATATTGAACCATTTTCCAAACTTTTATACCAAGACCATGCTTTTCCTTCTAAGGTGGTCATAAACATCTTCACGAGACAATCTTCAGGGAAATGAACCTTAAGACTACGCACATGCATATGAAACCTAACCAAATGAAGAGCAACATTGTGTTTCTTTTCATCTTTGAATATTGGAAGATCCTCTAACCAATCAACCTTTGGCATAGGATTTGGAAAACTAGGGATATGAAACCGATTCATTGGGACATACCTGGCATTCATTCTTGCAATGGAACTCATATTGAAACTTCATCAAGCTACTGATCTTCTGGCAGTGGAGTCACCTTCCAATTTATTATTTGATGTGTGGAGTCGCCAAGGTAGTTTTGCAGCCTCAAAAAGATGTCTGAGCTCTTGCTACCTTCAGAAGTTTAGCTTCTTGATTTCAGGAATGAATAATCTTCAGACTGTCGGTAGACGCACCAAAATGTTATCAAAAAAATCCACCCTGATAGGTTGCTGATTAGGAATACTTTGAGTAACTATTTCAAACCAAACTTTTGGCTGAGGCTTAGACTCCTCAACCTGAGAGGGCTCTCTCACTGGATCAAAGATTTGGATAATGAATAAGATGGCTAACTCTATGAAACAAATGAACAAGTGTAAGAGGTTGAAACAGAACTAGAAAGTATCTATTGGGCTTATGGAGTCAAATATGCTTCAGTATTGACAATAATGTTAGCTTTACATAGAAGTCAGGGCATAAGAATTCAACATAAGGAGAAAACACTAGATACACATAGGACCAATACAATTCAAAAATGCATGAAGGAAATTAGAGCACTGTTAGTGATTTCTAAGTAATCACACATTCATACAACTGTAGATAATAGGAAGAAGACAATACAAGACATTCAAAACATCGAATTCCTTCTGATTCCTGAGAAGCAAAGCCAAGTATTGTATTACTAAAACAGAGTCTTTTCACAAAGCACAATATGAGAGCCTTTCTCAATAATTTTCCAACCCCTAATACATTAGTTCTTCTCCCATGTATAGAGTTCATGTAGATTCCTTCCTCTAGCATGAGGGGAATTCGAATTCCTCCTAATTTGACACCTATTGACACTTAAAACTAACTATTTAATACAAAAGATAGCTAACTAGGAGTCCTAGAGACCTAATACAACTAGGAGTGTAACTCCTTATTATGATTACAAAAACCTTATCTAAACATTTAAAGAATTTTTTGACACCTATAAATCCATGAAGTCGAATTTTATGGTGCTCATAACCTTCCAGCTGACCCTTGATGACTCATCCTTTTGCTGTTCCTAGAAACTAGGAGACTATCCCTTGCTCTGTTCTGGCTGAAAAATAGGTCTTGGTACAGAGCTCATAACTTCTCATAAAAAATGTATTTGAAAAACCTGAAGGAGGCTTTTGGTAAAAAATCCATGCTGAACAAAAACCTCTCTTGTTTTTTTGAAACATATTTCCTACCGCCAAAAATAAGTCTTTGAAAAACATGTGTAAAAATATGCTTGTGAAAAAACTGCACCTACAACAGTTTCGTAGCGCAAGTTTGGTCATTCATTTCTTTCAAATAAGAATGGATCTGAAGAAATTAGAAGAGATTTTTGTACTTCAGTATCTTAAGAATGAAAAGCTCTTTCACTTTTCATAGATGAGTTTTTAACTGCTCGGAAACTCTTCTAGAAATTGATTGGTAAAAACAAGGAGAGAAAGTTCCTCCTTTTTTGCTTTTGGTCTCCACAAGGATCTTCGAAATCAATTATCCCTGTTGTTTTTTATAAAATTGCATTGGATTATCATGTTTTACATACACTTCAGACCTTTTCCATATATGCATGTGAAGACAAAAATCTTTAATGTTGCCTGATGCATCATGAACAAAACTAGCTATGAATAATGACCATATTATAACACATAGCTTTAGAGTTCATATATGTCCTTCTTCTGCTTGTTCTGCCTTTGCTGGATGCTCATACTTTGTTAATGATTTTCCCTTTGTCACTCACAATTGATCAACCGAATTATAACATGCAGCTACAGTAGTTTCGTAGCGTGCTACGAAACTGCTGTGCATTAGGCATCATCTTTAGCAGTTTCGTAGCGCGCTACGAAACTGCTGTGTAATTTCAAAAACGCAATTTTAATGCAAAAATTTGACCGTCTTGAGCTTCTTTATCTTGAAATGTCCCTTTTTGTGTGCCCTGAAGCTGTTCAAAACTGAATGCAGAGGAACCACTCTTTAAGGAAAACTTCAAAAAGGTAAATCATCAAAATTTAGGACTTAACCTTGTTTGCTGTGTGATTTTCCTTAGCTAAGGAAATCCTTTCTGCTGGCTTAGTTGTATCTTCAAATCCTCAATTTTCCTCTTCATAATTCTGATGTTGGGTCTGAGCCTATTATTAATCCATCTGATGTATCTTGCCTTGCTTAATTGAGGAACTGCCTCGCTTGAATTTGATGAAGATTTCTGATCTCTGCTCACCATGGGCTTGTTTGCTCAAACTAAGAATTGTATCAAATGTCTATTGCATGAACACAACCAAGATCATCATGAATATGTCCAGGATCAATTAACTCTACCCTTACCCTTTTTCTTTGAAATTTTTTCAGTGATAACAGGAAGTATGTTTTGTTTTTAGCAGTCTTGTTGGCTATAGGTGTCATTGAACACCAAGGGAGGGTTCTATAACAACCCTGCTTAAAAAAAATCATGTAAAAATATATAAGACCATGACTGATGGGACACATATTCCAAGATGAATGTTGGGAAATACATCCTAGGGGGTGTTCATTTGGTTTTTATGGCTATGGAAATTGATAAAGGCAATGGCTAAGGATTTGGAAAGGCAGAATGGCATTTTTGGCACAATTATTTATGAAAATAATGGAAATTAGGAGAAGACAAAAGGTGAAAGGTCACAGGTTGCATGCGAGGAGGAAAATGAAGGAAAATAATGGAAAATGAAGAAAATAGAGGCCTCACTCATAAAAAGGCTTCTGAGGATATGTTGGTAACCTTTTGTCAGTTTAGCTTTGGAGCTCTCTCATTATTCTCTCTCTCTCTCTCTCTCTCTCTCTCTGTCTCTCTCTCTCTCTCTCTCTCTCACTCTTGGATAACTAGAGTTTCTTGGAGCACCTCAGAATTTGAGCAAGAAAGGCAAAGAAGGAAAGAGGAAGTAAAGATCAGGTAGGGAAAGGAAGGACCAAGTAGCTACAATAGGCTTCACTGCAAGTATCAACTTTCATGTGTATTTTCCTTGCTATATTTGAAATTCATGAGATTGCATGTGGTTCTTTTCTACCATGGAATGGGTTTTGCCATGTGTGATAGTATTTTCAGCCTAGCCTTGCCATTTCCTAATAGCTTTGATGAGATTGGTTCTCTCATTTGGTTTATGTAGGATGGCTGGATTGGATTTGAAGTTGAGTGAGGTGGATCTCCGAATTGACAAACACATGCTGTGAGTGGTCCCTGAACCAGACTGAGGATCACAAAGCCACTAGCCTAGTAACCCCTGAACCAGACTGTGGGTTGTGGTAGAGCCAAATTGTGTGCCTCGTTGGGCCTTGGAATCCTTACCGATGAATGGAGAGATATACAGTAAAGACAAGAGGTGGATTTTCTCTCCGTTGGGACTAGTGTTCCTTGGATGGGATGTAGGGTAAATCCTGGAGAGTATGTCTCGGTGTGGGGCCTAGTGGTCCCTGGATCACACTGTGGATTGCGGTAAAGCCTCAGAGACTAGGAGGCACTCAAATTCCTCATAGTGTAGGTGGAGAACTGCGGTGGAATCCATGTTTATTAGCGTTTTTGATGTGTTCTATGAGTCCCACATTCATGCTTAGAATATGGTACAGGGGTGATTGGTTGAAGAGAGACTTGGCTTAGCTAATCTATCGCCGGGTGGAACATGGTAGTCCCATCTCCGATTAGTTCATTGCATTCATTAATGAGAAATTCATTCCTTTGGTTTTCATGTGTAAATGTATTGATGTATATGTGGATTTTGATGGTTGATATGTTTATGGTATTTATGTTCCTATTATGTTGGTTATATGCATATTTTATGATAGTAGCTATGGCTCTCAGCATGCTTTTACTTGTACATGAATGGATAATGTGTCTATGACCTAATAAATGATAAATGCGGAAAATGACATGAGGGAAAAATTGTTCATAGTGATTATAAGATAAGTATGAGATCCCTACACTTAATTATGTTGTTTACACATGTAGGTTACACGTTGATGATATCTTTAATGAAGTGCATATCATGGCTAGTAGGGGTTTGGTTATGGTCTTGTTCATCTTATTTCTTTTACATCATTTTTTCCCTGTATTTTAACTGATTCTAAGCTATCATTGCATTATGGGTAGTGGCTTGGGCTCTCGACTTGGAAATGTGTCTTAAATCCGAGGTCAGTGGCACAAAAATGACAACATTGGTCTCTAGTCAATGGCAGTCAAGCCTGTGAGATCAACTTTAGCTCTCTGGTCGCTTCCTTTCCCATAGCATGAGAGCGACTATGGCTTAAGAGATCCATAACAACAATGGAACCTAGGGATAGGCTATTTGAGTGGATGACATGTTTCCTAAGGATCCTAAAGCTAATTTTGGATGAATGCGTGTGTTGTTTGTGTCGATTCCACTTCCTTAAGGTCACATAGGAGGTCAAACATGATCATAGTAGCCTCTCGTCTCATGTTTACCCTGGTTGAAATGGTTACATGGGTGGATGTGGGAGGAGGGTGTTACAGAACAAGTTTAGAAGGATGCTATGGATAAAGAATATGAATTGATTATGAAAAATGATGTATGGGATGTTGTACCTAGACCGAAAGGGAAATATATTGCGACTTCAAAATGGCTATTCAAAATCAAACATGGAATTGATGGCAACATTGAGAAATATCAAGCAAGGTTTTAAGGTACTTGGTGAAGATGGGATTCATAAGAAGTAATGTCGATCCCAACCTCTACTCTAGGGTAGTCTAAGGTATGGCATCAATTTTGGTTTTATATGTTGATGATCTATTTTAGATAGGTAGTGAGCCTCTGATGATCAAATGTAAGAGGTGCTAGAATTTTAATTTGAGATGAGAGACTTTGGTCTCATCCACTACTTTTTGGGCCTTGAGGTGTGGCAAAATCCCGGTGAGATTTTCCTTTCAGAAGGAAAATATGTTGTAAATTTGCTGGAAAGATTTGGAATGATGGAATGTAAATCCATGGTTATACCGATGGAAATTAACTTTAAGAAGTTATGTGGGGACATTGCAAGACCAGATTTAGAAAATCCATCCCAATATAGACAACTGATTTGGGCTCTAATGTTCCTTGTGCACACTCGTCCAGACATATGCTATGCAGTAAACACATTGAGTCAATTCATGATCGAGCCCTGTCACACACATTTAATAGCTGTTAGACATATAATGAGATATTTTCATGGCTTGATCACACTTGTCCTGAGATATTATACAGGAAATGTTCAACTTCATGGATACATTGATGCTGATTGGGTCAAAAATGTTATCAATAGGAAAAGTAGATCTAGATTTTGTTTTAGCCTTGGATCTACCATGATATCCTAGATGAGAAGGAAACAAAAGTCTCTAGCATTGAGCATAGCCGAAGCATAATACATTGTCGCTAGCATGCCTAGCTGCGAAGCAGTTTGGTTGAGAAAATCTCTTTAGAGATTTATTTGATTAGGTCCTATATACTACATTGATATACTGCGACAATATGAGTGTTTGGTAGAAAATATCGTGTTTCGTGACAAGTTCATGCATATTGAGATTCTATATCACTTCATTTAGGACATGGTGCACATAGGAGATGTCAAGCTCCATCACATATCAACAAGTGAATAGATTGTAGATATTCTCACCAAGGCATTATCAAAGAGAAAGTTATTGGTTTTAAGAGAACAACTTGGACTGATGGATGCAGTCCCTCCAGATAAGGGGAATGGTTGATCGAGGACACTGAGCAAACTCTTCCTACCCTACTCGAGCTCCTAGGGTGAGGAAGTGAGATATAGGGCTCTTGGGGTTGAGGGAACTATAGAAAATATGGTGTTACCCCTATCCGTTACCCAGGGTTGAAGAATTTTGCTCTCTTATCTTGATAGGGCCGAAGAATTCTTCTCCCTTAGTTGGCCTTTGTAAAGTATACCCCAGTTGGCAACATACCCATAAGCATGATAGCTTGTTGGGAATACCACTCCTCATTTGGACAACAAGTTGATAGTGTAAATGGGGTGTACAATCCAAGTTGATTAGGATGCAGGTGTTCTACCACCTGACTACTGTGATTCATTATTGGGAAGATCAGTAGGCAATATGATTGGGTTGAGGATAAGCTCCCCAATGAGATTCCAGGGTTGAAGATGTGCTCCCCTGTATGATATATTATCCTATTCCTCGGTATCGGTGGAACTATTGCTCTCGATTCTTCTTCTTCTAGATCCAAGAAAGTTTCAGCAAATAGAGTTGAGTAGAGATAGTCAAAACATTACACGATGATGCGAAGATCAACTGACAGATATTGGCAAGTGGAATTCTTCCTAGTTGAGAGGGAGTGTAATTTTTGCAACTAGGGTCAAATTCCACATTGGAAAACTCAGATGACCAAGATAATGCTTGCATTAAATTCCTCTTTTTGAGAGGACCAAAATCGACCTAAAGATCACGTAATTTGATTAGGTGAAGTTAAGTTTTCAATTATTTTATTCATATATTCATTATGGAATGGGTCAACCCTAACCACATGGGTAACTCCTTGGATCAATCTTAACCCCAGGTAAACCCTTAAGAAATATTATAAATAGAAGCGACCTCAATTTCATTTCAACACAATTGATCAAGTCATTTTCTATTCTTCTATTTTGCCTTGGCTCGCACAGGTTCGATGGAAGGAGTTCACATAGCATCTGAAATCACAGGCGAAAGGTTCGCTCTAAGTTAAGGTTTTCTGGATATCGGTCGTTGGCATAAAACATGGCATTTTGGTCCCTGGTAACTGTTACAGAGTAGGCAAGAGAGTGACTAAGGCTCTCTGGTCATTAGGAGACAGTCTTGTGAGAGTGACTCTGGGTTCAGAAGAAGATCAGAAGGTTCAGGTCCCCGGATGCTCACACAGAGTAGCATTGAGAGCGTCCAAGGCATCTCGGTCACTCGCACAACAACTATAAGGGATTGACGTTGTGTTTTAGGTGTATTACACCCCAATTACATGCATAAAACTTCCTGAGAGTGACCGTGCAATCTCATTCGCTCGCATATAGTGACTGAGGGATCGACCAAGGAGTTTTGGCCGCACATAGACAATTTTGATGAGGGTGACCCAAGTTCAGATCTAGGGCATGACATCTTTGCTTCAGTTGACTTTAGTGACCTGGTAGATCTGGTTTTCTCTCTGCTGTTATACAAATCTGATTTGTTATTATCCATTGAAATCATATGTATTGGGCTCATTGTACCCTCTGCTGAAATATTTTTATGACAATATACTAAAGAAGAAGATTTGAAAGGGTTTCCCCCTAGTGGTGTTTTTCCCTAGTGGACCAATCTACTGCCTCTTATGGTTGTGCTATTGTCTTCTTTGTCACCACATATATTTTTCTTTCTTTAGTTATGTTTATGATTGATTATACTCTTAATAATTGGATGCATTGTTAATGAAAAAATAAATTGGGACAAAGTAACTAATACATCATAGAACAATTAGAAAATTTAACAAACCATATAAATTAAATGGTTGGTAAAGATCAATATAAGCAGCTACTTCATAGCACATCTCACATTGTAAAAACTAACACACACACACATACAAATATATAAACAAGATTCTTAACTCTTGAGATTTAACCCCAATTTACTCTCAACAATTTATTTCGCGAATACTTTTAAGATAAATCTCAACCTTTGATATGTGCATGGGACTAAGAATATTTTAGAATAGTCTATGGAGATTAATTTCCTACCATCTACCTAAAATTATGGATAATTAAATTAAAATTATGGAAGTCCTTTTCAAAAATAAACACACCTACTAGTGGAATTATCTCCTATATATATATATAGATATAGATTAAACATACAAACATTTAAATAAACATGTAACAAGATTACACACCCCATAGCTCATGTTTATGACACTTGTTCATATAAAATTTATTTAATTAATCAATTTAATTAACAATACAAAAATGACATAACTACTTTTTAGATAAATCTTTTTCCCTTTTTGTTTGTGTTTTTTTTCTCAATTTAGTTTTGCAATAAAACTTCCATGATGGATATAGGATAAAAAACATTACACAAATCACTTCTAAAAATCTCCAAACAATACTTCAATTCTTTTCACCAATAAAATAATACAATTTTTAAAAATATATATTCCAAAAGAATTGGATTTTGACTTTTCTAATTTTTTTGGTTTTCCATTTGTTTTTGGAGCGATAAAAATTCAATTCTTTTTTACCAATAAAATAATACAATTTTTTTAAATATTTTCTTAATGTTTAAGATAAAAAAATAAGTAAATATTTATAATCAAAAGATAACTAATACAAAATTAATGATGAAGCTATTGTTATATTTTATGCCTTAGAGCAGAAACTAATAAGGCTAGAAGTCTATTTCATTATCTAAGATGAATAAATTATTAAAAGATATAGAATAACAATAATCATTCAATTTCCAATTATAATTATTATTATTATTGGTAAATAAATTAAAAAAATTTATAATCTTAAAAATAAGATTTTCAAACTTTGTAGACATATCAACAAATATTTTTAGTATTAATTTCAATATTAATTTATTATAGAAAAGTTGAAACAATTTACTTTTAATTTTTTCCAATGGGCTTTGTTTTCAATTTAATAAAAAATTGTATAAATTATAATGTTGAATTGTAGAATTTACTAATATAAATGTGTTTTTCAAAATATTAAAATTATTTATACATTTTAAATTATAAAAAATAATTCAATCTCATCCAAAACTATATCATCTTATTTGAAAACAAAATTTCCCCAGCTAAAAAACAAAAAGCTTAAAATAATTAATTTCCTCATTAAATTGTTTACACAGTGGTGAGAATATTTGCAAGAAGTCTGTCAAAAGTCAGCCTCCATTCCTACCAACTATCTATAAATATTGAAACACTCTTTCTTTACTTCCTATATTAACTCTAGGTGCTAGGAAATCTACATGAATGATATAATTAGGAAACATGAATGATATAAATTTTCTAAGTTTAGAAAAGTGATACAACATCAGTTAGGAAAAAGCATTTATTATCTTTTAAGACATGATAACAAAAAATCCGCATGTCAAGATTTCAACGCAGGTGAAGATTTCAATGGTATGGATGTAAAGAAGGCGCACAGTAATAGAAAGAAATGATGACAATAGACCACAATTTCCATGTAACTTCGTCACAAAATAGATCAATTGAAAGTCAATTTGGGGTGCCGTGTTCAAATTGACAAGAAAAAGTATAATACTTTGTAGAAAAATGCAGGAAAGCGAAAAGCAAAGGAGGCTTCCTCGCAGGTCTTAAATTAGCGTCGAAGAAAAAGTATAATACTTTGTAGAAAAATGCAGGAAAGCGAAAAGCAAAGGAGGCTTCCTCGCAGGTCTTAAATTAGCGTCCTTTCCCGGAATTGTAGGTTCAGTCGATTCGAGGAACCTGCAGAGAAGTCTAAACTGTTGAATTTTCTCCATTCCATTGAATATTCTAAAATTATTCTTAATTAGGTTTCCAGTTTTAGGGTTGAAGTGTTTTTATAGTGGAGCAGCTTTCAGACCTACATAATTCTGCGAATTCTGCGATATTCTAAAATTATTCTTAATTAAGTTTCCAGTTTTAGTTTTAGGGTTGAAGTGTTTTTTAGTGGAGCAGCTCTCAGACATACATAACCCTACGCAGGATTAGATCGAAAGTTATTGGATAAAACCATGGTTATTTAACCAGATATATTGTTTTTAAACACTCTATTTATAGACTCAGAAGCCATATTGCATGCTCGTCTGCGAAGTTGAATATTGTTTTTATATTGCGTTCAAGATTCAATGGCGTGTTGACTCAGATTCAAAAGCCATATTGCATGCTGGTCCAAGCAGTTGAATGGGAAGAAGCCCTGTGACAGGAATTGCTTTTATATATATGTGTGTCTCTGCATGTTTAATCATTAAGCTGTAAATATGATTGGAACAAAAATATAAAAGAGTATTTCCATGGCGGTCGATTGCAGCGAGGCGAGAAAAGTGAACGTGGCCTTACTATGTGCGACGGTGATGGGATTAATTTGCTTCTTGTTTTTGAAGAAAGCCCAGATGGTGTTCATCAATCCCGTTGGTTCAACCTCCTTTTCTCAAAAATACGAAGAACTTTTTAAAATCCCAGGGTCGTGCATTACAAATACAGAAAAACAAGTAAGCCTGTAGACCCTCAAAATCTCTATATTAGGGCAGAACCCTGTAGGGTATGTATTCATAAGGTCACTCCATTAATATAAGGTTTGTAAATTGTGCAGAATAATTACAGTACTGCATCATCGGGTGATAATGTGGAGCTTGAATTAATACTGTCGAAGGCTGCGAACCCAAACAGAACGGTTATAGTCACGATGCTGAACGCAGCATGGGCGCAGAATCATAGCATGCTCGATCTGTTCATGCAAAGTTTCCGAGTGGGCTACGGAACTGAACAGCTGCTGAAGAATCTTCTCATCGTTGCCGTGGATAACCAGGCACTCCACCGCTGCAGGCAGATTCACGAGCATTGTTATCTGATGAAGACAGAGGGGATCGATTTCTCAGCGGCGATGCCCCTTATGAGTCAAAATTACTTGAAGATGATGTGGAGAAGGGTGCGTTTCTTCGGCCAGGTGTTGGAGACGGGTTACAACTTCCTGTTCTCTGTAAGTGGATCTATCTTAGGTATCGTTGACGAATTGTAAGTAGGAGATTATGGTGCATTTATTCCATTGGCATGCTTTTTCCTTCTTTCTTAATATATTTATTCAATTTTAAATCTAGGTACAAATTTTGGTAATGGTGTATATTTATATTTTAATTTTTTAAAATTATGTAATTGGATAAATTATGGTATTTAGTCATTTTGGGCTATGTTTAAACATCATAAGTTTTTGAAGGTTTAAGTAGAAATCTATTTTTTTTGGGGTCAAATCTTGATTTTCATTGTTTGGAATAGGTGTTGACTATATATATAAATTCAACATACCACAAAAAATTTAGTGCACTGAAATTGTCAAGAGTTGAGAACTCAATTTTGTGATTCCAATAATTTTTTTTATCAAATTCTAGATAAATTAGATCCACAAATATGCCTTTTACAACTTTTTTTTTATTTTTAATTTTTTTCGTTTATAATGCAAATATAAAACTTTTTTGAATTTTTTTTGGTTTATAATGCAAATATATTTATTCAATTTTGAACGTAGATACTAACTTGGCAAGATTCAAAACTCTAAAAAACTCCATTGGGCAGTCCAATTATGCATATTAAACAAACTGAACCACAACATTTAAAATATCGATTTTTGTTAAAGTTAATAAAAAAATGCTGCAAAACAAAAACATTTTGAACATTAGTTAGATTACTCCTTTTGTAAAAGAGCTTCCAAATTTTTAATTTAATTATCAATAATTATTATGGAGAAGTAGAAATTTAACCTCTAAAGAAAATTTTAGGATATTCTTAATTGTATAGACAAATCAAATATTAAATATCAAATATCAAACATCTGTATTAAAAGTAGTTAGGCATTTTCTTCCCTCTAATTAAATTTATCAATTAAAATAAATGATAGGAAAAATGTCATATAAAATAAGTTATGGTTTTTTGGAAAGTGGTATTGATAAATCATGGCATTGACACTTGAACCATTACTTGTTTTTTTAAATCTCCATATATTTAACTTATATAATAATAATAATTTACTTAATTTTGATGTATAATAAAGTTTATTTTGATGTATAATAAAGTTTTTGATATTCATTATAGATTGATATTTATACATTTACTAGTTTTATTTTGAATATAAAAGAATGTCCAAAATAATTTTATTATAAATTATTATAGATTTATTTAATTTATATGGATAAATTGATTTTAATTATTATTAAAAATAGGAAAAGTTTATTGATGGATTATTGTGGATTTATTTAATGTATATAGATAAACTGATTTTAATTATTAATAAAGATGGAAAAGGTTTATTGCTTAATTTTTAAAAACAAAATTACATGTTATTATTTAATTTATTTCTATTAATCAATTAATAAAACTAAAGTTGGATTTAGATATTTTTATAAATATTAAAATTAAGTTGGATTCAGATTCTTTTATAAATGTTGTAATTTTTTTAATTATTAAATATTAAAATTTTATTTAACACAGAAAAATAACAATGTTTACTATAATAATGAATTACTGGCATTTTTACGATTACAATTATAAAGTAAAGTATTGTAAATTACAATTATAAAGTCATAGGTCGCGGATCAGCTGTTTCCACAGTGTAATTTAGGTTCACTCAAAATCTTTAACCAAGGATTTTTTTGGAAAATATTATCCTTAAAATGAGAAGAAATCCACCTTCAGTATACAAACCAGAACGTATATATTATTGAAATATAACATTGTGATTATACATTGGGTTGCAGGATACTGATATCTTGTGGTTCCGAGATCCTTTCACGAAGTTCTCGCCAAGCGCAGACATTCATTTCGCCTCAGACAAATACAAAGGTCACCCACACGATCTCCACAGCTTCCCGAACTGCGGCTTCATGTACGTTCGCTCCAACCAACGGACTATCAGTTTCTTCCATTTCTGGTATCAGTCGCGATCAACATATCCTGGAAGAAAACGAGCAAGACGTGTTAAACGTGATCAAATTCCAAGAGATCCGGCGCGGATGCCTGGAAGTCATCTTCCTGGATACATAATACTTCAGAGGGTACTGCCAGAAGAGCACAGATTTGAACCACGTCTACACCATCCACGCCAACTGCTGTGTAGGAGTAAAGACGAAGCTTCACGATCTGAGAAACACACTTTCCGATTGGGAGAAGTACATGATGCATCCCCATCTACCACCGGGCGGTAACGGCATCAAGAACGTGAACTGGACACCTGCAGGGGCCTGTCACCAATCCCGGCAATCTCGGCGCATCTGGCGTCCATGGCGTACATGACTAACGGCAAGGGCTAAACAACCTGGCATAGCCCATTAAATGCGCAGGTATATGCATGCTCTGTAACAAAATAACATAGTTTTTGGTGACTACATAAATTAAAAGTAAGAGTTGTGTGTTATTTTGTTATAGAGCATGCATATATCCAGGCATTTAATATCCTATGACAGGTTGGTTAGCCCTTGCCCATGATTAACGATTGTCATTCATGCATGAGAAATTTATGACAGTGTGAAATGACATTCAATCGCAATGTATATAACTGAGTTTAATGAACTGAATGTTTTGTAGTTTAATTCATGATTGCTTTGTTGAGTTAACTGAACGTTAAGCAAAGATTTTGGTAGAAATTTTATAAGAAATTTTTTGGTTTATGCTTTTTGAATCAACTGAATGTTATATTGTTTTGTTATAAAATAATATATAAAGTCTGAGATTTAAAATTTTAATTTTTATTATTAATAAGTTTAATTTTTAATTTTGGATTTCAATTTTTGTGATTAATTTTTGTGTCTTGACTATGAATTACACTAATTGGTTTGAAACGGGTCGACAAATAGTATTCCATGTGATTTTCGTCAAAAAATCTCTCATAAACATGATAAATCTTTTTAAAATTCCAAATTGATGACGAAATATGATCACTATTATGAATATTCCGAAGTTTAATTTTTAATTTTATTATTTTTTATTGTACATTCTTTATGTATGTACATGTATAGTAAGACAATTTAGAGTAATTTTTCCTATCATCTCATTGGATATGGTCAAACCTTATTAGTTTTACAGAGAATTTAGAGTTATTTTTCCTTTTATCTCATTGGATATGGCGAAACCTTACTAGTTTTATTTGAAACAATTATATTCGTTACTGTCACAAGAGGTAATGTGAGAAAATTGTTTGTCGTTTTGATCGAGACCTTAGTTGGAGAATGGTGAAAAGAATGAATCTTTTAAATGGTAAAGGGTTTTTTCTATGTGTAAAACCAATGAAGATGGTTTTAAGGAACGAATAATCAAATAAATGAAGATAGTTTTAAAAAATGAATAATCAAATAATTAAAGATAATGAATTTTTTCTTTTGCTATAATTATTTTTGGTTATTTGAATAGCATTTTGATTATCATACATTAATTGAATAGGTTGTTCTTGTTGTTCATGTCGGTTTTTTAAAATTGTTCTTAACCAAACTACTTCACACGCTGTTGTCGTTTCCCTTTTATACTCTTCTTCTTTTGTCGAGAGAGAAACTATCAGTTGCTTATTAGTACTCCAAGCAACTGCCGCTGAACCGATACTAAATGAATACCTTGAAGTTGATTTCCTGTCATCCATACATCCAACCCAATTTGGATCTACATAGTCCATCAACCTGAAATCTTCTGTAGACCTATATACAAAACCATAACCAATTGTTCCATGCAGATATCTTAAAATCCTCTTTGCTTAAGTTCTACCATAAATATTGATACCATACTCATTGCAAAAGAAATATCTGGTCGAGTTGTAGTTAAGTAGATCAAACTTTCAACCAATTGATGATACAAAGTAACATCAACTAAATTGAAGTCATCATGTCTATATAACTTCAACCCAACTTCCAAGGGAGTTGTCGCTCACTTGCAACCCAACATTCTAAACTTCTTCAAAAGGTCCCAAGTGTACTTGGCTTGTGACATGAACATGCCATCTTCGTTCTTCCAAACTTCAATACCCAAGAAATAATGCAACTCACCAAGATTTGTCATCTCAAACTCAACAATCATATGTGACTTAAACCTTTGAAATAGTTTTATACTATTCCCCGTGTAGATCAAATCATTAACATATAAGACAACTATCAGAATGTCATGTCTTCACTGAAAGATATAGAGATTTGGCTCAAATAAAATTTCAGCTAAGCCATGGTCCTGAAAATAATTATCAATTCTTGAATACCATGCCCTTGGCGCTTTCTTAAGACCATACAAGGCCTTCTTCAAATTATAAAAGCAATCTTCTTTTCCTAGCACTTCAAAACCTTTAGGATCCTCCACATAACCATTTAGAAAGGCTGATTTAACATCCATTTGAAAAATTGGCCACTTTTACTGTGTAGCTAATGCAAGAACCATCCTAATTGTATCCAACTTTTCCACTCGGGGAAATGTCTCAGTATAATCAATTCCTTCTTTCTGTGCATAGCCCTTTGAAACTAAACGAGCCTTATACTTATCAACTGTGCCATCTATTTTATATTTGGTTGTATAAACCCACTTAGTGCCAATTACATCTTTTCCCTTCTGTAATTTGACCAAGTCCCATGTATCATTTTTCACCAAGGCATTCATTTTTGCTTCCATATCTTCATTCCATTCTTTCTTTCTTGATGCTTCTGCATAACCATGAAGTTCATCCATTTTCATTACATGTCTCATAAGTGCATAATTCACTAGATAAATTTGAGATTTAGTAACCCTTGTTTCAAAATTTCTATCCAACATACTGCTTTCTGAATGACCCCTTTCAAGCCACTTAGGCTTCCTCTTAACTTCATTTTCTTTTACTAACTTGGAATTTGATTCATCACCAATATTCACTGCATCTTTCTTCAATTCAAATTGTACATGTTTTGGATGATAGATTCCCTTCTCATCAAACACAACATCTCTGCTTATTATCGCCTTCGTTACTTCTGGATCAAATGACCCGTAACATATTGTTTCAGTAATGTATCCAATAGAGATACACTTCACACTCTTATCATTCAATTTCTTCCTCTCTTCCTTAGGAACATGTGCATATGCATTACAACCAAAAACTTTCATATGTGAAACACTTGGTTTGTATCCTCGCCATGTTTCTTTTGGAGTCAAATTCAACACTGCCTTTGTAGGACATCGGTTAAGAGTGTATACTACTGTGTGTACTGCTTCAGCTCAAAAATCATTTCTAAGTGACTTAGTTTTTAACATGCTTCTAGCCATTTCAACTATGGTTCTATTCTTCCTCTCTGCAACACCATTTTGTTGAGGAGAACATTAATTAGTAAACTCTCACTTTATTCCATTCTTCCTGCGATAATTCAAAAAATCATTTGACTTGTATTATCCCCCATTATCTGTTCTTAAGGTGAGAATTTGTAGACCACTTTTATTTTCAACTAAAGCCTTAAACTCAAGTAAATGAGGAAGCACTTTAGACTTCTCTTTCAAAAAATACACCCATGTTTTCCTAGAATAGTCATCAATGAAAGTGAGAAAATAACGTGCCTTTCCAAAAGACACAATCTCCATTGAACCACACAAATCTGAATGCACCTACACTAGACATTCTCTAGCCTTCCATGTTCTATTTGAGAAACTTTCCACGTGTTGTTTCCCAAAAATACACCCTTCACATACTTAATCATCCAACTTGATATAAGGAAGACCATTCACCATGTTCTGCTTTCTTAACAACACCAAAGTCTAAAAATTTAGATGTCCCATCCTATAATGCCAAAGCTTACTATTTTCTTCTTTTGTTGTATTCAAACTTTCTGAATTACTTGAATCAAAGGAGAGATTGAAAATTACGTCTTTAGTCAGTTCACCTCTTGCTACAAATTAATTTTTATTCAACTTGTCCATGATTAAGCATTCTTTATTATCAAACACTAACTTGTAGATTTTCTTTGTCATCTGTCCTACAAAAAGTAGGTTCTTCTTCAATTCTGGTGTAAACAAAGTGTCCTCAATTAACTTCTTCTTTCCATGTAATGCTGGTATTGCAACTATGCCTTTCCATTTCACCTCAGAAACACTATCATCACCAAATATAACTTTACCAAAATTATTGTCATTAATTTTGGTAAACAACTGCTCTTGAGATGTCATCTCAGTTGAACATCCTAAATCAATATACCGTGATTCACTTTCTTCACTATGCGGCATCAAAATTGAGATGAATAACTTCTCATTATATTGATGGTGCTGGACCTGCCAACATTCAAGGGATCTCCCTAGTATGAAGTCCCAACTACACCTCACATCGTTTGGTGTAGGAGTCCCATCCAATATGATGGCCTGGTTGTCATTATCTTAAATATATGCTTTAACTCTTTCTTGTCAGCACATGAGAGTGGTATACTTAGTCTTCAAATAGCGAGGTTCATGTGGTTGGTGAGTTCTTAGTGTAACTTGTGTCTAAGTTCTTTCACTGTAGAGGAAGAGGGTGAGAGTGAGTCTCAAGTCGAAAGGGAATAGTCCCAACTTAGTCAAAGACACACAACACAACATGATCTACGCAGATTTCGTTAGAGTAGTGCACACGGATGCGGCAGTCACAAACAGAAAGGGAACAAATACCATGTACAACACCCAACATAGTAGTCTACACGAGTGCAACAATCGTTATAACAACTTTAAAAGAATGAGTCTGTCTAGTGTCCGAGGGAGTAGTCCACATGGACGAGACAAAGTTAACAACTGATACAACACATTTCCAACATCATATGTAGTAAAACAACTGAAATAGTTCAACTATCTTAGTACAAGTTAAAGAAACATGCATTGCAAGGATCCAAAGAATAGTCTTACAAATGAATACAATACATGTGTGAAAACGTGATGGCCTCTTAGCAGGATTCTGAATTAAGAAAAATTTCCAAGACACGTCCGTACACCATACATCACTAACGTTAGTAGTGGGGCGTTGGAGCCACTTCTCGCTCTTCAAAGAAAACACTATAAACAATAAAGGCTATGTGGGAGGATCCAAGGTGAAAAGTCCTTTGCATCTACAAATGAGGGGTATATATAGCCAAGGGTGAACTTGACCTTTGTGACTCTTCGACTTCGCTCATGTCTGTTGAGTTACATGACTCTTCAACTTCGTATTGGGGTACCTTGGACTTCCACATTACATTACATTGATTACAACAGTATGGCCCACAGTGGTGATGTGGATGTTATGACTCATGACACAACTCAACATGACACTATTTGGTATGGTCATGCTGATGGTGGTGTCTCTGTCACATTATTGTGTTGTTGAGTAGTGACTATGCTATTGGTGTATCATAGCTTCACTTCCACATGGAAAGGTGTGTAGATCCTTCAATGGTCTTGGTGTTCGCTTGATCTTGCATGTGCATGTGTCCCCTTTGGCAGTACTCTGTGTGCTTCATGTGTTCATCCATTTGCGAATAAGTCTCCTAGCATGTGCTCCTTGTTCATCCCTTTTGTCATCGCGCCATGTCTCATCCATGTACCTATCTTTGCAATCACTCATGGTAAAACGACATTAAATCCATAAATCCTCTAGTCTACCATGATGCATCATTGTTCATTTTCGGGTATAGGTGACCATGAGAGAGGACAAGGCTCTGAAACTACACATAGCACATTTTAGGTCGGGATGTGAGGCTCCAGGGCACTGTCAGGAAAAAATGTGTAGAGGTCACTGAGAGGTTGGGTTGAGCAGTTCGAGACAATAATGACATCTGTGAGATCTGGCTCAGCTGGGAGGAAGAATTGCGTAGTTTTTCTGAGGAGGGCAGTGTGGGCAGCAAGAGGCACTAACAGTGAAAAATACATAGATTTCTAGAGGAGGCCGAGATTGGGCTATGAGAGCCTATTGGACAGAACTGTGCAGATCTAGGACGCAGTCAAGTGAGACATGTCTGTGTAGTTTCTAGGCTGAGCGAGGTTCCAAGAAGTAGGAGGAGTGGCAAGCAAGATCTCAAGGGGACTATCTAACAAAACTGTGCAATTTCCTGGGACAGTGTAGGCAGGAAGGCTAACATCTTCTGCACAATTTTGGGGGTAAGTGCATGCCTGGGTTACTATTTAAGTCAAATTCTCCAGTTGACCAACGAGAGCCTTGTTGGATAGGCTTGCAAGAAGCACAGACTGAGATGGCTTCTTGGGTAACTTCTGCATTGTTATGGGTGACAGATAGCCAGGTTGATTTAAGGATTTTGCATTGTAGACTTCCTTGATGGCACCCTCATGCACTGCACAGTTTTGGGTAATAGTGCTTGGTCACTAAAGGCTGAGACTACGTAATGCAGATCGGTTGAGGTACGACTAATGGAGGGTGGGTCGGTCGATAGATCTTAGGAAAAATGGTTAAGTGTGTGAGAGAGTGAACTCGTGTATATATGACCTTGTGAACACACTCTCAATCATGATTCGACGACAAGACACCTCAAACCAACAAGACAACATATTCTTAATGTGACTTACTAAAGGGTGGGAGCGACAAGTGCAACACTTGAGATAGATCATTGAATTATCGTGATGACACTTGTGTGGAATTGCATACCACTTCGTGTGTGAGTGCGACTGACGCTTACATATTGAACACAACTTGTACACATAGAGATAGACTTTTAACATAGCTATAACAAGACCACAATCATGATATTGCAACCAACATGCTAAAAGATGACCAGTGACCGTCCAGAAAAGAAGGTGTAAAGACTCGACACTGGCTCATGGGATGAGCTCGAGTGTTTCTAGTCATCAAGGTAAAACCAAGGAAGTCTGCAAAATTAGATGCAGGCCAAAATTTTGGAGGGTGTTGTTGTCGCTACAATAGGTTGTGACACATTAGTTGAATACCAACTTATCTGTTTCGGTTCATTGATAGCACAGTGCCTTGGTCTATCAGGGAGTATTGAATCACTGTGCAAGTTACTTCAATTTCCCCACTTGCCCCATGAAGAGACATGGTTCACCCTTTACCAACTCAGTCAAACACAACAACAATTTTCAGCTTGATCACAGTGTTTCAAAATCAGGAAGGGTGGTTTGGCTCACGAGTTTATACTTTTTAGAGTATAAGTTTTCATCTCTAGTGTTGCTCCACTACCAGCATGCTTAGATATTACCTGGATGGAGTCACATAGGAATACACACATTGCTCCACTTCCAATGAGATTGGTCACTACCCCAGTGGAGTTGCATACTTCACTTCTCTGTGCAGGAAGCCTTTCTCTTCTTTCATCTTTGTAATTTTGAAAAGAGGATTGTGCATATGAACTTATTTATTTTTGTTGCAGAAGAGGGATCCTGACTTATTGAGAGTATAAGAGGTTGTTCCTTCACAGAATCATGTAAGATCTCTGATTTAGGTTTTCTCGTTTAGATTTTCCCCTTCTCCATTTCTACTAGTTGGATGAGCTTGAACACATAGAGCAAAAGAGTGAGTATAGGCATGGGGTTTTCCAGTGTGGACACAGGTTCATGGTTGGTCCAGAGCTTCCCTTACTAACGGCTCGTATTTTCTGTCAATACTTCATCGGTCAAAGGATATAACCAAGCATAGAGAAGACAAACACAGGACTGGCAAGTGTTGCAGCGCCACAAGACTCTTTGGATCTCAACCACATACTCATTCAAAAGCTAGAACTCAATAGAGGGCAACACTTATTGGAAAAACAAAAAGATAATGATATTAAGAAAACAAAACAAAGAAAATCAAAGTGAAAAGGAAAAAAAATAGTAAACATATTATGTACATAGTGCTTGGCACATCCCTGCTTACTGAAAATAGTGCTTTAAGTCTTGGTCGTTGACAGGAAGGTTGTCAATCCTCCCGTCAAGTGATTGTAGATGATCCTCGTGTGGGTCAAGATTTTCCTGAACAATATATGGACCAATCCATAGGGACTGGAACTTCGTATGTTTTCCTTTGTCTTCACGGGGTCTGTCCCATTTCTAGACTAAGTCACCCACATAGAAGTTAGCGTTCCTTGTAGACTTCTTGTTGAGCCATCTCTTGATACAGTTCTAATGGAGTGTTAATTATTATTTTTCTTTCATCCGTTCTTCCTGTACCTTGTGAAGCGTATCCATCCTACGCTAAACTAATAGACATGGCTTACCTTGAGATTCTTGGGATAATTAGAGAGCAGACAAGTAGATGTTTGGCGGGAGGATGGCTTCTTTCCCATAAACCAGGAAGTATGGCAAAGTGTTCAGAGAGGGTTTGGGTTTTACACGGTCAACCCATAAAGCATTCATCAAAGTAGAGTGTGAGTTTTGTTGTTAAGAGTAAATGGTCTTCTTGATAATGCAGATAAGATTTTTATTCATAGATTTAGCGAGACTATATCCTTGTGGTTAGTGATTAGCTGAGTATTTAAGCACGATACCATATTGCAATGAAAAGCCATCAATATTTAAAGATGAAAAGTAAGTTGCATGGTAAAAAACAAGTGATACCGGAATGAAAACTTGTGATATTATGTTATGTTGAAGGAAGTTGTTGACTTCTTGGTCATTCACTTGCTTCAGTGGAATTACTTTTGTCCACCGCGTGAATTAATTTGTAGCTTTCAAGATGTAGCGGTGTTATTTTGATGAATGTGGGAAGATTTCCTTGATGATTTATAAGCTTCACTGTTGAAATGGTTCACTCACTGCAACAGGGTGCATGGGGGCTTCTGACCTTCGTGTCCTACTAGCGCATCACTGACAAATCGGGCACTTGCGTGCATAAGCATGTGCATCCTTGAATAATGTGGGCTATAATAGAAATCGACTCGCATGACTTTTTACGCAGTGGTATTTCTCACAAAGTGGCCCCTGGATGGTCTATCACATAGCTCTTGCAAGACCGTCTCTAAATCATGTGCCTCGAGACACCTAACCAAAATTCTGTTGTTGTGATTTGTGTAAAGCACTTTGTGCACCAACTAATAAGCTAATGATTTGAGGTGGAGTGCCCTCTTTTGTCGCATGAAGAAGTGAAAGGGCATGGTGCCATTCTTAAGGTACTGACACACGTCTTCATTCCAACATTTTTCGTGTAAAGTGGGTGGTTCTCGCGCTACATCATACATCTCAATTTCTTCCTCCTGTGCATGGACTGCTTAGGCTATGAGTTTGCAGAGACCATGACCCTTGACAGTGTGAACTGGCTTGATGTCAGGATCATATTCTTGCAAGCCTGTCATCTAGTTCACATGTTTTTCACCTAAATCTTGTTGTATAGGTAGTGATTTGATTGTTGGGTGTGGCACAAAGACTATGCAAGAATTCTTTAGAAGGTAAGGTGTGAAGTGTTTCACCACCTTGCATACTTTTTCTTCTTGTTTTTCGATGGCGGAGTAGTTGAGTTTGGGTCCCTGCATGCTTTCACTCATGAAGGAGATTAGATGTTTGTCATTTAGCTCATCCTTTTGAGTGAGTACTGTAACAAGCAAAGTGTCGGAGGCGAAGTTGTATAACAAGAAATCCTTGTTAAAGTCTGGGCTGTAAAGTGCAGGTGCATCTGCTATAGCCTACTTGATATAGGTCAATGCATTATTTTCCTTCTTACCCAAGATGTAGGTTGCATCCTTCTTAATCCTGTCTTACATAGGTTTCACTAATTGTGCATAATCCGAGATGAACTTCTAGAGGAAGTTGATATTTACGAAGAAGAACTGCATGGCTTTCTTGTTGGTTGGGTGATGAATCTGTGTGATCGTCCGAACTTAGTCCGGATCAACCTTCATCCCACTTCTGGCAATGATGTGTCCAAGGAGGTTCCCCGGACATCTTGGGATTCAAAGATACCCATATTTTCAGTATTGCATGAATATCTTCTTCAAATGGTGTATGTGGTTTGATCATTTTCTAGAAAAGATAGTTGGGTTGTCAAGGTAAACCACTACGTTGTGTTTGATAAGTCCACAGAAGGCAATGCCCATGGCACACTGAAAGGTTGCACTTGAGTTCACAAGCCCAAATGGAATTCTCCTGTAGGTGAACGTACCCTACTTGGTACAGAAGGTAGTTTTTAATCTATCATGTGCCACTACCAGAACCTAGTTGTATCCCAAAAAACCATCGATCAGAGAAAACATTTATGCTCTAGATATTTTCTATAAAATATGTTCCATCGATGGCACGAGGTAGTTGTCTTTTTTGAAGGCGCGATTCAAGTTTCAGAAATCAACACATAAGAGGACATCCTTGGACTTCTTACATAGAGGAACTAAGTTAGAAACCCATGTAGAATTAAGAAGTCTATAAATGATCCAAGCATCCAATGACTTAGTCAGTTCTTTTGGTATGAGGGGTTCAAGTGAGGGATGTACTTTTCTCAACTTCTACTAAAATAGCTTGACCCCTTCTTTGATTGGAATCACATGTTGGGTTATTCGCATGTCATATGTTTTCAAACCATCATATATCCATGCAAACACATCTCGGTACTATGTGAAAAAGGGGACAAAGGCTTGCCGCTCTTCTGGTGTGCAACACGTACCGAGATTGACGAACTTCGGATCTTGTTCAGTTCCCAAGCTGACCTATTTGTGCATCATGGTGGAAATGTGCGTTTTGTTATTCCTTCGCCCTTGAAAGTGGTCTACAAGTCATAGAGATTTTTGAGAGATACCACACCCTTGGGATGAGGTTTCCTTTCTTGTCATCAACCACTTCTTGCAGACACTGCTTGTGATGATCTTCATCAATCCCTGCATACTTCAAGATATCGGTGGTTTCCATGAAGTGAAGTATCTATTGATCATCATAAAAAATTCTTAAGTTAGTTATGTTGTAAGGGATAGAGGGATTATATAAAATTTCGATGGTAAACCTACCCCTAAGCGGTGTCATCCTAGAAGTTGCATTAGCTAAGGCATTGACAATTGCATTATGCATTCTTGGCATAACAGTGATAATGAAAGCTTGGAAGTTAGAGATCAATCACCATACCTCTTTTTGATAATTTTTGAGATGAGGTGACAAACAATATATGGTATTACGTACCTTTCGTACCACGATTGATGAATGACCTACCACTTTGAGCGCAACAACACTGAGGCTAATTTATGCAAGCCCAATACAAGTGCTTCATATTTAGCCATGTTGTTTGTGCACTTGAAATCCAAGCGGCTTGAGATCAAGTGTTTCATGTGCTTTGGGTTTATCAAGACACACCCGGCTCCAGAGCCATCTTGTGTCTTTCATCTATCAAAATACATGGTCCACAACTCGTCTATACATGGACTACTTGATGCACTAGTAATACTAATGCTATTGCTACTAGTGTTACAATGTACTGTACATTTTTCATTTCCATCAGTTGGTCAAGGAAGGAGACCTAACTGCGTATTTTGTGGGGTTGGAGCTAGCTGTGCGAGATAAGACCCCAGCTGTGTTTTCAAGAGGCAGTTGTCGAACATGAGTTCCGCGAAAGCCAATGGTTCGTTATCACCTTTGATGGGAGTGACATTGTGTTTCATGTATCTATCGGATAATACCCGGATCTGATTTCTTTTTCCCTCATAGGGAAGTGATAAGTGTGACCAATCTATGGAAAAGTATCCATTCAACTTGCTAGACCAGTCTCTGCTAAGAAGTAATCCGCATTCTTCTAGTATGTCCACAACGAAAATTTTGATGCATTTCTAAACTCAGCCATCATGAGATAATCAGATGATCACATCCCGTAGTTTACCAATGGTTGGCATGCATGTTTGATCAAGTTGGATGATCTACGCATATGTCTTACTCTAATGTACATTGATCCTCTTGGCAATGGAGAGTGGCATGACATTAGCTGATGCACTAGAGTCAACCAAATAGTTGTGAAAATTACAATTAAAGATTTCAAATGAGAGAAACAATGGAGGGAAAGCAGAGTTTGTTTCTTCCATCCGAAGTGTGTTGAGCAAAGTTGTGAGTGAATTGAGAGATATTCTTAATCCCTTGCTGGTAGAGGTTGTGTTGTCTGTGGATTTTTTCTGCAATGTGCGCAGCAGAATATCCCGTTGACCCTTGATCTTAGCTAACTCGAACAAAGAGACGTTTTCACACATTTTCTTCATATATTCAATGATATTGTAGTCAAGAGCGGGTAAACTCATTGAGATGTCTGAGGCTAGACTCATGTATGTACTATTTGGTGGAGCTTTCTAAAGTTTACTGCTCATGGACGTACTCTTGTTTACAGTTGTCTTCCTAGGCTTACTTTGTGTTTTCTTCTTTGGGATGCCTGGTTGATCAACCTTCCTCATTAGTTCAAGCTTTTCTTACACCTCCCTAATAGTAAGTGGAGTCCCTTGACCTCTGAGATTGTATCGACCATCTTGCTTTGGGGGTTTCTTCTTAGTGTTTGTTTTCTATGTTGCACACATGCATTGATACATGTTGATCACCTCCCCAACACTTATTTCTTCATCAGATGCAACATCTTCTTCATCATCTTCATACTCTAGCTAACATTATGCATTGTTTAACATGTTTCTCATACTATTGTACATTGAGTCCGCAACTTGTTTCCATTCCGGACAAGTCCCTTCGGGATGATGGTCATTATGGAATGAGAAAAAATCGGGGTCTGTGCACATGTCCTTCTGGAACACTAAATTGGAGTTCTCCTTAGTTTTAGTCAGGTAGTTATCGCTACCTGATGACATGCTCCTTGTTGGTTGTCTGGGAGGTCAGCTTCTAACAAATGTCTCGACCATTCATTGCTTCAGTTTAGACACTTAGCTTGTCAAGGTCTTGACAAGACGAGTAAGGGTTTCAATGTCACTTGCTTCCTTATCTTTCCCCTTACTCACATCAGCCTGGGGCCTCCTCCTTGCATCCTTGGAGTCCTTTTCTGGTTCATAATCCTTTATGACTCCAATCACGCGTAGGTCCTTTTCCACAGCGATCACCTCTTCAAAATTTTCAAGTAAGGTTGGTTTTGCAGCTCTCTTAATGAACTACACAATACTAGTTGGAAATGCAAAACTGTAGTAGTCTACAGTGATGGAGTCATGAGATTTTGTGTCTATTGAAAACTTGTCCAAGGTGTGTAAAAAACTCTGTTTAAAGTCTTTCCCTTTCTCTTTCAACTCCATCGTGAGACTGGACAACTATTTGAGCAACATGGAAGGGGTCTTGTCATCAGTAAAATTTTCCAAAAAAATTCTCTTGAACATACCCCAGTTCTAGATGGAGCTGACATGATGGTTGTGATACCATATCATTTCTCGCGCATCTAAGGTACATGGAAACAATCTAAATGTAACATCGTCGTACCATACCTCAAGTGATTGCAGCTGTAGGTAGAAGTTGTCCAAGTGGCCTTCTACTTTCACTGTTCTATCAGGGTCAAACTTTGTCAACATCCTCTTTGAACTCTTTGGCATCCTGTGCAAAGCACCTGGGAGAGCTTATCATCCCTGAGTCATCGATTCCTAGTTTTGGTCAACAATGTCCTCTTCTTCTTCCTCCTCCTCCTCTTCTTCAAAATCTAATGGTTCCACCTTTGAGTCGGTTGGTTCATCTCCACCTCCACCTCCTCCGCTTCCTTCCCCTCCCTCTCCTGTATCGGAGTCTAAGCCCATAATCACAAGGGTGTTCTCTTCTCCATGTCGGAAGACTGTAGGTTCCTCTCCATTCTCAATAGTGTCTTCCAGACATTTGAGGGGGTAAGAACTACTTCTTCCACTAATAAAACAACAACTCCTGTGGGAGTAGTATTTATCTTTTTGATAAGTAGGGAAGATCTTGTATTCCTGGGATCATTTCGACTGCTTTGGAAATATAACGGGTGATGGGGTGAACAAAGTAGAGGTACTAATATGAAATTTTGTTTTCATGTCTGAGAAGTGAGGAGTAACCAACTTCAAAGTTGGACATAGGTGAGAGGGAGTGCAAGTTACTTCCTTGACTAGATGATTGATGAGTGGAGGTTAGAGGAAATTCATCCATAAACAAATGACGACCCTCCTTCTAGTGCCAATAAATGTTGACAGTGTTGGACCCACCAACATTTAGGGGATCTCTACGGTATGAATTCCCAACTAGACCTCACACCATTTGGTGTAGGATTCCTATCCTGTATGATGGCTTGGTTGCCATTAACTTAAATATATGCCTTATCTCTTTCTTGTTAGCACATAAGAGTGGTATACTTAGCCTTCAAAAAACAAGGTTCATGTGCCTGGTGAGTGCTTAGTGTAACTTGTGTCTAAATTCTTTCACTACAGAGGGAGAGGATGAGGGTGAGTCTCAATTCGAAAGGGAATATTCCCAACACAATTAGAGACATACAACACAACACAATATACATAGCTTCCGGTGGAGTATTCCACACAGATGCAGTAATCAAAAACACAAAGTGAACAGATACCATGTACAACACCCAATGGAGTAGTCCACCCGAGCGCGACAGTTGTTATAAGAAGTTTACAAGAATGAGTCCATCTAGTGTCTGGTGGATTAGTCGACACAGGCGACACACCGTTAACACATTATACATAACATTTCCAACAACATATGCACTAAAAAAACCGAAGTAGTTCATCTATATTAGTACAGGTTAAAGAAACATGCATTACATGTGTCCAAAAAATAGCCTTGCAAACAAATACGATACATGTGTGAAAATGTGTCGGCCTATTAACAAGATTTTGAATTAAGAGAAATTTCTAAGACACATACATACACCATACATCACTAACCCCAGTAGTGGGGTGTTGTAGCCACTGCTCACTCCTCAAAGAAAAGACTACAGACTCTCAAGGCTATGTGGGAGGAACCAAGGTGAAAAGCCCTTTGCATTTACAAATGAGGGGTATATACAGCCAAGGGTGAACTTGACCTATGTGACTCTTTGACTTCCGTCATGACTGTTGACTTACATGACTCTTCAACTGACATGACTCTTCAACTTCGTATGGGGGTCTCTTGGACTTCCATGTTACATTACATTGATTACATTTGTATGGCCCACAGTAGTGATGTGGATGAGATGACTCATGAGATGACTCTACATGACACTGCTTGGTATGGTCATGTTGATGGTAGTGTCTATATCGTGCTGCTATGCTACTGAGTAGTGAGTTCACTCTTGGTGTATCATAGATTCACCTCTACATGGAGAGGTGTGTGGAGTATTTGATGGTCTTGGTGTTCACTTGATGTTGCATGTGCATATCTCCCCTTCGTCAGTACATGGCATTCTTCATGTGTTCATCCATTTGCGAAAAATTCTCCTAGAATGCACTCCTTGTTCATCACATTCATTGTTGTGCCATGTCTCATCCATGTACCTGTATTTGCAATCACTCATGATGAGATGACATCAAATCTAGTAATACCCTAGTCTACCATGATGCATCGTCTTTCGTTTTCGAGTGCAGGTGACCGGGAGAGAGGACAAGGGTCTGAATGCACTCCTTGTTCATCACATTCATTGTTGTGCCATGTCTCATCCATGTACCTGTATTTGCAATCACTCATGATGAGATGACATCAAATCCAGTAATACCCTAGTCTACCATGATGCATCGTCTTTCGTTTTCGAGTGCAGGTGACCAGGAGAGAGGACAAGGGTCTGAAACTATGCAGAGCACATTTGAAGTAGGGATGCGAGGCTCGAGGAATTATTGTGAAAAACTGTGTAGAAGTCATTGAGAGGCTGGGTTGAGCATTCCGAGACAATAGGGACATATGTGGGATCTCACTAAGCTAGGAGGCAGAATTGTGTAGTTTTTCCAGGGAAGAAAGTGTGAGTAGTACGAGGCACTGGCAATGAAAACTATGCAGATTTCTAGAGGAGGCCGGGATTGGGCAGCAGAAGCTAGATATTTTGAACTATGCAAACTTGGGAGGCAGTCAAGTAGGACATGTCTGTGTAGTTTCTGATCTAAGCGGGGTGTCGGGAAATGGGTAGACTATCGATGAATATTGTACAATTTTCAGGAGGAGTGGAAAGCAAGACAACAATAGGTCTGTTTCACAAAACTACAAAATTCCATGGGATAATGTAGGTAGGTAGGCTGATAGATTCTGTATAATTTTTGGAGTGAGTGAAACTCTAGGTCACTACTTAAGTCAAATTATCCAGTTGACCAGCGGGAGGCTTGATGGATAGGCTTGCAGGAAGTGCAGACTGAGATGGGTTCTTGGGAAACTTCTACATTGTTTTGGGTGACATTCAACAAGGTTGATTCCAGGATTGCGCAGTGCAGACTGCCTCGAGGGCAGCCTCAAGCTTTGCATAGTTCTGGGCAACAGTGGTTGGTCACTAAGTGATGAGACTGCATAGTGTAGATTAGTGGAGGTCCAGCTGATGGAGGGTGGTTCGTCGACAAATATTTGGAAAAATGGTTAAGTGTGTTAGTGAGTGACCTCATATATACATGACCTTGGAAACAAAAACTCAATCATGACTCAATGACAAGACACCTCAGACCAATAAGACAACATATGCTCAATGTGACTGACTAAAGGATGGAAATGACAAGTGCGACACTTGAGATAGATCATTGAATGACCATGACGACACTTGCATGACATTACATGCCACTTTGTGTGTGAGTGCGATTGATGTTTACATAGGGAACACAACTTGTACACATAAAGAGATACCTTCAACATAGCCAGAACAAGACTGCAAGAATGACATTGGAACCAACATGCTAAAATACGACTGGTGCTCGATCCAACAAAGAGGGTGTAAATAATTGACACGAGCTCATGGGATGAGTGTGAGTGTTTGCAATCATCAAGGAAAAACCAAGGAAGGCTCCAAAATTGGATGCAGACCAAAATTTTTGAGGGCATTGCAGCTGCTATATTCCCAGTTTCTTCAACAACTGTATTGGCACCTTTTTGCTCCATATCCTACATTTTTACATAACAATCTCTTTCAAGATGGCCAATTTTTTTGCAATAATAACACTATGGTCCTCCACCTCTTCCTCCATTTCTGACTCCATCACTTCATTGTCCTCTTCCGCAAGATCCATCTCTACCTCTTCCTCTAAACTGAGTAGGATTCCTGCCACTACCTGTTGAAGGTGATGTATTTCCTTGCGAACTTTGTTGATTTCTATTTTGATTATGATTATGATTTTGACCCCTATTCCTTCCTCCTCCTCTATGTTTTGTAGAAAAGGCGTGTTTGACTTGCTTAGATGGTTGATTCTCTTCAACAGTTAACAAGAATCCACTTGATTCATCAATTTTCATGGTATTTAAATATTTGGATCCCATAATACTGGCAGTGACCATTTGAAACTTATGTAGAACACTTCTTAAAATCTTCTCAATTAGCCTTCTTTGTGGAGCATCTTCACCTAATGTGTTATGAAACTAGTTCACAAAAAGATAGAAAATATAGATCAACGCCTTATAAATTAGCCTCTTCGAGGGGGCAACCTCCTTTACATTACACAAATGAACAATTCTTGGATGATACAAATGATAAGACCTCCTTTTTATATATAGGAGTCTAAGGGGTCATAATATAATCAGAGCCCAAATAACAGTAATAATGTAAGTGCACAACAATAACAATAGTGGGCTTCTATGAGACACAATAATAACAATATGGGGACTACATGGGCACAACAATATAATAAGGGGGTTACACTAATAACAATAATGGGTTACACTAGTAGTATAGGGACCTAACATGCCCCTCTCCTTCAAAAAGTGTTTTCCTCAATGCTTGAGTAGTTTTGGATTCTTTTTATAAAATTCTCATCCTCCCATGTGGAATATTCAGCGGGTAAGTTCTTCCACTTGATGAGATGCTCTAAAATTGATCGATTCCATAGCAGTTGCTTTCTTGTTTTTGTGACTACTTCCAGTTCCAATATGATTTTCCTTCCTCATCAAGCTCTCGAAATATTGTTTGAACTAGGACCTTCTCACCTATAACCTTCTTTAAGCATGAAACATGGGAAAGTGAGTCCACTCGAGAAGATGCGCAAAGATCCAATTGGTATTCCATAGCACCAATCTTTTGCAACACCTTGTATGGACCATAATACTTTGGTGGTAATTTATTACCCTTCTTAGATTGCTTGAGGGACATTTGTTTGTATGGTTCTAGTCGTAGAAATACCCCGTCACCTACATCAAAATTCTTTCGTTGTGATATTGGTCTTCTTGTTGTTTCATTCCATTCTACACCAAAGTGAGGTTATCTTTTAAAAGTTGGAGAACTTGTTGTTGATGCTCGATGTGATCTTCACTTCTTGAACCTTTCTCTTCTTGATATGTCCTTCTATCTTGAGTGTTTGAGGAGTGGTAATTCTTGCCAATGCATTACAAGACATGGTCAAATTCATTTCTTCTTTCTCTGGGGTTGGTTCTAGTGAGTATCCTTTTCTTTTAACGTTTCTTGATCCTTTTCTTCTTGATATTTCACTTCTTGAACCTTCTTCTTCTTGATATGTCCTTCTATCCTGAGATTTTGAGGAGTGGTAATTCTTGCCAATGCTTTACAAGATATGGTCGGATTTATTTCTTCTTTGTCTGGGGTTGGTTACTGGTGTACATCCTTTGCTTTTGATGTTTCTTGATCCTTTCTTCCTCCTATTCACAATCTATGTAAAATAATTTCTTCTCAGCACACTTATGACCTTTAGTGTATTTTCTATCACAAGTGTAACAAAGCCCATTTTCTCCTTTTTCTTCCAATTGTTGTGGTGTCAACCTTGCAGGTTGTGGAAGCCTAGGAGAAAAAGCACTTCCATATTTATAGTTGTGAGTGGTTGGATTCCTTGTTTCCATAATTCCGCTTTCAATTTTTCTTTCCAACCTGAATGCATTCTCCAATGAATTAGGTTCCCAAAGATGAACCTCATGTGAAATGTTATCCTTTAAAGTCCCTATGAAGACATCAATCCTTTGATTCTCTAGAATATCATTTACCCTTATATTCAGTTTTTGAAAGTGGTCAACGTGCTCTTCCATTGAAACCTTTTGTTTGAGATTTATCAATTGGCTAAAGAAGGTGTTTCTCTTTGTATCCTCATAATGTGCTATCCTTTCCTCTGTGAAAATTAACCACGTGACAAGTGGTTTACGAGAACAAGCCCTTCATACCATAAAAATTATTCAGTTATAAATATGAAGATGCAATAAGTACCTTTTGTAACAGTTGCACCTCATGTAGATCAAAATATTGCTCCATCTATAGTATCCAATTTACCGGATCCTTGCCACCAAACTTCCTCATATCGCTTTTTCTTTCTTTTAGGAGCTCAGTTGTGAATCTGATGTATCTCTGTAATTTTGGATCTCTAAGGTCTGAAATTGCGTTCTGCCGTAGCCCTCTGAGTGTTGTTTCTAATCCCGCAAGTTTGATCAAGATTGGATTCTCCAAGAAAGAGTTATGTCCAATCTCCCACGATGACCTAATTATAGACTAGTTCAATAGAATGAACTTATAGGACATGCCACATATCACTATTTCAACCTTAGGTTTTGAAAATGATACCCAACAAACTACAGCCCGTCTGATTTTTGTCACGTCTTATAAATTTGAATGAAATGCTCAGAGAGAGAGTTATGACGATTTTACCAAGGTCACTTGTTTGGGGTGTAATTTGGGAACCTGCAAAAACCCTAAATGTCTCAGACCATATCTCTAAAAATATAGTGAAACAAGATATGAAATTCATGCTCGAGTTTCACCATAATTTTGGCTCAAATGGGTTTTAATTTTAGAATCTAAAACTTTGTAGGAAAAAATATTAGAGTGCAAATTCCACGATTACCTTTTTGAGATGGAATTCTGGAGCTTTCAAAAGCCATAACTTCCTCAGATCATATTGACAAAAATATAGTGAGACAAAATCTGAAATTGAAACCCAAGGTTTAGTACGATTTTGGATGAAATGGGTTTTTTTTAGCTTTTGAAACATCACAAAAGAAAAATTATAGTGACAATTCCATGATTACCTGTTTGGAGTAGCGAAACCCTAGAATCCAAAGCTCTAATACCAAATGTTATGAAACTAGCTCACAAAAAGATAGAAAAGTTGGATCAACACCTTATAAATCAGCGTCTTTAAGGGGGCAACCTCCTTTACATTAAAAAAATGAACAATTCTTTGATGATACAAATGAAAGTACCTCCTTTCTATATATAGGAGTCTAAGGGGTCATAATATATCAGAGCTGACATAACAATAATAATGTAAGAGCCCAACATTAACAATAGTGGGATTCTATGGGACATAATAATAAAAATATGGGGACTACATAGGTACAACAATATAATAAGGGGGGGGGTTACACTAATAACAATAATGGGTTGCAATAGTAGTATAGGGACCTAACATAATGACCTCATCTCATTAACAAGATCTTGCTTTTTTGTGATGTAATCATGAATGGATTCATTACTTTGCATATGGGCATTTTCAAAATTCCTCCTTAATTCTCGCAGTTTAGCTACAACAACACCTTCATATGTGTTCCTTAAGATATCCCATGCTTCTTTAGATGATATTGTACCACTGATTCTTGGAAATATAGATTCTTCAAGAGCATTGCCTATAAGTGAAAGTGATTCATTGTATTTCTTAACAAGTTGTTGGCATTATGAGACAAGTGTTGTCCTTGATGGCAAACCACACTGATGAAAAATCATAGTGTAGAAGGTCAGCAGCAAGAAATTGATGATCAGACTATAAGAAGAAGAGAAAGTTCATACACGCAGGTTCATTAAGCCCAAGTCGCGTATACAAGCAGGTTCACTATATATCAAGTCGCGTATACGCAGGTTCGCTATATACCA
This sequence comes from Pinus tabuliformis, assembly GCA_031772625.1. Lineage (NCBI taxonomy): Eukaryota > Viridiplantae > Streptophyta > Pinopsida > Pinales > Pinaceae > Pinus > Pinus tabuliformis. The sequence goes on from CM062804.1 coordinate 252,477,864, forward strand.
AGTCGCGTGTACACGCAGGTTGGCTTCACTAAAAGCGCGTGTATGTGGAAAACTTATCTTTGGTCCATGGCGGTTATTCCTTGGAAGTTGTGCCTATGGTTTTGGACCTTGGTGTCTCGACGGACGTGTTGATCCCTAGTTTTGAAGTTGATGGTATTGGATTTCTATGGTTTTGGCTCTTGGTATTGAACAAGGCCTAAGGCTATATAAGGAGAAGGAAATCATTAGGCAAGCGTATCTGAAATGTCTTGATTATCTGATAAAGTATTAGATCCAGTATGCAGGTTATTGTTGACGGTGTATTGCTTGATCTGAGCTAAGGAGAGATCTCATCGGTTGATGGAGAACAAGATCTAAGGAGAGATCGGGATCAAATGGTTTGAAATGAACTATCTTTATATGGTTGATTATGCGAATTTCTAGATCTGCATACTGACACAATGTTATGTTATGGGTATAACTGAAATCTGGTACAGCTGCAAGTTATGAAAAATTATTTTTAGATCTGTACGCAGGTTGTCTTCGGTAAAACCGCGTGTATACGCGGGTTGCCTTCATAGTAGTAGCGTATATCTTTTGGAGCTTGATTTTTGGGTTGCAGCTGGATCTGACTGTTATTGCAGAGTTCTGTAGTTTGCTCTGTGTTCTGGTGACTGGGTTTGACAGGGTTTCAGTGGTTCAGTGATTCAAAGATTGATGATGCTAGTATTGGTTGTTTTATATGATTTATGAATGAATCATGGTCTTCAGATTGTAATGTTGTGCTTCAGGAGTATCCAGTCTGAAAATTGATGAAAAGTGGTACCTGAAGGAAAGAAGATTGTAGGCCAGCACCTACGTACTAGTATCTTAGCTAGTACAAGAGCAAAGGGGGTTGGAGCTCCCTTCCAAGGAAGTTTGGAGAACGAGAGAAGGTTGAAGCCTTCTGCAGGTTGTAGCCTGCGTACTGGTATAAGGCTGCACCAGTACAAAAGATTGTAAACTGAAATTCTTATTAAAGAAAGATAGAGTCGACTTGCAGCAGGTGGTTTTCACCCACATTGGGTTTCCACCTTATATCATGGTGTTCATGTGTGTGGCTTTTGTGTGATGATCTGTTCTGTTATACTGCATCTATTTACTCTTAATATGGTGAATGATGACTTGATGCACTTAACTGAAGATAAACTAACTGAATTATAAGTTTTCTGGTTATACGCTATTTTCCTTAGACACAGTAGCGTGTACACGTTGGTTCACTTAACTGAAGTAGCGTATATGTTTCTGAGCATTAAAGGAAAGTTTTATTGATCTGATAATACTGATTCACCCCCCCCTCTCAGTATTATTTCCAACAATTGGTATCAGAGCAGGTACTTCAGAAAAGCTTGATCGCTTGAAGGTAGATCGTTCATCATGAGAAAATACGAGAGAGAAGCATCAATCAGGCCACCGGTTTTTGATGGGACAAACTTCAATTATTGGAAGGTAAGAGTTAATGCCTATCTTCAATCTCTTGGTACAGAAGTTTGGGACATCGTAGAAACAGGCTACACTTTTCCTTCAGCCACTCCTACAGATGCAGCTGAGAAAAAGAAGTATGAAACAAATGTGAAGGCAGTCAGTACCCTATTAGGATGTATATCCCAAACGGAATTCATGAAGGTAATGCACTACAAATCCGCAAAAGAGATATGGGACAAAATTGTCACAAGCTATGAAGGAGATGAACAGGTAAAGCGTGCTAAACTTCAAACTCTCAGGATTCAATATGAGACTCTCAAGATGTATAATGATGAAAGTGTGGCTAACTATTTTCTTCGGGTAGATGAGATTGTTAATTGTATGAAAAATTTGGGTGAAGAAATAAAAGAGGCTATAGTGGTTGAAAAGGTTCTAAGATCATTGTCCCCCAAGTTTGAATCTAAAGTATCTGCAATAGAAGAAAAGGAAAATCTACGAATTCTTACTATGTCTCAGCTACATGGAATTCTAACTGCTTATGAAATGAGAAAGGGAGGTCCATCAGACAGAAGAGAAGCTGCTTTCAAGGCATCAGACAAAGAAGATTATTATGAAGCAAGCCACGTCCCGAAAGAAGAGGAAGAAGAATCAAATTTTGTCAGAAATCTTCAAAGGGGTTCTGGAAGGTTCAGAGGTAAGTTACCTTTTAAATGCTTTGCTTGTGGAAGAGTAGGTCATTATGCTGCAAAATGTCCTTATAAGGATAAAGGAAAGGAACCTGCTAGATGGAACAAGAAACAAAGTGCAAATAAGAAAAGCTACTACACTCATGAAGATAGTGATGGTCTATCGAATAGTGATGAAGATGAACGAGGTAATGAATATAAGTTGTTAATGGCATTTGAAGATGATGATTATATGGATGCTATAGATGTGGATAATCTTTATGATGAAATTACTAGACTCAAGAGATGTATAGAAGAAAAGAATATGATCATTGATACTCTACAATTTCAAATTGATGAAAAGGAAAAACATCTTGAAAAACTAAAAGGTGAAATTGTTGGTCTTAGAAAAGAGATTGAGAAAACAAAAGCTATTAATCTTAAATTTGTTAAAGGATTTGAAACCTTGGATGAGATTATCAATGTGCAGCGATCTCCTCTGATCAGGATAGGTCTTGGATATCATGGAGAAACATCTCAAGCCTCTACCTCTAAAAGTTATCTTGATGCAGCAAGGAAAAGCGAGCAAAGGCCAATTAAAGGTAATCAGGTGAATCAGGGACAGTTTACCTCAAGAAAAAATAAAGACCATCAAGAAATTTGGGGACAAACTGCCTTAAGGACAAACAGAAGCTACAATCAGCCACAGGTAAAATCTTCCCAATTTGCTCCAAGAATAAATAGAAGCTACAATCGGTTGGATGATAGATCTGGTTATCGCAGAATTTTATTTAATGGCCAATGCTTTTCTTGCCATAACTTCGGTCACAAAGCAGCTCAATGTGTTGCATACAAGACAATCATGACTAGAGAAGCTCAAAAGCAAGGGAGAATGACTGAAACCATGAAAAGGACTTATAACAACTTTTCGGTTCTTGAAAATGAAATTGAATGCTCTATTTGTAATAACTTTGGTCATGAAGACTCTGAATGCAGGAGCAGGTTCCGGAAGACAATTCAGAAGGAGCAAAACTCAAATGTCAGAATATGGAGAATGAAGGAACCACAACCAGAAAGATGTGGGATAGCCTTTTATGCAGAAGGTCAAGAAAGTCTATGGTACATTGACAGCGGATGTTCGAAGCATATGACAGGGGACAAAGAAAAGCTTGAGTCATATACCGCATTAGAAAAAAGGGAAGAAAGTTTCTTTTGGAAACGATATCTCTGCAGCCATAAAAGGAAAAGGTGTGGCTCCATTGAAAGAGAAGGTCAAAGCTGGAAATGTTTTGTATGTTGATGGATTGAAGCACAATCTTCTGAGTGTCAGTCAGATGTGCGATCAAGGAACAGAGGTAATATTTAGATCAAATGGATGTTGTGTTCGTGATCTTGATACAGGTAAAACAGTGATCAAAGGAAGAAGGACTCCAAATAATCTATACATATTTGAAGAAGGACCACAACAATGCTATTTGAGAAAGGATGATGAACACTGGCTATGGCGTGGAAGGTTGGGGCATCTAAGCTTTTCACAAATAAGGAAAGCATGCAAATATCAGGCAGTTCGTGGTCTTCCAGATATCAAAATTCCAGACAACACTATATGCAAATCTTGTCAGTTTGGAAAGCAAACCAGAACTAACTTTCCAGAGAAGGAAGGATCAGCTAGCATGCCTCTTGAGCTAGTACATACAGATACATGTGGTCCATTCAGAAAAAGAACACCTCGAGGAGAAGAATACTTGATATTATTCATTGACGATTTCTCCAGGTTTGTCTGGTTAGGACTTATGAAGCACAAAGATGAAGCATTCGAAAAATTCAAATCCTTCAAATCCTTGGTTGAAAATGAATCAGGACACAAAATTAAGTGCCTCAGATCTGACAGAGGTGGGGATTTTACCTCAAATGAATTTTTCGATTTCTGTGAAGAACATGGGATAAGAAGAGAATTCTCTACAGCTAGAACTCCTCAGCAAAATGGGGTGGTGGAAAGAATGAACAGAACAATCCAACAAATGGCTCGTGCTATGCTTGATGAATCAGGTACTCCCGCAACTTTCTGAGGTGAAGCTGCACATGCTGCGGTTATTATTCTTAACAAAACAAATGTCCGAGTAAACAACACTCAAACACCTCATGAGCTCTAGAGTGGTGAGACTCCTTCGATGAAGCACTTCAAAATATTTGGGAGCAAATGTTATATTAAGAATACTGATGAGCAACTTGGAAAACTTGAACCAAGAGCAGATGAAGGCATTCTTCTTGGTTATTCTCCATATAGCAAAGCATACAAGTGCTACAATAAAAGACTTGGCAGAATTGTTGACAACATTGATGTAGTGGTTGATGAGAAGGGATATATTCCTAGGCAAGTTCATCATGAAGACATTGAAGAAGATGAAGGCTACACTCAAAGGCAGAATGATGAAGAAGAAGAACCTCAAGAAAAACCAGAGGAGTAGGCAAGAATAGAGGAGAAGACTCCATCCAGATATGTTCAAAAGAATCATCCAGAATCTCAGATTGTGGGGCAGAAAGAAGCAGGAATACAAACAAGAAGAAGAATTGCAGAAGCCTCAAGCTATTTGGCATTACTCTCTTCCACTGAACCACAAAATGTGAAAGAGGCATGCAAAGATGAATGTTGGGTCAAAGCAATGGATGAAGAACTTGAGCAGATCGAAAAGAACAACACTTGGGAACTGGTTCCTAGACAAAAGATAAGAATGTCATAGGGACAAAATGGGTCTTCAAGAATAAATTGAATGAAAATGGAGAAGTAATTAGAAACAAGGCCAGACTTGTTTGTAAAGGGTATGCGCAGCAAGAAGGGATAGATTTTGAGGAGACCTTTGCTCCTGTAGCAAGACTTGAGGCCATCCGAATGTTCCTTGCTCTCTCAAGCTTTCAAAACTTCAAGGTATTTCAAATGGACGTGAAATCAGCCTTTCTGAATGGAGACTTAGAAAAAGAAGTATATGTTGAGCAACCAGATGGTTTCATTCTTGGGAATGATCCAAACCTTGTATGCAGATTGAAAAAGGCTCTTTATGGTCTCAAACAAGCTCCAAGGGCTTGGTATTATCGGTTGGACAAATATCTTCACCAACAAGGTTTTTCAAAAGGATCAACAGATAGCAATCTCTATATGAAAGTTGACAATAACAAATTGCTAATACTTGTTGTGTATGTAGATGATATTATCTTTGGCAGCAATGAAGAGGCTATGAGTCAGAACTTTGCCTTGGTTATGCAGAAAGAATTTGAAATGTCATTACTTGGAGAATTGACATACTTTCTTGGATTGCAAATCCAACAAAGTGAAGGAGGCATTTTCTTGTCTCAAACCAAGTACCTCAAGCAGATCTTGAAGAAGTATGGCATGGAAGATTCAAAGCCAGTTTGTACCCCCATGGTTACAGGATGCAGCCTCAGTGCAAATGATGAATCAGCAGTCGTTCACCAACCAACTTATAGATCCATGATTGGGAGTTTTCTTTATTTAACAGGTACATGACCAGATATTATGCATGCAGTAGGAATTGTTGGAAGATTCCAAGCCAACCCAAAGGAAACTCATCTTCAGGCAGTCAAAAGAATCTTCAAGTATCTTCAAGGGACCCAAAACTATGGCTTATGGTATCCTAGAGATACAGATCTCACTCTTCATGCTTACACAGATGCAGATTGGGCCGGAAGTGTGGATGATAGGAAAAGCACAAGTGGTGGTGCTTTCTTCATGGGTTCCAGATTAGTATCTTGGTTCAGCAAGAAACAGAGTTTGATTGCTTTATCTACAGCTGAAGCAGAATATGTGGCTGCGGCATCTTGTTGCACACAACTTCTTTGGATGATGCAGACCTTGCAGGATTTTCAAATCACTTGCACGCCACCAGTCTCTATCTTATGTGATAATACAAGTGCAATCAGCATTTCAAAGAATCCAGTCATGCACTCAAAGACCAAGCACATACCAATCAAGTACCATTTTCTTCGGGAACAAGTACTTGAGCAGAAGGTCAAGTTGGAGTATGTTCCTTCTAAGGAACAAGTTGCTGATATTCTCACAAAACCACTGCCCAGGGAAAATTTTGAATATCTCAGACAAAAGTTGGGAGTAATGGATGCTTCATCCTGCTGTTAAAGCTTGTCTGTACTACAGAAAAGTTGGTATACGCGAGTTTCGTAAGGGATATCCGCATATATACGCCGATTTATGCAGGGAAATTTGCGTGTATGGTGTACGCGTGCTGCAGAAATTCTATCCGCGTACATACGCTGTTTTATGCAGGAGAAGTCGCGTATATGGAGTTCTGATCAATAAGGGCAGACTATGGTTGGAGAAGGTCTGAGATGGGTAAGTCAAAATTCTTCAGGCATAGTTTCAAGGGGTACAGCAGGCACAGATTCAGGGGGAGCAGCTTAAAGTCTCATAAAGCATTGTTGGCATTTAGATGCTTTCAGTCCTAGTTCACAACTGTTGTTAATTTCAGGAGAAGGAGTTCAGAAGGAAATCTTGGCTGCTGATATAAAAGATGTTTATCAGATACTGCTGGTGTCTTTCAGAAGTCTTGGTCTAGATTTGTTTTATATTGTCAAGGTCATGTAACGGCCTATGATTTCCCCACTATGCCTGGGATGGATGAATGATGTAATGTTATTGGTTAGTATATTTCTGATGTATCTCCTCTTGGTTGGGAGTATGGATGCATGCAGTGAGTCTTTTGGTGATAGGAAGGTCCTTTATGATGTATAAGTCTTGGTTCGTTTGAAGAACATCTTTTGCAGATCTTGCCTACAGTCAGGGGGAGCATGTTCAGCACAGCAGAGCAGAGAAATTAGCATGTACTCAGGGGGAGCACAACCCTTTGCCCTTGATGACAAAGGGGGAGAATGATTCTAAGGATCTTGGGGTTGCCATCAAGTCCAAAGGGGGAGATTTTGGCATTATGAGACAAGTGTTGTCCTTGATGGCAAACCAAACTGATGACAAATCATAGTGCAGGAGGTCAGCAGCAAGAAATTGATGATCAGACTATAAGAAGAAGAGAAAGTTCATACACGCAGGTTCATTAAGCCCAAGACGCGTATACAAGCAGGTTCACTATATATCAAGTCGCGTATACGTAGGTTCGCTATATACCAAGTCGCGTGTACACGCAGGTTGGCTTCAGTAAAAGCGCGTGTATGTGGAAAACTTATCTTTGGTCCATGGTGGTTATTCCTTGGAAGTTGTGCCAATGGTTTTGGACCTTGGTGTCTCGGCGGACGTGTTGATCCCTAGTTTTGAAGTTGATGGTATTGGATTTCTATGGTTTTGGCTCTTGGTATTGAACAAGGCCTAAGGCTATATAAGGAGAAGGAAATCATTAGGCAAGCGTATATGAAATGTCTTGATTATCTGATAAAGTATTAGATCCAGTATGCAGGTTATTGTTGACAGTGTATTGCTTGATCTGAGCTAAGGAGAGATCTCATTAGTTGATGGAGAACAAGATCTAAGGAGAGATCGAGATCAAATGGTTTGAAATGAACTATCTTTATATGGTTGATTATGCGAATTTCTAGATCTGCATACTGACGCAATGTTATGTTCTGGGTATAACTGAAATCTGGTACAGCTGCAAGTTATGAAAAATTATTTTTAGATCTGTATGCAGGTTGTCTTCGGTAAAACCGCGTGTATACACGGGTTGCCTTCATAGTAGTAGCGTATATCTTTTGGAGCTTGATTTTTGGGTTGCAGCTGGATCTGACTGTTATTGCAGAGTTCTGTAGTCTGCTCTGTGTTCTTGTGACTGGGTTTGACAGGGTTTCAATGGTTCAGTGATTCAAAGATTGATGATGCTAGTATTGGTTGTTTTATATGATTTGTGAATGAATCATGGTCTTCAGATTGTAATGTTGTGCTTCAGGAGTATCCAGTCTGAAAATTGATGAAAAGTGGTACCTGAAGGAAAGAAGATTGTAGGCCAGCACCTACGTACTAGTATCTTAGCTAGTACAAGAGCAAAGGGGGTTGGAGCTCCCTTCCAAGGAAGTTTGGAGAACGAGAGAAGGTTGAAGCCTTCTGCAGGTTGTAGCCTGCGTACTGGTATAAGGCTGCACCAGTACAAAAGATTGTAAAATGAAATTCTTATTAAAGAAAGATAGAGACGACTTGCAGCAGGTGGTTTTCACCCACATTGGGTTTCCACCTTATATCATGGTGTTCATGTGTGTGGCTTTTGTGTGATGATATGTTCTGTTATACTGCATCTATTTACTCTTAATATGGTGAATGATGACCTGATGCACTTAACTGAAGATAAACTAACTGAATTATAAGTTTTCTGGTTATACGCTGTTTTCCTTAGACACAGTAGCGGGTACACGCTGGTTCACTTAACTGAAGTAGCGTATATGTTTCTGAGCATTAAAGGAAAGTTTTATTGATCTGATAATACTAATTCACCCCCCCCTCTCAGTATTATTTCCAACACAAGTTCCTTAAGGTATTTCTTTTCATCATGACTTAATGCTTTGAATTCATCAGGAGAAGGAATTGTGTATCCATCGGCTACATGTTCCCATAAATATATAGTGATTAATATAGGTTGCATACGTTTGTTCCAATAAAAATAGTTTGTGCCAACAAGTTTAGGCAATACAATACTGTTGGTCTCCATGATGGGAGTAAGAGATAATTAGATCATTAGAGAGAGGGTGCACAATGAACACAATGTGTCCCACTTCAACCCAAGACAAGGACCAAATATCCCAAAAATTGGGACTCAACCACCACCATAAAAGTATTTTTTTTAATTAAAAGAGAGAGTACAAAGATGACGCAACAAATGAGAAATTACAATCAATTTCTGCTTCAAAAATAAGTAGTCATGAATTAAGGTGATTAATACTTCTCACAAATCCCCTTTTTCTTAAAAAGAACATTACAAAATATCCATTTTAAGAGATTTCAAGTGTACCCTTAATTTTCAAATTAAATACAAGCTCAATTAAATTTCATAATCTCTCCACTAATTCTCTCTCCTACCTTCATTTTTCACTAATTCTCTCTCATAAACACTAAAAAATGATTCTTTTCCCATAAGAGATAAATGCTTTACAGATTTGTGAGGAAACATTTAACATGGATTTCTATTGTTACCAAAAATTTATCCTCTCTCTACAATATTAAGTTAAAACATTTTTTGAAGATTTGTCTTATAAATTCTTTAAAGACTTTTCATAATGAACTTAAATTGATTCCAAAATTCCACCCTCTGAAATTTTTCACCTCGTGACATGAATGAAATAAAATTGACCCACGTTATGTATGCAAATCTCAAGAGAAACTCCTCACAAATATGCAGATCCATTTGACTTCTAAGCTCATAATGGCTGCATACTTCACTTCTGGCTCCACTGGTTAGACTTAGGCTACTATGTTCTAATTTCTTAACAAAATGCACATTGGCCACTCCATGTAGAATTTAAAAAAAAGAGTTCAAGCATGGTAATACAAGAAGCTAAACATTCTTAGATGTCCACACACAGGTCTTCAACGCATAACCATTGACACAAATTCTCCTCCGACTGCTCACATAGATTATAATGTTAATGATTTCTCCAATGCAGTAACATGCACCAAGAGACAACGTCAAACTGCTCACACATTTATCTGCATTCACAAGTATTGACATCATTTGATTCTCTATTCCAATTTTTTTTTTTAAGATAACATACCAACACTCATAAATTTCACAAACTCTCTGATATTTCGCTGTAGGCAGTGGCTCTCATACCAAATGAAAGAGAGAAAAACATAGTAAAAACTAAATTACATAACTTAAAACATTCAACAATAATGCACAACTTTCACACACCAAAACAAATTATTTCATTAACATTGAGATATATTTATACATGAGGAGAGGTATTGGGATTTTTTCAGCTCCACAAAATTTTCAATCAATAACTCCACAAATCACTCCATAAGTCTCTCAACAATTATCCACAAACCTCTCACTAACAACAACAACTTTAATTATTTAATATTTGACAAATGCTCCATTATTTAATCAGTTGGATGTAGAGTCTACATTGATAAGTTGTTTTTCAATGGTGTTTTGTGGTGTAAATTTCATTGTTTTTAAATTTTATGAGAAAAAATCTAATTATGTTAAGGGCTAGTGTGGCTCAATTTGGATTGAATTTCGGGTGACGACTTAGATGATTTTGGGTCTTAGCTACTCAAGACTTAGATGCTTATGGGTCTTAGCTACTCAAGCCACAAGTTAGGCATGCCAGTGATCTCAAGACTCACATAACCTAGTAATAAAAAAAATGTTTGTTATAATAAATTGATAGTGCGTATCTAGTAAGTAAATGGTCTTTGTTTTATCATAATTTTTATAATAATAATAGTTCACTAAACTTGCATACATTTGAAATTTATTTTCAATTTTATAATGAAAAATTCTATTTGCATTGCTATTTGGCACATGAAAGGGAGGGGTGTGGTTTATGTTTCCTATACTAACAATAATATATATTAAAAATGAGAAAAGAATGTGTAAAAAACTAAATAAACAAAATTTTAGTAATGAAAAACATAGAAACATAAAATAATTAAACCACACAATTTCTTGTAGAAAACCTTTATGAAATAAAAAAACACACACACAAAAGCATGCTCAATGTAATACTGAAGGACTAACAAGTGGTTACTTCCTTTTTCTTTCAATAGAAATATTCTATAACATAAAGGTTATAAATAAATTTCCATCGTATAACTCTATGTTAAAAACTCTCTCTCAATTTCTTGTAACCAAGAACTCAATAAATAGAGATAAAAAACCATAAACTAGCATTTTCACCTAATGTTGCAAAGAAAATGCCGTAAGGCATAGAGTGGGGAAGAATAGCGACATGTAAATGGAAATTATTGAAAGCAAGGGTGGATGATCAGAAACCAAGTGACCAGTGCGTGTTTAATTAGAAGATTGGGCAAGTTTTCTTTGGATTGGTGATCATTAGTAAAATAGCAAGGAGGAATATATATATATATATATATATATATATATATATATAGATATATATATATCAGTAAAAGCTCATTGTCGGGAAAAAAATGAGTGCAGTTTGACTGCAATATCTTTTCCTTCTGGCACTTTTATTGCTATATATTTTCCTTCTTCCATGCTCCTGCTCTCTAGTAAGTCCTAGAGGGAAGTTTCCCTTGACTATCTGTCATGATCAATTGTGTAGATTTTGATTTCAATTGGAGCTAGAGAAAGCAATGTAAGAATGTCATTCTTGATCACAATAAAACAAGTCATTGGAGGATATAAAAAACGAAGTGACCAATACATGTTTAGTCAGAAGACCAGGGAAGTTCTCTATGAATTGGTGATCATTGATTAAATTGCAAGGAGGAGAAGATATAGCAGTTCAAGTTCACTGTTTAGAGAACATTGAGCACACTTTGACTGCTATATCTTTTCCTTCTGGAACTTCTACCACTATAGCTTTTCTCTTGTCATGCTCATACTCCGATATACTATATTCTCATTCCATTTTCATTATCAAACATAGTAAAACTATAGTCCTGAGCTCACCTCTCTCTACCTAAAGTCCAACTAATATTATTCCTTTCGTGATGACAAGTTTTGGATTTCATTCAAAAACTGTGCATATGTCACTGCCTACCATGTAATCAGATCCTTTGCATTCGTTCCTTCACTCAATAAAATGTAGTTTAGTTTCTCACACTAACATCTATCAATCTATCTACATATATGACTAGCAGTTTCCACAAAAGACATGGCTCATAGGTAGCTAAGTCATTAAAATTAACACTTGGATTGATTTTCCTTTCGTGGGTCAGTTCACCCTGATAGGTGCTACAATTTTAAATGGCCAAAGAAGATGCTTCAGCCCTATCACTTATGATTACAACTATCAAACCATGTAATGGCACCCACCCTGATAAGTGCTGCAATTTTAAATGGCCAAAGAGGATGCTTCAGCCCTATCACTTATGATTACAACTATGAAGTTGAAGAACAAGACAACCATATGTCTAAAAATAAGTTAAGTCCAAAAGCCAAACACTTAATATATTTGTTCTTTTGAAACAGGGCTATTCATTACAAAGATGTAATATAACTCTTCACAACAAGAAGCTTCTCCATGCATGTCTTTAGGTGCCAACAAAACCACTTATTATGGTATTTTGGGAACACGAACAAGGTGGAAACTAACAAAGGTTGCACTTTCCACTATTCCGGGCTACATGATCCATCCTTCTCATTAAAGTTCGAGCCACTGGTCTATCCTTCACTTTTTTTCAGAGAAGAAACCCACTGATTTATTATTCAAAATGCTTGATTGATTTTCCCTGGTAAATTATCTTAATTCAAAAGAGACTGTAATTGGTTTTCACCTGTGTTAATCTGGAAAGAAGCATACAAGAATAAAAGCTAAAGAACGATGTCTCATTCAAAATTAGTGGGCCTCCTAATGACATTGCCAAACCTGCTTTCACTCACTCCCCACGAATTTAGATAAAAAAACATTCCAAAGAAGAAATAAATATTTTTTCTATAATCTAGATCTATCTCCATAAGCACTAGACCCTAGCAGAGTAGTTTCCCTTGAATATCTGTCATGCTCAATTGTGTAGATTTTGATTTCAATTGACTAAAATGATATAAAAAAAGTTGTAAAAAAGGAAGCCCGTTTTATCTTCAGATGCATAGCCAATTAATTCAGAGGCTCAGCATATATTTTTGGTTGTAAACATGGCCAGGTCAGTGGCTGACCTTAGAGAAGACAAGAATGCATTTGTAATCTTTTCTTAGGCAAAGGATTGATTACAACAATGAAGATCAAATCACAAGTCTGAGTAGTCGGAGGAAAATCACACATGTATCTAAAGTTGGTGAAAATACTCATTATAACTTCAACACAAGGAATAAAAAAAAAACAGACTCATTTTCTTAGATTATATTGTTCAAATTTATACACTCCCCTCTTCCATTAGTGAATGTATTATCTCAAGTTGGTGAAAATGCTCATTATAACTTCAACACAAGGAATACAAAAAAATAGACTCATTTTCTTGGATTATATTGGTCAAATCTATACACTCCCCTCTTCTATTAGTGAATGTATATCTCCTGTATATAGCCATTTTTTACAAAGGAATATGAAATCTAAGGTTTATAGTTATTGAAAAAAATAGACCTCAAGTTTAGAGAATTTAAGATAAAGAGGTTGTCTCGTGTCAGGAATTTGTAATCCATGGATCTGCACAACTACCCTCTATTTTTCCAATTGAACATCACATCTGATCAGTACTATAACAAGGTGATCATGAACACTTATTGAACGATAAATTTTTTGGTGTTGTTTATTTGGGAGGTTGACTAATAATCTGTCCACCAAGGTTCCATTCTTGGAATAACTACACCTCAGGCTAGGCACAGCCAAAGGTAGTTTGCTATTTAGAGTGCAACCCCTCTGGACATGATATGTCATTAAAAGAAAAAAAAATCATGTTCTATTGAGAACAGCTGCACATTTCATTTTAAAAACATGCTAAGAGACAAAAAATAATAATTTGATATCTTCATCAGAGTAGTTAACTTTCCAAAGAGTTCACTTAATTGACTTCTTAAATAAATATTGCTTAATATTTAGACCACTTTAATATGATCACTAGTTTGCTGCTGACAAATGAACAATTTCTCAATGTCAATAATCATCTATAGTTCCTATTGCCTTCGACGTTGGAGGACAAAAATGCATGTGGATGTCTCAACAACTTGTTAAGTGCCACTCATTCATGATTTTCTCTTAAACGTCACCCTTAAGAATGCCCTGGATCTTCCTTGAGGGGAATCAATTTTCTTAATGCTTCTTATCACATACTGGCATCCCAAAAGTATCATAAATCCAGTCCAATAGAGAGGTATGACTGTAGGGGCTAAATGTCAAAACATAAATTTTGCATGCATGAGGCTTCACTGATGTTGTAAGGCTGCCTTTATGATTAGCTGCCAGAGTTCTGTGTTGTAATATCCACACAGAGAAGACTATCAGTGAAATAAAAAAAATGTCATATGCAACTGAGAATTAAGTATAACAGACACACCACTAATAACCATCCTAAAATGTTTATGTGAAACTCTAGACATGAAGATGAAATATACCTTCCATAAGTTCCTGACTTTGGCAGAAATAGAAGAGTGAAGTCCAATGTCTTTCCAACCATTTTTCAAGCAATCCCACAAATACTAATTCAAATTCTATTCTGAAAGGAAGGAGTTATGGTGGCATTCACAATAATCTTGCAGTTCTACATGAGCTTACCATGCTTTCTTAATTGTACTCCAGTATTGAATAGTGTTAACAATTAGCTAACCTCATCTTTGATACTATTAGCCAAGCTGTTTAAATGAATTATCCTGATAAAATTATAATGGAAATGTTTATATATTTACCCGTTAAACCTTGAAGCAAGTCTCAAAATCATTCTGTCACAGGACTGAAAGTTTATGGTCTGAAGAATTGTCCAAAGTGAAGAGAATGCAGCTTATCCAGAAAACATGGGTACAATTTCAGAACAAGTCAGGAAACATTATTTCCAAAAATGTTGTTTTGAACAATTCACAGAGTTCATTTCAACTTTGTTTGTACTAGAGCAATAAATAAATTCTGTTATGCTCTGGTTGCTGATCATGTTAGAGAATAACTCTCAAATACATAAATGTAATAGGCTATTTAGGGATTCTGTTTTAGAGTGCAAACAGCTCATGTATAAGTGTTGTTAAGGATGACTAGTTGTAGGTTAATGAGTTAAAATAGGGAGGTTAGTTGCTATTGAAGCTGGAATCTTTCAGTAGGACTCTACTACTGTGTTTGTGTATAAATAGAGGTACCTGTGAATAAATAATTAGTCAAGTATCTTTGTGTGAACATTTTTTATTGCTGCAATATGTATGTTTCTCATTATTTATCAGGTCACACTCCCAGCTGTAGAAACCAGATGATTAACATGTTGGTCTCCTTGTTGGACAGTAAGTAAATAACTTTGGAGATCAAGTCATTAGTCAATCGATGTGAACTGTGGTGTAGTTACTGGAGTTGGAAAGATATTTGACTAATGTAGTCAATTCTAGTCTCGTGCTAGCTGAATAAGCTATGTAATTTGCTCATATAATCGAATATTGAGACTTTACCTTTTGTTTATATGTATTTATGTTTAAATTTGAAGCCACACTGTGACTTGAGGAAATTGTTTGACCTATATAACTTTAGGATGATTTTTGGGTTCAACTGAGTTCCACAAAATTTCAATGTAAGAGGGAAGAAATAAAAGGAGCAAGAGAATACCTTGAGGATGTAGTTATCACTCTAAAAATTGTTTACAGTTTCTATGGTGAAATGATATATACACAATTTTTTGTGATGGTATGGCTCATATAGGCAAAAGGCAGAGTTTCATCTCGTTCTACCGCTTGTACTCTCTGAGAATGACCATTTTTCATGTAAATCCGGCACAACATCTAATCATCAAGCTGGAGAACAGAAGTTCCATCCAAATCAACAATACCAATTTTAGTCAAATGAATCAATTCCTATTCATAAAGAATCAAAACACAAGAACTGTGAAAGGAAAATCATTCATATTGATCAATATTGAAGAAGACATCACTTTGTAGGGTGTGTTATTTGTATTTACACAATTGATTTTTTTTTTCAATCAACTATGCTATTCTCTGTGCTTTCGCTGGGTTCCTTCATTACCACCATCATTGGGAAATTCATTTCCCTCTTGAAGTATGAAACGAGTAGCAATTCCCAATTGATCTCACACTACCACCACAAAGAAGCTAGCAATCCTGATATACAAATAGAACCAGCCATCCTATCAAGAAATCCATGTAGTTCTCAATCTATAGCTTTGATAACCCAAAACTCAAATCTTTTATATCCAATATGCACAGAAATTTTCACATTAATATGTCTGGATCTCATTCTAAGATCTTTACAAATCTGATACAGAGGTAAACCAAATTTTCATACTATGATAAGCAATATTAGCAAGACTTGGAGTCTCTCTTATGTAATGTCGCCTCCTTATTTGATAGAGCTGAAGCTGTATGAGCATCGACTGCACTTAAGGGATCATCCAATAGATAAATGTCAGCATCATTATATACTGCTCTAGCCAACTGAATCCTGTTTTTTTGTCCTCCACTCATATTCAATCCTCTCTCCCCAATGTCCATCATATCTCCATGAGCAAAACTCTCTATATCCTTGTCTAATGCACAAGCTTTTATTGCCTTCTTGTATTGAATTTTGTCAATTGGTTTCCCATAGAGTATGTTATCTCTGACAGTACCACTCTGAATCCAAGTTGTTTGTGCCACGTAGGCAACATTGCCATATACTTCAACCTGCACGTAGTCCAATCAAAAAGTTTATGGAAGAATTTATGTACATAGAAAGCAAGAAAGCTGCATCTACAATATTGTTGAACTATGATATGGTTGCTTTTGCTCAAGAAGAGTAGTTAATGTTCAACTTACATCTCCTGAAATTTTTGGGATTTCTCCAAGAATTGTATATAGCAGAGCAGATTTCCCTGATCCCACTGAGCCACAAATTGCTACCTTTTCTCCAGTTTTAATGTGTAGATGATGCGACTTTGACTTTTGGACAATGGATTGGGGTCATCTATGGCAAGTCAATATATTGAATTTGACTAATGTATCATTGTACTTATGGATTTCTCTCTCTTAAAATTTGATATGATCAAGAAGAAAAGATCTGTGGGTTTTTCGCTTTGTGGGGTTTTTCCCTGGCTTTAAGCCTTTGAACTTTGATGTTCTTTCATTAGTTACTGTCATATGATAATGGTTAATGTGATTGCTAATGAATTAATGGAATTAATAATGAGCTAATGGATTAATGAAGTAACTGACCTAAGCAAAGAACATGTTAACTCAAAAATTAACAGTAATTCATTTATGGCGTTTGCCTATAAAAAACATTTAACAAGTTCTTGGCTTCCCACTCAATAACTGAATTATAACACGAGGCATAAATTGTTTCAGCTATGAAATGTGAATGTTGTATGATCCTGCATGGTCATGCCCTTACTTCAAGCTTCAAACTGGATCCATAGACATTGTCTCCTAATACTTTGACAACAATACTAGTATTTTTGGTATGTGTTGTATTGGCATTTCATTCTGCTACTCAAACTTTCAAAAGAACTCAGTGGATGTAGTGAAAATGATAAGACATCATCCATTGTTTTCCTTTCCTCAAGGAAAGAGAGGTAACTACAAAAAATGTGATGGATGACTGCAATACCCACCAAAGATGCTAGCAACCATTTTTCAAGCAATTCCACAAATACTAATTCAAATTCTATTCTGAAAGGAAGGAGTTATGGTGGCTTTCACAATAATCTTGCAGTTCTACTTGAGCTTACCATGCTTTCATAATTGTACTCCAGTATTGAATAGTGTTAACAATTAGCTGACCTCATATTTGATACTATTAGCCAACCTGTTTAAATGAATTTTCCCGATAAAATTATAATGGAAATGTTTATATATTTACCCGTTCAACCTTGAAGCAAGTCTAAAAATCATTCTGTCATATAGTCTTAGAGACATGACTGCAAGTTTATGGTCTGAAACATTTTCCAAAGTGAAGAGAATGCAGCTTATCCAGAAAACATGGGTACAATTTCAGAACAAGTCAGGAAACATTATTTCCAAAAATGTTGTTTTGAACAATTCACACAGTTCATTTCAACTTTGTTTGTACTACAACAATAAATAAATTCTGTTATGCTCTGGTTGTTGATCATGTTAGAGAATAACTCTCCAATACATAAATGTAATAGGCTATTTAGGGATTCTATTTTAGAGTACAAACAACTCATTTATAAGTGTTGTTAAGGATGATTAGCTGTAGGTTAATGAGTTGAAATAGGGAGGTTAGTTGCTGTTGAAGCTGGAATCTTTCAGCAGGACTCCACTATTGTGTTTGTGTATAAGTAGAGGTACCTGTGAATAAAGAATTAGTTAAGTATCTTTGTGTGCACATTTTGTATTGCTGCAATATGTATGTTTCTCATTATTTATCAGGTCACACTCCCAGCTGTAGAATCCAGATGATTAACATGTTGGTCTCCTTGTTGGACAGTAAGTAAATAACTGTGGAGATCAAGTCATCAGTCAATCGATGTGAACTGTGGTGTAGTTACTGGAGTTGGAAAGATATTTGACTAATGTAGTCAAGTCTGGTCTCGTGCTAGCTGAATAAGCTATGTAATCTACTCATATAATCGAATATTGAGACTTTACCTTCTGTTTATATGTATTTGTGTTTAAATTTGAAGCCGCAGTGTGACTTAAGGAAATTTTATGACCTATATAACTTTAGGATGATTTTTGGGTTCAACTGAGTTCCACAAAATTTCAATGCAAGAGAGAAGAAATAAAATGAGCAAGAGAATACCTTGAGGATGCAGTTATCACTCTAAAAACTGTTTACAGTTTCTATGGTGAAATGATATATACACAATTTTTTGTGATGGTATGGTTCATATAGGAAAAAGATAGAGTTTCATCTCGTTCTATTGCTTGTACTCTCTGAGAATGACCATTTTTGTTGTAAATTCGGCACAACACCCAATCATCAAGCTGGAGAACGGAAGTGCCATCAAAATCAACAATACCAATTTTAGTTGAATGAATCAATTCTTATTCATAAAGAATCAAAACACAAGAACTATGAAAGGAAAATCATTCATATTGATCAATATTGAAGAAGACATCACTTTGTAGGGTGTGTTATTTTTATTTACACAATTGAATTTTTTATTCAATCAACTATGCTATTCTCTGTGCTTTTGTTGGGTTCTTTCATCACCACCGTCATTGAGAAATTCATTTCCCTTTTGAAGTATGAAACGAGTAGCGATTCCCAATTGATCTCACACTACCACCACAAAGAAGATACCAATCCTGACATACAAATTGAACCAACCATCTTATCTAGCAATCCATGTAGTTCTCAATCTATAGCTTTGATAACCCAAAACTCAAATATTTTATATCTAATATGCACAGAAATTTTCACGTTTATATGTTTGGATCTCATTCTACGATCTTTACAGATCTGATACAGAGGTAAATCAGATTTTTCATACTATGACAAGCAATATTAGCAAGTCTTGGAGTCTCTCTTATGTAATGTCTCCTCCTTATTTGATAGAGTTGAAGCTGTATCAGCATCGACTGCACTGAAGGGATTTTATTGCCTTCTTGTATTGAATTTTCTCCATTGGTTTCCCATAGAGTATGTTATCTCTGACAGTACCACTCTGAATCCAAGATGTTTGTGCCACGTAGGCAACATTGCCATATACTTCAACCTGCACGTAATCCAATCAAAAATTTTATGGAAGAATTTATGTATATAGAAAGCAAAAAAGATGCATCTACAATCTTTTTGAACTATGAAATGGTTACTTCTGCTCAAGAGAAGTAGTTAATGTTCAACTTACATCTCCTGAAATTTTTGAGATTTCTCCAAGAATTGTATATAGCAGAGCAGATTTCCCTGATCCCACTGAGCCACAAATTGCTACCTTTTCTCCAGTTTTAATGTGTAGATTTATTCCCTTCAATGTTGGCTTTGTCAATGAAGATTCTAGCTGCCAGCTAAGTATGGCTTGATGAATTTCGATGGTATACTGGGATCTAGCAAGTTCTTTCCTCACAACAGAATCTGGTCTCAGCTCATCATCTTGTAAGAACTTGTCCAGATGATCTAAGGAGAATTTAACCTGAATTAATATATCCAAAACATCAGGTAACATTCTCAGTGGATGTTGCAAGCACTGTAAATATGGTTGTGGTAGTTAACAGTGGATCCCCTATGATAGCACACCCGACAAAAACTATAGATACAGTAATGATGGGTGACATCTAGTAGAGTATGGTACGATATGTTCTATTAAACTGTGTTGAAGGCAACCATTTGAACTCCACAGCTCAGAGATTTTTTATCAGCTCTTTAAATTTTTCTTCCCATGCTTGTAGTTTGATTATTTTCATACTATTAAGAATTTCAGATGTTAGTCTTAGTCTTTCATCCTGTGTAGTCATGAACTCAGCTTGGCACTTCTGGAGGGTTTTGGACAGAGGTTTTCTTAGAATGAGAGTAAAAATGATGATGAGAAAACCTAGAATAGCTTCCCATCCAATTGTGCAAAAAGGATGCCAATTGCTACACATATTTGCAAAGGGACGGTCCAACACTAATGTAGCCACCATGGAAACTCTCCAAAACGATATGCATCTATAGCGATGTAGTTTACAATCTCACCAGTGGCATGTCTTTGTCTTCCTAGACTAGACAACCGAAGTTGTTTCTGATATACAGCTGCCATCAAGGCCGAACGCATTCGCATACCTGTGCATCTGGAATTGAAGTACCAATGCCTTCGAGAGAAGGACTCTATGAGCTTAACTGCAAATAAACCTCCAACAAGAATAATTTTTTCATTTTGGAAAGACTGTTCTCTACCTGCTAACTGTACAAAGGACCGCATAAACAGAGGTCCAGAAATTGTTGCTGCTGATCTCATAAATTCATATACTCCCATGACTACCATAAATAAACCTCCAACAAGAATAATTTTTTCATTTTGGAAAGACTGTTCTCTACCTGCTAACTGTACAAAGGACCGCATAAACAGAGGTCCAGAAATTGTTGCTGCTGATCTCATAAATGCAAATACTCCCATGACTACCATATCTTTCCAGTAGCATTTTGATAATGCTTTGAATATTGTCTGTTTGTTTAATGGGTCTTGGTTTTTCTGAAGATCCCATGCTTCTGCAAATGCCTTTTGAGCTGTGAATGCTTCATCTTCAGAGGGTAAATGCGGTATATTTTTGAGTTCCAATGTTTTTGAATAGCCTAGACGTAGTAAAGGATCCAACCATTTGAAAGTCAGACGGCTCAAAAACCCTGCTTTACTCAATGGAGTAACTTGGATCTCTTCTTCTGCAGTTTCCTTTAACAGGGGATCTGATAAATCCTTAGTGCTGATGAAGGTATGGCATCTAACAGCTTTGATAGCACGAAAAAGTAGAAGAAAACAATTTACCCATGTAGTAATATCTAGGATTGTTTTAGCTGAGAATGTTTCAGTTGAGAAAACTTTTGCTATAGAGGAAAGGGCTAATAGTGATCCTAAAACAAATTCGATGGTCCACCAGGTAATGGCAACAATGGCTGGTGGTTTCTTGAGATTTAGCTTTAACGAAATAGCTAACACAAACAAAGCATGTAAGAGCTTCTGCAGTGATATCCAAGATGCAGAAGAAGACTAGACATATTATAAACACTGCACATTTTTGAAATTTTAGCAAACAGGAAGAGTACATGGAGTCCTGGAGCAGACCTTGTATTCACCAAAATTGTTGAACGCACTCGCAAATTCGATGGAAGATGTTACATATCTTTTAAATAATGATACTTATTTAGGTACACAATGATATAAAACAAATTACAAAATTGATTTTGAAATCAACTACTCCGAAATTTGCAGAATGTTGCATATCTTTTAAATAATGAAAAAAATTGACCATACCTGAGTTGACTTCAACACATTTCCAAATAGCCAAAACAAATGGAGGTTTTGATGTTTATCATTCGAGCCTATTACCTCTGCTAATCCATCTAACAGTTGATGGGGCTGCAAAATCTTCTTTCCATGTGATACATATCTGCAACCATTTGAAAAAGAAAATGTCAATCTTCATAGAAGAATGGGACTAAAGGTTTAGTTGTGTATTTAAACATATTAAATGTCTATATTATGTAAACCGATCTTCTTGGTTTCCTTAATTTAAAAATCATACATTCTGATAAAAATATTCTGTTAGGGAACAGAGGTGAGAATCGCCGTGAAAGCAACAAAGGTGAGAATCACCATGAAATCAGAGAAAGAGAGCATGTCCTCGACATGCTCAAGTGAACTCAGAGTACGGTTTAGTATTGTAGCAACCATATCTTCTTCCTTTAACTGCCAGGCCAACAACACCAAATAAAAAAGAGATTTGGGACTATATTCCTTTCTTCAAATGGGAAAGTTCATATTCAGACTCATGCCCTTCCAAATGAACCTGCATTGTGTACAGAGTTAATAATTAGGAATTTGTTAATAAAACTCAATTTATTTCCCATAGCGACAAGAAAAATTCGAACAGGAAGCAAGGTTAGATAATAAAAATCCGAACAGGGAGGAAGGCCAAATCCGGTAAGGTATCCAGTACTACTGAGAATGCCGAAAGAGAATTAGTAATGGCTTTGAGATTCATACAAATAATTGAAAATGATTGTAGACATTGCCACTGCTCCCGCACCCCAAAGTTGAAATATTTTGGAGATCTTCCAGTGTAACTTCTTCAAGAGGAATACAGGGCAAGTTGCAGGCACGATTTAGTTGGTGTATTTAAACATCTTAAATGTCTAGATTATGTAAACCGTTCTTCTCGGTTTCCTCAATTTAAATATCATACATTTCGATAAAAATATTCATCAGGGAATAGAGGTGAGAATCACCGTGAAAGCAACAGAGGTGAGAATCACCATGAAAGTCGAGAAAGAGAGCGTGTCCTAGGCATGCTCAAGTGTATTCAGAGCACGGTTTAATTTTAGGTAGATATAACTGTTTAATTTGATGATATTTATTTAGGTACACAGTTATATAAAACCAATTACTACTCCGAAATTTACAGAATGTTACATATCTTTTAAATAATGATACTTATTTAGGTACACAGTGATATAAAACAAATTACAAAATTGATTTTGAAATCAACTGCTCCGGAATTTGCAAAATGTTGCATATCTTTTAAATAATGAAAAAAATTGACCATACCTGAGTTGACTTCAGTACATCTCCAAATAGCCAAAAAAGTGGAGGTTTTTACATTTATCATTCTCGCCTATTACCTCTGCTAATCCATCTAACAGTTGATGGGGCTGCAAAATCTTCTTTCCATGTGATACATATCTGCTACCATTTGAAAAAAAAAATGTCAATCTTCATAGAAGCATGGGACTAAAGATTCAGTTGTGTATTTAAACATCTTAAATGTCTAGATTATGTGAACCGTTCTTCTTGTTTTCCTCAATTTAATCATACATTCTGATAAAAATATTCGCCAGGGAACAAAGGTGAGAATCGCCGTGAAAGCAACAAAGGTGAGAATCACCCTGAAAGCAGAGAAAGAGAGCGTGTCCTCGAGCACGGTTCAGTATTGCAGTGTCCTCGAGCTTAAGTGAACTCAGAGCACGGTTCAGTATTGCAGTAACCATATCTTCTTCCTTTAACTGCCCAGGCCAGCAATGCAAAATAAAAAAGAGATTTTGAATTATATTCCTTTCTTCAAATGGGAAAGTTCATATTCAGACTCATGCCCTTCCAAAATAACCTGCATTGTGTAC
Source organism: Pinus tabuliformis (assembly GCA_031772625.1). Lineage (NCBI taxonomy): Eukaryota > Viridiplantae > Streptophyta > Pinopsida > Pinales > Pinaceae > Pinus > Pinus tabuliformis. Next base: position 252,501,521 of record CM062804.1, read on the forward strand.
AGAGTTAATAATTAGGAATTTGTTAATAAAACTCAATTTATTTCCCATAGCGATAAGAAAAATCTGAACAGGAAGCAAGGTCAGATAAGAAAAATCCAAACAGGGAGGAAGGCCAAATCCGGTAAGGTATCCAGTACTACTGAAAATGTCGAAAGAGAATTAGTAATGGCTCTGAGATTCATACAAATAATCGAAAATGATTGTAGACATTTCCACTCCTCCCACACCCCAAAGTTGAAATCTTTTGGAAAACTTCCAGTGTAACTTCTTCAAGAGGAATACAGGGCAAGTTGCAGGCACGATTCATGTTAGGGGGCTTCGGCAGCGGAAGCGGCAATGGCATTGGCTTAGAAAATGCATCTTCCTGTGATCCAGGTGGATTTTGGTGGCCACCCACCTATCCCATTTGGACCCCCACAACTGTATCTTTCAGTTTCCTTAATTATAGCATAGTTTACTATTTTTAGCAGTTTTTCGGGTCCTAAACTTTCGGAGCCGTTTTGAGGCCCAACGATTTTTATGATAAAAATCATCTTTTCTGTTTTAGTCCTCGGAGAGATCTTTCCAATGGGCTATCATGCGTGTTAAACGGAGATAATAAGGCCAATTCGCGACCCCGGGAAGTTGGCTGTCCAACTCACCCCAAAACGGGGCCCACAATTTGGCGTTTCATCTTCTAGGGTTAGGTTTTGGAATGCGAAGGGTTTTCCATTATTTCTCAATAATAAATAGGCCTTCGAGCCTCATTGTATCACAGTTCGGAACAGTTCAGAGGCATGTAGCTGACACATCTCTTCTCAGAGATAAGCTACCATCGCCCTAGCTTGGTTATTTCTATTTGTAAGCATATCTCAGTATTCTCCATTAATGAAATGAAGTATTATTTCCGCTGCATCTTTGTTTTTATGGTTATCGCATCTCTGTTTTTATGGTTATCTCTGTAATCTATTGCGTTCCTACTCAAATCCGGATCATCCTGAATCGAGAATGGCAGCTTCAAACCCACCCTCGCTTTTTTCTCCCTTGAACCCATCTTTCCACAGAAACAGAAAGTTTGTATTCAAACTCTTGCCCTTCCAAACAAACCTGTATAGAAAGTTTGTATTCAGACTCTTGCCCTTCCAAACGAACTTGTATAGAGTTATGCAGTTAATAATTAGGAATTTGCTCAAAAAACCCAAATTATTTGCCAAAGTGATAAGAGAAACCAGAATAGGAAGGAAGGCCAAACCCTTATCATGTACTACTGAAAATGCCCAAATTGGAGAATTAGTAATGGCTCTGAAATTCATACAAATAATTGAAAACGAACCTTGTCACTGCTCCCGCACCCCAAGTTGAAATCTTTGGGAGATCGTCTAGTGTAACTTCTTCAAGAGAAACACAGGGAAACTTGCAAGCCCGATTCATGTCAGAGGGCTTTGGCTGTGGAAGCGGCAATTGTATTGGCTTAGAAAATGTATCTTCCTGAGTTGGGAGTGGTAGCTTCAAACCCACCGTCGCTGGGATTGGCAGCTTCAAAACCCACCTCGCTTTTCCCTCAGTTGAAACCATATTCCTACTGTAATAGAAAGTTTGTCTTTGCCTCTCTATACCGTCTCTCTCCATAACATTATTTCAAACAAGGAGAACCGTCGACTTTCATTCTGCGCCACAACGCTTGCTACTATGGCCATCTACCTCCATTCTCTATAATTCTGCAACGCATGCCGGTTGCGAGCCATGGCTTTTTACCTTCACTCTGCCACGCAACCCATGGCAGTATACCTTCAATGTTCCTAGTTATTAAAACGGATAAATGGATGATGCGTAGACTATTATCATTTCAGTTATAACTAAATTTGTGATTAATGGTAGAAAACAATTTAATCGTCTAACATCAAATCAAACGGATCATAATTGGA